>CM068370.1:296438015-297038015 GCA_034769895.1 Magicicada septendecula | reverse complement strand
CTGAAGGCCTGTTGATTTTGGTGAAGATCGGTTAAGGGAAAGGGGTAGTAGTTTACCTGTCACATTTTATGTTTTAACAAGAGTAATTGTTTCTATGACGAACGATAACTGCCGCACATTTAAACAGAATCAAATAATTTTGTGCATATCTTCCTCAATTGTAGATTACTCAAGGTCTGTTGATTTTGTTGAAGATCGGTTAAGGGAAAGGGGTAGTTTACCTGCAACATTTTATGTTGTACCAAGAGAACGTTTTTCATGAAGAACGATAACTGCCGTAAATTCAAACAGAATCAAATAATTTTTTACATATGTGCCTGAGTTGTAGAAGACTCAAGGCCTATTGATTTTGGTGAAGATCGGTTACGTGGAAAGGGGAGTTTACCTGAAACATTTTTTGTTGTAACAAGAGTAAAGTACTTAATTTTGATAAATAAAGTATCCTGATAAGAAGATCTTAATAATCCACTGTAGAAACGTAGATGAAATATCTATAAATGAAGAGGCTAGTTGAACGGGGGGGGGGTAATTTTCTATAAATGAAAATTATAGTTGAAGTGGGAGGGGATAATTTTTATATGTGTAGTACGTTATCGGCAACATAGTAGTAGTTTGTTGTTAAAAATCCTTCCCGGGCTGTTTGGCCGTCGTCCAATGTTTTCTGCAAAACCAGATGTTTCGGCAGTGCCGTCGACTGCCATCATCAGTGAAAATCGAGTGCGATAATGTGTGGTTGTATACGTTAGTCACCACAGTACTGCGGTTAAGGCTGAAGCAATAAGTGGAAAGAAGTAGTCTCTATGGAAACATTTCATTTCGTAAATGATTTTAAATATAAGTCTAGAACATGGAAGTCATGTATGGTTCTGCATACCGATATTTTCAGTAAATATTCAAAATTTTGTGTGTAATTTCACAAATAATTTTAGTGTAAACAAAATTAATGGGTCACGTACAAATATTCTTTCGTGACTTCTTAACCGGAATTGCACTATTCGTGACGGTGCACTTCCTTGAGAAATATATTTTAGAGCTACCACCATGCAAGAAGGGTGGTGATAAATAATCAGGTAAACTATTTGTGTCATTGTTCATCAATAAGATGAATTTAGTTTTAACCATCGTTTGACATATCCGATTGAAACGAAACTCGTCTCGTTCTTAAACCATAAATACAGTATCTCACATTTTGCCAATTAATAAATATCAATTGATCACGATCACAAGGTCGTGTAATTATATTTTTTCGTTTCCTTTCAGTCTCTTTGCCTTTCACGACGTAAATTCGTAGTTTTTATTATATCAAACACGGTTTTCAATTTTTTAACCGGTACCTCTATATTATATTTTCGAAAACATTTTTGTATCTTTCTTGTGTTATAACCTATATAAGATAAGGATTCCTTATACTCCTTCTTTTCTTTACTATTCTCATTTTTTGTTTCTTCTCTTCGTTTTATATTATTAAATATTTTATCTACTATATTCGTATTATACTTGTTGATTTTTACAATTATTTTTATTCTTTCTATTTCTTTCTTTATTTCTGTTTTCCTCATCTTCTATACAACTGTTTATTCTATGACAGAAATTATTTATCGCTGCCATGTTATACTGTATTGGATGGTATGAATCATTTGGTATTATAACATCCGTATATGTGCTTTTCCTATAAATGTCAAATTTTAGTTTATTTTCTTTAGTTATTCTTATGTTTAAATCTAGGAAATTTATTTCTTTGTTCCTACTTCCATTTTAAATTTTATACTCTCTTCTAATTTGTTAACCTCTTCAAAAAATACCTTTAATACTTCATCATCGCCCTCCCATATTAACAAGATACAGTCTACATACCTCATCCATTTCTTAATTTTGTCTTTATTTTTCACTGTTGACATTATTTTATTTTCAAAGTAGTTCATGTAAATTTCTGCCATTATCGGTGACATTGATGATCCCATTGGAAGTCCCTTCTTCTGAATATAAAACTAAAGTAATTTTGCTTCGACACTCTTGTATTACTTTTATTAATTCTTCTTTCTTTTCGTATCCTTTCAATTTGTTCTTTTCAATTAGTTTTAATGTTTTGTCAACCGGGATGTTTGTAAACATATCTACTACATACCAGGGAAGAAGTAAGACCACCAGCAACACAAAGAATTTACCTGATTACTTCTCACTGCACTTCTTCCCTGGTGGTGGTCTTAAAAAACATTTCTCTATAAAGTACACCGTCCCGTACAATGCCATCCCTGTTAGGAAGCCACGAAAGAATTTTCTTGGTTGACCCATGATAATTTTGTTTAGACTAAAATTTATCGTGTACATTACACACAAAATTTTAAATATTTACTGAAAAATGCGTTGCTATGAAACTGAAAATATTTAGTTAAAATTATTTAATTTCGTATTATATCGACACCGCAACGTCGTAACACATCCGCGAAATTGTAAAAAAATATAGTTACGATTTTTACGCCGTTACGATGCGGACACAGTGGCAAGAAATCGATACTACGCCGGACATGTGTAGGCAGCCCTATCAAACTGAGAAAAATAATATTTTTCATCGCTGATAATCAAGATATTTGACGAAACTGAATGAACACGGCAGTGACACGTTACAACAGGCTGTAAGAATACTGTGATTCAGACGTTATTTGCATTTCTAATGTGCACCTAGTACACTTTCGCTCACAGTCGTTGTGGAAATGGAACTTGCAGGATTTCATTGAATTGTACGATACATTGTAGTTAATGTATATTTTCCTTAACTTATGATTTTAGGATTTAGGAAAGAAGAAAAGCGTCGTTATTATAGTTCACAGGATAGTGAAAATTATAAAAATAATATGACAACGTACGGGGATTGTTCAACAGAAACACGTTTAAAGGCTGTAAAGCATTTTTTGTTCAAAAATTTTAAAAGAAGTCTCCGTTAAAATTAAGGCATGAGTCCCACTGTTGCACTAATCTGTAGATTCCCTGCTGGTAAAATACATGCGGCCATTTGCTAACAACAAACTCTACCTCAGCGTCCGATTTGAACCGCCGTCCTTTTAGTGATTTTTTTTTAATGGGCCAAAAACATGATAATCGCACGAGGACAAGTCGGGACTGTAAGGTGGATGTTGTAAGACTTCTCGTTTCATACGGCCAAGCAGATCTTGAATCGTCTGGGCTACATGGGGTCGAGTATTATCATGCAGAAGAATGACACCATTTGTGAGCTTTCCGGGACGTTTATTCTTGATGGTGACACGTAAGCATTTCCGCTGTCTGCATATCGCTCAGCGTTGATGTTAACACCAGGTTCTTTAAAATCTAAGACCAGTAAACCCTGATAATAAAAATATACGGTCACCATTACTTTTCCTGCCAAAGCTTGGGACCGACATTTTTTTTGCCTTCGGAGATTGTGCATGCTTCCACTGCATACTCTGACGTTTGGATTCTGGTTCGTAGTGATACTACCAAGACTTAGTGCGTAGGCTTTCACGGCCGGTGTCATTACGATTATTTTCTAAAACTTCCGGGCTGAAAGGCCGTGGTCGATTGCTTAAAATGCTGCTAAACGTTTCGGCCGCACCACCGGTGGCCACCATCGGAGTTGCCTGAGGTTGTTGGCTCTGCTGTCTTGCCCTACATCCGTGGCGTGACTGACCGCATCGGCAGGTTGCTGAGTAAGCGGGGCGTCAGGACGATCTTTAAGCCAACCAAAAAGATCTAATAGTTCCTGCGACCGGTGAAAGACGCCAGGGATCCACTCTCGTCGTGTGGGGTGTACAGTATTCCTTGTACGTGTGGCCAGGTCTACATAGGCACCACGAAGCGTAGTGTCCGGACGCGCCTCTCTGAACATCGGAGATACTGCCGCCTGGGCCAGCCGGAAAAGTCCGCAGTTGCTGAACACGCTCTGTCCCACGACGATCACCGGGTGATGTTTGATGAAGCCCGCGTATTGTCTTCTGTCCGGGGTTACTTCACTCGCCTGCATCTGGAGTCCATCCATATTCATAAGAATGCGTCCGTCGCTATGAACCGCCGAGGTGAAAGCATCTCCTTAAATAGTGTCTGGCATGGTCTATTTTCCATGGCCAATCAGAATTGAGTATGACGAGCTGGCTTCTCATTGGTCCGTGCGATACACCTGAAGCGGACAAAATGTTATAAATAGAGGCATCGTAGCAGTAACACTTATAGCCTGTTCACTCACTCAGAAACCCGAGTACCTCTCCCGCTCGTCCGTCTCCAGCTCGAGAAGGGCGAGGCTGCTGACAAAATTTTCCACCTGACGCGGCTGTTTGGCTTCCGCGTCCGGGTGGAAACCAGTCGACCCCAGGGCAAGCTTGCGCAGTGCCACCGGTGCCAGAGGTTCGGCCATCACACCGACGTCTGCCGCAATGCCCCGGCCTGTCTACGATGTTCTCTGGGACATTCAACACAGGCCTGCACTGTGGCAGACAAAACCAAATTTCGCTGTATCAATTGTGGCCAAGGCCACGCAGCAAGTAACGTAAACTGCCCGGTCTATAAGGCGGAGCTCCTGCGGAAGCAAAAGCCGCAGGGGCCCCTCCCGAAGCCACGGCAGCCAGCTATGCAGCCCCAACCTAGACAGCCTAAAATGCAGGCTAGGCCTCAACCTCAGGCACAACCGGCACGGCGCGCGCCCTCTCCGGCTCCACCTCCAGCCCCTGCAAAGGCAACTAAACGTACCGCGTCTCCTTCCGAAGCAGAGACACGCCCAGTAGCTGTCATCTCGGTTTTGGAGCCGGAGAATGAACCCTCCACCTCCGCGGAACCTCCTACTCCCGCCTCTGAACCAGAGGTAGCCTCGCCGCCCCTGCCACCTCCGCGATTTCCGCGAGCAGGCATAAAACCCAGGAACAAAGGGATACCCACACCGGATGCTCGGCCCCGAGCTCCTGCCGGCCCACAGCCCAAGAAAAGTCCTGCTTCCCGGTATAAGTCCGACGAAGCGCAACAGCGTACTTTTCCTGCCGCTGATTTAAAATCGACTGCCCCTGGTCCTGTGGCTTCCACCACGACCCGATCTGCCGTCAAACCTGGTCGCTCTTACGCGGCCTCAGTTTCCAGGCAAACCGCCCAGTCCGTCATTTCCGATGACGCACAGTTCGTCCGCGACTTTCTGTCTGGCTACGACCTCAAGAAAGTCGCATCTACCTTCAGGTCGGGGTAGTTTACCTGCAACGGTTTTTTTTTATCAAGGGAATTTTTTTTTTTTTTGGCAAACGATAACAGCCGCAAATTCAAACAGAATCAAATAATGTTTCGCATATAGCCCTGAATTATGGAGTTCTCAAGACCTACTGTTTTTGGTGAAGATCGGTTAAGGGAAAGGGGTAGTTTACCGGTAACGTTTTATGTTTTAACAAGGGTATTTACTATGGCAAACGATAACGGCCGCAAATTCAAACAGAATCAAAAGATTATTTGCATACACCCCTAAATTGTAGAGTTCTCAAGACCTAAACTACCCCTTCAAGTCGCCGGCGTCAACGACACAGACCTGTTTAAGCAGTAACACATACCTTTTCCCCGCCACGAACTTATCTCTCCCAGGCAGTAGCGACCTGTCTTCCTAAAGCAGCCTCAATACCCAACACGCGATAAAACTCCCCCACACTCTCTTCTCTTCACAGTAAACACACACTCTAGTTCCCCACACTTACGTACCCGAACATAACCCGAAGCTGTTCCTTCCGCCTCCCTTGACGGCTCCCTGTCGCCACCCAACAGCTTTGGCGACCAGCGTCACACGTCCCAGTCTTGGCCGCCCCCCCCCCCTGCAAGAACGTCGCAGAACAATATGAAGAAGAAATAAACTAAATAAACAAAATGCATAAATAAAGATGCCCCAGAAACATTATAACGGCCACATCCATCTACCTCTCCCGCTCGAGTATGGCTACACACTACACCTCACACAATATAACCAACAAACAGTACTCTCCCAACTAAGTGCCTCCACCTTCTCTGCGCTCCGATCGTCTGGCGTTCGTCCCCCCAAAAACCCCTTACCCACACGGCTGAAGGGAGCTCGTCTCCAAAACAGCCCGAGTCCGACCATACTAATCGGTCTCAAAAAAAAAAAAAAAAAAAAAAAAAAAAAGTAACTCACTGTTGCTTGTTCCCAGTCCATTGGGAGACGTGTTCGGCGTATCATCTATTCGAACACATTTCTTTCTTTTGCTACTGAAGATGGCCACCGGTGGTGCGGCCGAAACGTTTAGCAGCATTTTAAGCAATCGACCACGGCCTTTCAGCCCGGAAGTTTTAGAAAATAATCGTACTACCAAGACTCATCACCGGCAACAATTTGGTGCAGAAAGGCATTACCTTGTTGTTAATAGCGCATCACATGCTGTAATGATAAGGCCGAACGCATTTTTCTGCTCATCAGTGAGCCAGTCGTGGAATCCACTGAGCAGCAACTTTGTGATAGCCAAGACTATGAATGATGGAGTGAACAGTTCCCACGCTGATGCTCAACATTTGAGAAAGTTCTCTAACTTTGATGCGCCTATTTGCGCGTAAAGCAGTTTCCAGCTGTCTCACATTTTCAACTGATCCTGCAACAAGTGCAGGTCAGGGACAGGCCAAATCTTTAGTGGATTCTCTTCCTTGTCAAAATTTACCCCCTGCCATTCAACCACTGCCATATGAGAATGACTATAGTCACCATATATAGCTTTCATTCTCGTATAAGTTTCCGTTAGCTGATGCCCCTCAGCGGCCACAAACTGAATAACGGCACGCTTATTATTTCTTTTAGGATTGTGTATCATAGATGCCATTTTTCAACCCAGTCACAACGCTTAGGAAAGAGCAAACTGCAAATATTTTTGACAGATGCGTCACTAGTACTTAAACAAACAATATAAACAAATGAATTCCGTTGCCATGGCGACGAAGTCACGGCTGCGCAGATCAAACATATTTCTATTGAACAATCCTCGTATATTATAACTATGAGATTGAAATAATTAACACTGTTCTTTTGTATTAATATCAAAAGGGAGAGAAGGTTCGACAATACCGTTGATACATGCCGGTATCTTCTCTTTTGCAGTTATCAGTCCTGTGATTAGTTTGCACCCAGTGCTGTGTGTATACCCATGGTGTCAGTCACTATAGATTCTGTCACGGATATATGGCACTTACAGTTTAACGCCGGTTCTGAACAGCTAAATAAAGAGGTATGATTAGACAGGAATACCACTCGCTGGTTTGCTAATTCTGTGTGAGGGCAGAGTGGCCGTACAAAAACCAATATTGTGCTCACGGCGGGAATGGAACCCAAACCACGTGCTTTATGAATGCAACACTTTACCGACTACAAGTCCACACCACTCTCACTGTATACACACTTACCTCAGCTGATACATGGTAAAAAATATTGGTATTTTCCCGTTAGCTGTACTTCCATTTCATTTTCAATGTTTTGGCTACGCGATAATATCGATACATCACGATATGAAGATGAAGAAGAAATGCACGAATCATAAAAGATTGACTGAACAATACGAACTATATAAACACCACACAACACAACCAAACAACATACTCAACGATCAATTACAATATAAATCACATACACTTTTTGACACAATTTTACAAAAAACAAACATCAAGTTGAATCCCTGCACCAATCCCCTTCCTCCACACACCACCCCCACTACACCTTCCACACAAAAACCGTTACGAAAGGATGGCAGTCTGACTAAAAGCTGAAGAAGGCGGATACGTACGCCGAAACGCGTCCGACGAAAAAAGTAAGTTTTCACAAGATAAAGTTCATTTTTAGTAAAGTCATAAAAGATTGCATTGCTTAACTGCCTGTGAAAGTCGTAATGATTTCATGCGTAAAGTTTTGGTTTTTAGTTTATTTTGTATAATGACAAAACGTTTACCAACTAAATAACATGACTGTAACACAGTCAGAAAACAGAATGGTTTTAACATTCAGAAAGACGAAAAAGGGTTTATTAAACAAATAAAAGAAATCGTATTGAAACGTAAACTGCCGTCCTAACTTTGTGATCGAAAGTACAACGTACCATATGAAAAATACAAAGTATATTATCTTTACATATTGTATTAAATCATAATCTATACGGAATAAACAAGATACCGATAACCCGGAAATGTAGTGCGGGGACAGATAATGTGAAAGCCAAAATTACAGAAAATTTATTACGGAAAAAAGTGTAGTGGTAAGTTTAATGTTTAAAAGCAAAAACTGTGATCTGTACACAATGGGAATCCAGCATAGTAACCCCCAGGGCATCCCCACACATTTTTGTGTAGGCCTACTAGCCTAGTCTGAAAACCGCGCTAGTTTAGATTAGGAAAACTAACGATCAGATTATATTTCTCAATTACTAAATTAATTATGAACTTATTACCAGCGTTATTCGAAATTCTAAGTCTCCCAAACTGCTTGCTTTCTGACAACGACTGCTTGTCGTTAGTTTAACAAGACTTCTTTGACAGTAAATAATATTTGTCTGAAAATAACCTGGAATTGACAGAATACTGAAATTCAAGAAAAACACTGAAGTCAGCAAAAACGTTGACAACTGTTGGAAGTACGCGAGTCATATTACAATAACTCGGATACTTTTTATCAATTAAATAAAAAAATAAATCAAATTAAAGATAATTTTATAGGCCAAAATTTGTTCTAATCGTTTTCGTTAAACCCAAGTTTTGCCCGTTATTTGCTAATAACGTTTTGTACATTGTGTGCGGCGCCTCCCGCAGTAACGGGTTGTGGTGGGCTGATATACCTGTAACAGGTATTTTGGAACAATATTTTTGTTGAACGAATGTAACAGATACTGAAAAGCTGAAATACCTGTTATTCCCAGCCTCGCTGTTTCGTTTCGAGGGACGTCCCTACGCAACTAACGAGTACACAAGTAACAAGTAAACGAGTACCTACTACAAATACTAGACGTATCAACGGTACACAAGGAACAACAAGTAAACGAGTACTACAAATACTAGGCATATCACTGGTACACAAGAAACAACAAGTATTTGGAGTATCAGGAGTATTTCGACTACACGAGTACGAAGCCACTTCTCGGTGCTGAGACGAAGCTGTTTTCAATAAATGAAAAAAATTCATACTGATATTACATTTATTCTTGTGTGTTATGCAGATATATATAATACAGATTATAATAAATTATATATTATACTAGTCACCAACTTGGTAAATTTTGAAAAAACGAATTATATTGTGTTATAACCTACAGAGGGGCTGATAGTTGATAGGCCATATTATACTTTTTGTTAATGTGATTTTAACTTCACAGCATACCTCACATAAATGATAAAATTGTTGTAACGGACATTTATGCACTTTACCTAGTTCTGTTCATTAAATCTTTACTGGTCTGATAAGGCTACCCTAAAACATAACGTATTTTCGTAAATTTGTTTCTTTTATCTAAACTGCTGATTTTTAATTTTTGTCTATCACTTTACTTATCATTTGACTAATAGTAGTTTCCACTTAGTAAAGAAATAAAAGTAACAAACTCCATAACAGATAACACAATTAAGTGTAAATGGTCAAACTGTAGCCTAAGATAAATACACGATCTGATTAACATAAGAATTTCCTGCTTATTAGAAGGCCATCAATAAAACAAGGAGGTGATAAGAAGAGAAAGCTACAAGTTTATCTGAATTTCTTGGAGATTGTAAAACATTCATGACTGATTTATGATACAGCTCGAAGTTTCTATTATTTGCCCAACTAGTGCTTTTGCCAGGACCTATCAGTTGCACAGTTGATTTACTAGCAGTGGTTCCCAACCTTTCCGGACCCACGTACCACTTCGGTCTTCCGTGTTCTTTCCGAGTACCACCTGATAAGAAAATAAAATAAGATAAGAGCAGATATCTAATAAAATTTTACCGCAAACTGTTTAGGTTGTGTTTTTATAAGAGTAATTGGTTTAAATCATGTCCGATGAAAATTATTGTTGTTTAGAAAATAATTTTTTTTTGTAAATACTTTTACCACTTGCTTCTTGCTTACCACTATTACTTTTTCACATTATTTGTTGTGCTATTACGTGCAATCTAAATTTCATTGCCTGAGTTTTGCAACAGATTTGTCTTACCAATTTTAGTTTGTTTACTCCCAGTGAAAACTTAAATTAGTATTCCCAAAGGGTGATAGGCCTATAAATTCTTTTTTCTTATTTTCTCAAAAACAGTAATAGTTTAATAAAGTCACTGTGTATAGTAACACTGTTAATACTTTTTGTTTCAATTTATTTGTTATAACATATATATATAAAAGCCAAATACCACTCACTGATTCATACACTCACTCATCACAAAATCTCCATAACTGTTGAAACGCCCCCTTAGTCCCAGAATATTTTTACACCCTTTTTCTAAACACCAAATTTTTTTTCCGGGGGGGGGGCATAACTTAATATTTAAGACTAGGCATGTGGCCTAGATTGGAAATAAAATGTGCTGAGCCCATAGTGACAGGTCTTGCAAGGAAACACCTGATCAACAATAACAAGATTTTATTTATGTTTTTTGAACAATTGGTTTACACAATCATTTTTGTTTGAGTCTTTCTTAAAAGTCACATTTAATTACAACAAGAATATATGAAAGTATTTCCAACAATTGAATAATGGCATGCCGACCTACTGAATTTATTATTTTTATTATAAACTTGTACTTCTTGTATTTTACTTTCAAAAGAAATGTTTGTATTGCATTAGCAATGCAGGAACTATTCATGAACACATGTTAATTATAAGTATCTGGAGCCGACAATCCATGATCATTAGATAATACAATAATAATTGAATCAATAATTAATAATTAAATTCAAAGAACAATTACTTAAGTGTGCAACAGTACTTTCATCTACCTGTTCCCCATCACTAGGATTAATCACATTAAATTGAAAGCAGTGATCACAATAAACCGAGGTTTAAGTTTGTTACTTCAATATTAAAAAAGGTAGTAAATTAGTAGTTAATTAAATATTAAAATATGTCGCTTATTTTTGTTAAGTTAATTAAATACAGGAACATTATAGAACTATGATAAATTGAATAGTTAAGCTGAAAAAAAAAAAAAAAAAAAAAAACGGACCTTTAAATCTATATATATAAAAGAGAAATACCACTGACTCACTGATTCATCACGAAATCTCCGAAACTATAACACCTAGAAACTTGAAATTTGGCATGTAGGTTCCTTATGTGATGTAGGTATCCGCTAAGAAGGGATTTTTGGAAATTCGACCTTTAAAGGGGGAAAAAGGGGGGACGTATGCCTGACTGACTGACATAGAATCAACGTAGAGCAAAAACTACTGAATGGGTATCAATGAAACTTTGAACATAGCTTCATCATAGGTCTTAGGTGCTCACTAAGAAACGGTTTTAAAAACTTTCACTCCTAAGGGGCAAACCCCCCCCCCTTGTATGTATGTATGTTCCACATCTCCTCCTAAACCACTGGACTGATTTCAACCAAACTTGGCACAAATATTTTATGCGACAGGAGAACCAACATAGGAGACGTGCTTTTTTCGATGGGGTCCTTTGGGGTCTTCTACATCTCCTCCTAAATCACTGGACCGATTTCAACCAACCTTGGCACAAATATTTTATGCAACGGGAGAACCAACATAGGATAGGTTTCTTCGATGTGGTCCTTTGGGGTCTTCCACATCTCCTCCTAAACCACTGGACCGATTTCAACCAAACTTGGCACAAATATTTTATGCAACGGGAGAACCAACATAGGACAGGTGTTTTTTTTCGATACGATCCTCTGGGGGGTCCTTTGGGTCTTAAAAAACTATTAGATCTGGTTATTATGGCAACCCAATAGAATAGATTCTGGTTACCGGTGGAAGTCTCCCGCGTAGGAAATAGCGCGGGAGTCGTCCGACGGGCCTTCCCCGGAACGATACCTCTGAAACCTTTTGGTTTCATGATACCTCTGAAACCTTCTGGTTTCACGATATCTCTGAAACCACTGAATGGATATCAATGAAACTTTGAACATAGCTTCATCATAGGTCTTAGGTGCTCACTAAGAAACGGTTTTACAAACTTTCACTCCTAAGGGGCAAAAAACCAAATACTGAAATTTATCCACTGTTAAGTGGTTGACATCTCAGTTTACTGGAAACCCCGAATACATTTAGTCCTGAGTTTTTAATCATTGTTTTAAATTGAAAAAAACTTCGTTGTTTGCAGGTTCTTATAGTCGAGAAAATTTCGAAGTTCAATTAATTAATAAATGTATGTCCTTTTTTTCTCGGAAACGGCTCTAACGATTTTCTCGAAATAAATAATAAATAGCTGTTGCTATGAATGTAAATAAACAAACTAAGAGTTGAGAATTTGTACAATCTATCTAATCCTATACTATTAAGCGAGCAATAATTGTACAATTACGTACAACGTGAAACTCCGTAGCGAAGCATGGGTATTTTGCTAGAGAGATAGCAAGTAAAAGTAGGGCAGAGTAGTGATACATTCACTAAAAGTTAAATCATAAATAAACTAAAATAAAAGAAATTAAATTCGAAAAAGTCAGTAGACAAGTTTAAGTAAAGACAAAAAGAAAAATCGTATATAAATGAAATTTAACTAAAACCAAAATTTGTAAAGAATTATTTTTCTAAAAGAAGAAACAAAATAATAACAATAATTATTAGCCTATTTAAAAAAAGGTATCTTGGTTACCTAATAAAAAAGTATAAACATTTATTGGTTACTAGGAGTAACTGACTAACAAGAAATATTAATTGTTAAATGCAATTCCATGTGAGATGAAAAAGTGTAATGTCCTATAAAAGTTAAATAAATTTCAAAGAATATTCGGAATTAACCACTTCTAAATTAAGAAAAAAGTCAGCACTAGACACTACATCCGAGATGTCCATTGGAATAAACTGATCCACACCAGAAAATCGATGAACAAACAATAAATTCTGCTAATATCAGCTCAATCCAGACGTCATCATTGAAAACCTTTTGGTGAGACGTTTCTGTTTACAAGTTAACTAAATTACACCTCAATTACAAATCTAAAACACTAGAAATAGCACCATCTCTGTAAATTCATTATTTTGGTTAATAATACATGGTTAATAACATTATAGCCATACTAAGTAAATAGTGTTTTTTTTTTTGTCAGTGAAGAAACGTAGTCTGCGCTCTAGCGGTCAAAAAATCAACTGAATATTACAGATTATACAAATTTTAACATAATTTATGTAAAGTCTGATACAGACCAATATGCTAAATATAATAAAATAACATTAACATAACAATAATAATAATAATAATATAATAATAATTTAACATTATTATGTTAAATATAATAAAATAACATAATTACCTACGCTACGCTAAGTCAGTCGGTCTGACCGGTTTGTGCGCTCTCGCTTTTTTAGTTAAGTACCTAAGTAAGCAGCTATGAATTTTGATACCTATTAGCTAAATAAACGTTCTATTTTGAAAGTAGAAAATGGACGAGGAAACTGAGTTTATAATAAGCAACGGATTACAGATTCCTTACCGAATAGTAAAGATAAGTGGTGACGGCGCGTGTCTCTTCTCCTCCCTGTCCTATCTGGTGCACGGCGACGTTTCAAGGGCCGCTCAAATTCGTGCAGAAATAGTGAATCACGTGTCCAATAACTGGCAAAGGTTCAAATGCTTTACTCACCAGCGGTCTGGAGCTGCTTATGGTACCAAATGTCTGTACCTCGCTGAAATGTCTAGGCCGTACACATATGGGACTACTTGTGAGCTCAAGGCTGCTGGAGAAATATTTCCTTATGAGTTTCAGGTGTTTCAAGGTGGCTCTATTCTTGCTATTTTTGGGGAGGCATTACAGGGAGTCAAAAGAATTCGGTTCACTGGAGATTTCAATGAAGGGCATTTTGACGTTTTAATTCCCTTGGCCGAATCAACACATAATACAGTTAACTTAGAATCCCCGAATACCAATAACCCACGGAATGTCAACTGAATTTGTCCAAATCCCCGAATACCTATAACCCAGCGGAATGTCAACTGAATTTGTCCGAATCCCCGAATACCAATAACCCAGCGGAATGTCAACTGAATTTGTCTTGCACTGTCTCCCAGTCCCAATCCTCTCCTTACGTTGACCTCTCCAGTCCAAGTTCAGACGAATCTGTTGCTTCGACTATAGCATCAGTCAAAGGGAAAAGAGGAAAAAAACGCAGAAAAAGGTTTACAAATGCAATCAGGAAAAAACAAGTAAGGGAAGCTGCTACCAAATATGCCAAAAACAACCCAAAAATTCATAGGGAGGCAGTCAAAAAATATACTGATAGTCACCCGACAGTTAACCGGGAGGCTGTAAAAAAATACAATGAAAGTCATCCAACAGTTCATAGGGAGGCCGTAAAAAAATACAATGAAAGTCATCCAACAGTTCATAGGGAGGCCGTAAAAAAATACAATGAAAGTCATCCAACAGTTAATAGAGAGGCCGTAAAAAAATACAATAAAAGTCATCCAACAGTTCATAGGGAGGCTGTTAAAAAATATGCATCTAATAACCCCCATATCAATCCAGTAGCTTCTGCGAAATATAATGAAAAGAGAGCACATAATAGATAATTGACCTGGGATAAACTTTTGTCCGGATTTCAATATGAACCGGAAATAGATTATTCCACGGACAAGTTCGTTGAGCTTGGAGTTCGGTCACCATGTAACTGGTGCCGTGCACTGAAGTGGAAGGATGAGACTCCTGGTTTGTGTTGCAATAATGGTAAGGTCCAGCTTCCTCTCCTTGAGCCCTATCCTGAACCCTTACACAGTCTCCTCAATCACCAGCATGCAATGACTGAGCACTTTCTTCCTGCTACCTGGAAGTACAACGGATGCTTCCAAATGACGTCTTTTGGAGCCAAAGAGGTAAAAGAAGGAAACTTTATGCCAACGTTTAAAGTACAGGGCCAGGTCTATCACAGGATAAGGAGTCTTATGGCTGAGCCTGAGCAACAGCCTTCATTTCATTCAAATATACTTTGTTGGTGATGATGACAAAGAGAGGGATATCCGTTGTGGAATATACCCTGGCGTCAAGCCAGGATTGGTTAGCCAGCTGCAGAAATTACTTCATGAACACGACAAGTATATTTTGGATTTTAAGGCTGCTGTTGATTCTGTTCCCAAGGACCAGAAGGAGTTTCAGGTAGTTATTAAAGCAAATATGAAGCCTTCTGGAGAACACCATGGTCGTTTCAATGTTCCAACAACTAGAGAAGTGGCAATTCTCATTGTTGGCCAGGATTTTGATAAAAGAGATATCGTTCTCCATAGCAGAGACAATAGATTGATACGAATCAGTGAGACGCACCGTGCCTATGATGCTCTTCAATACCCTTTGATGTTCTGTCGTGGAGAAGACGGCTATTCTATAGACATACCACAGCGCGACCCAAAGACAAAGGCTCCTCTCAAGAAAACTGTGTCTGCTACTGACTTTTACAGCTACAGGATAATGGAGCGTGATCGTGAACAATGCAACCTACTGCTGTTTCGCAACCTTCTCAACCAATTTCTGGTTGATATGTATGCAAAAATTGAAACTGAGAGACTCAATTGGATACGTAACAACCAGAAAAAGCTGAGATGTGAGAATTATGTCCACCTGAAGGATGCCATGAGTAGAAAGGACGGCCAGTTATCAGAAATAGGCAAGATGGTTGTGCTGCCGTTCACTTTCACTGGAGGACCCCGATACATGCATGAGCGAACTCAAGACGCGATGACGTATGTGTGCCATTTTGGACGACCGGATCTGTTTATTACGTTCACTTGCAATCCAAAATGGCCGGAAATCACGGAGATATTGACACAAGGCCAAAAATCTCACGATAGACATGACATAGTAGCGAGGGTTTTCAACATAAAAGTGAAGCATATGATGAAACTCCTCCCTAAAGGTTACATCTTTGGCCCTACCAGGTGTCACACGTACTCCGTGGAGTGGCAGAAGCGTGGGCTCCCTCACGTTCATATCCTTCTGTGGTTGGAGGAGAAGATAAGGCCAGAGTCCATAGATAAAATTATCAAAGCTGAAGTACCTGATCCCAACCTAGATCCAGCCCTCCATGAGATTGTCAAGACAAATATGATTCACGGACCATGTGGACTGCTTAACAGGAACTCAGCATGGTGGATGGCGCCTGTACAAAGAATTACCCACGGCCATTCTTAAAAGAGACTCAGACAGGAGAGGATGGCTATCCTAAGTATCACAGACGGTCGCCGGCAGACGGCGGATTTACAGTAAAAATCAATGAGGTTATTCTTGACAATCGCTGGGTAGTTCCGTACAACCCCGTCCTGTCTCGCACATTCTCAGCCCACATAAATGTTGAATATTGCAACTCTGTCAAATCAATCAAATATATCTGCAAGTATGTGAATAAAGGGTCTGATCAAGCAGCGTTCACTGTTGAAGATCTGGACGAGGTGACAAGGTACGAAACAGAACGATACATCAGCAGCTCTGAGGCAGTCTGGCGCACCCTCTGCTTCTCTATTCATGAAAGGTTTCCTCCTGTTATGCACCTTTCCGTACATCTAGAAAACGGTCAAAGAGTTTATTTTACGGAGGACAATGTCATTGACACGATAAATAATCCTCCAAAAACGACACTTTTGGGATTTTTTGACCTGTGTAAAGTTGATGCCTTCGCAAGGACCCTTTTATATTGCGAAGTTCCGTCCTACTACGTATGGAAAAGCAATCAATTCTGCAGGAGGAAGCAAGGTAAATCTGTGACAGGCTATCCAGGGGTAAAAAAAGATCAGGTGTTGGGTAGAGTATACACTGTCCATCCTGGCAATGCTGAGTGCTACTATTTACGCCTCCTCTTACATGAGATCCGCGGTCCTGTATCATTTACTGCATTAAAAACTATCGCAGGGGTAGTTCAGCCAACATTTCAAGCGGCGTGTAGAGCACTTGGCTTGCTGGAGGATGATCCCCATTGGGACCGTACTCTTGAAGAAGCTTCTATCTCTGACTCTCCTAATAAAATTCGTGAGCTATTTGCCATAATGTTAGTATTCTGCCAAGTGGCAGACCCCCTAAAATTATGGGAGAAATACCGAGACAGTCTTGCGGAAGATGTTAGAAGGCAAATAGAAAGAGAGCGCGGAGACGTCCAATTAGGCCAGGACATTGTTTACAACCAATTCCTTAAGCTTCTTGAGGATACTGTCATATCCATGTCGGGTAAAACACTCAAAGAGTTCGGTCTTCCAACACCATCACGACAGCAAGAAGTTATCAGCAACCATCAATACCTGAACGAACTGTCCTATGATTGTGTTCGGTTGACTGAAACAGTGGCTGTAAATGTTCCAAAATTAAATCAAGAACAAAAAGATGCCTATGACGAAATCGTTCACAGTATTAATTGTGATTTTGGGAAATTGTTCTTTCTGGACGCTCCTGGCGGCACTGGGAAAACGTTCTTGATAAATCTGTTGCTCGCCACAGTTAGGCGCAAAAGGAATATCGCAGTTGCAGTTGCTTCATCAGGTATTGCAGCTACCTTGATTGAAGGAGGAAAGACTGCTCACTCTGCATTCAAGTTACCCCTTAACCTGAATCATTTTGAGTCTGCACTTTGTAATGTTTCTAAGCAGAGTGATATGGCACAGGTGCTTCGTGAAGCTAAATTAATAGTGTGGGATGAGTGCACTATGGCTCATAAAAGAGGCGTTGAGGCTCTGAACAGAACACTCCAGGATATTAGAGACCGCAAAAGCCTTATGGGTGGAGTTACAGTGCTTTTGGCTGGTGACTTCAGACAAACATTACCTACTGTTCCACGAGGGACACGTGCGGATGAACTTAAGGCCTGTCTAAAGTCATCCACTTTATGGCCTAATGTCAAAATACTGTCCTTAAGAGTTAACATGCGTGTCCACCTTCAACATGATTTGAGAGCAGAGGAGTTTTCTAAATTATTACTTGATATTGGGGATGGAAGGGTTTTAGAAGAGGAGGATGGAAAAATAAATATTCCGAATAATCTTTGCTCCGTTGTAAGAGATTTAACAAGCCTGACTGACAAGATCTATGGAAGTAATATTCAACAGAGTGGTGCAGATTGTATATCATGGCTCAAGGAAAGGGCTATTCTTACTCCAACCAACGATTCAGCCAATTCTATCAATAATCTTCTACTAGAGAAGCTACCTAATGAACTCATGAAGTATGAATCTATTGACTCGGTAGTGGAGGTACAAGATGCGGTCCATTATCCTGTAGAGTTTTTGCACACACTCGATCCACCAGGAATCCCACCACACGTCCTCTACCTTAAGGTTGGTGCTCCAATCATGCTTTTGCGCAATCTAAATCCACCCAAACTCTGTAACGGCACTAGGCTTCAGGTAAAAAATCTGTACAAGCACGTGATTGAAGCCCAGATTTTCACAGGCGTCAGTCAGGGAGAAACTGTCTTCATCCCCCGAATTCCAATGATCCCATCGGATTACCATTTTGAGTTTAAACGTCTGCAATTCCCGGTTAAAGTTTGTTACGCTATGACGATTAGTAAGGCGCAGGGACAGAGTTTAAAAGTGGCTGGTGTGGATCTCAGGAGTGACTGTTTCTCCCATGGCCAGTTGTATGTGGCGTGCTCGAGAGTCAGTTCATCTGATAGCTTGGTCATCCTCCAGCCAGAAAGGAAAACCAGGAATGTTGTTTACAGAGAGGTCTTGGCAAGATAGTAACTGAAAATCATAGCAGTAGAATTAAGGAACTGAAAATCTTCTTACTTTTTAAGTTTCTTGAAATACGCGGAAGGACATAGGTACTTTAGACAAAAATATTCTTCGACGCAGACGAAGTCGCGGGCAACAGCTATAGCTAATATACACAGAGAGTATACGAGTACACCGAGAGATACATTAATGTTTATAATTTTCATGAAAACTGAATGATTTTTTATAATTATGTTATCAAAAATTATGTTATATTGGGATTATGTATCAAACTATGAGAACCTTTGTACTCTAAAAACACTGTAACCATAGAAAACAATACTAAGTGTAATTATAAAAGTGCAGTGTACAAAGTGGAACATAGTATGTTATGTGAAAGAGTTAAAAAACATTGCATTTCACAAATTTGTGAAACAAATACAATTCACAATGTGTTATATAAAACTATAATATTAATGATAAGTTGTAGTAATTTTGTTTTGTTTAGGCCACAAAGGCAAAATAATTGTAATTTCTATGTTATTTTTATTTATGTTCAAAGGAATCCAGGGTTATATGTATAAAATAATAATAACAGCCAGATCAAACTATGTCAGAGAGATAGCAAGTAATCACGTAAATTTATTGTATTAAACTACAAATAATGTATGGCATTGATGAGGAAGTTGTTATTTAATCAGTCTGTACTCTTTTTGCGGGCAAAGCCGCGACGGGTAGTAGTGCTAGCTTAGAATAAGAGAAAGAAATGGAACGTGCAGGATCACAAGTCATATGACAGGCAGATGCAAGTACTCTCCGATTATTACATTTTCTCTAGGTCTGGATTTTGTCAAAAAACGAATTTCAAATTCGTTTTCTCTTTTGCTGTAACAGAATTAAATATTTAGATAATACAAAGGTAACCCTTGACTCTATGCAATTCAAAACACAAATGCTTATTAGTTACTTATAACACAGTCATTAATGTCCACACTTTAGCATGTCCTCACAAAACATGTTACGCCACGGGGGACACGTGCAGATGAAGTCAAGGCGTGTCTCAAGTCATCCTTCTTATGGCCTAACGTCAGAGTCCTGTCCTTGAGAGTTAACATGCGTGTCCACCTCCAACGTGACTTGAGGGCAGAGGAGTTTGCTAACTTATTGCTTGATATTGGTGATGGCAAGATTTTGGAAGAGGAGGAAAGAATAAATATTCCCGGTAACCTTTGCAATGTTGTGGGAGATCTAATCAGCTTCAGTGACAGAAATATTCTGTATACCCCAACACTCATCAGGCTAGAGAGGATTGCACTTCATGGCTGAGGGAAAGAGCTATTCTCACTCCAACAAACGACTCGGCCAACAGCATCAATAACTTTCTGTTGGAGAAGCTGCCGACTGAGCATATGAGGTATGAGTCTGTGGACTCTGTGGTGGAGGTCGAGGATGCTGTACATTACCCTGTGGAGTTCTTGCATACTCTCGACCCACCAGTAGTACCACGTAACGTCCTCTGCCTCAAGGCAGACTTCTGCGCGGAGACGTCCAATTAGGCCAACACATTGTTTACAACCAATGCCTTAAGCTTCTTGAGGATACTGTCATATCCATGTCGGTAAAACACTCAAAGAGTTCAGTCTTCCAACACCATCACGACAGCAAGAAGTTATCAGCAACCATCAATACCTGAACGAACTGTCCTATGATTGTGTTCGGTTGACTGAAACAGTGGCTGTAAATGTTCCAAAATTAAATCAAGAACAAAAAGATGCCTATGACGAAATCGTTCACAGTATTAATTGTGATTCTGGGAAATTGTTCTTTCTGGACGCTCCTGGCGGCACTGGGAAAACGTTCTTGATAAATCTGTTGCTCGCCACAGTTAGGCGCAAAAGGAATATCGCAGTTGCAGTTGCTTCATCAGGTATTGCAGCTACCTTGATTGAAGGAGGAAAGACTGCTCACTCTGCATTCAAGTTACCCCTTAACCTGAATCATTTTGAGTCTGCACTTTGTAATGTTTCTAAGCAGAGTGATATGGCACAGGTGCTTCGTGAAGCTAAATTAATAGTGTGGGATGAGTGCACTATGGCTCATAAAAGAGGCGTTGAGGCTCTGAACAGAACACTCCAGGATATTAGAGACAGCAAAAGCCTTATGGGTGGAGTTACAGTGCTTTTGGCTGGTGACTTCAGACAAACATTACCTACTGTTCCACGAGGGACACGTGCGGATGAACTTAAGGCCTGTCTAAAGTCATCCACTTTATGGCCTAATGTCAAAATACTGTCCTTAAGAGTTAACATGCGTGTCCACCTTCAACATGATTTGAGAGCAGAGGAGTTTTCTAAATTATTACTTGATATTGGGGATGGAAGGGTTTTAGAAGAGGAGGATGGAAAAATAAATATTCCGAATAATCTTTGCTCCGTTGTAAGAGATTTAACAAGCCTGACTGACAAGATCTATGGAAGTAATATTCAACAGAGTGGTGCAGATTGTATATCATGGCTCAAGGAAAGGGCTATTCTTACTCCAACCAACGATTCAGCCAATTCTATCAATAATCTTCTACTAGAGAAGCTACCTAATGAACTCATGAAGTATGAATCTATTGACTCGGTAGTGGAGGTACAAGATGCGGTCCATTATCCTGTAAAGTTTTTGCACACACTCGATCCACCAGGAATCCCACCACACGTCCTCTACCTTAAGGTTGGTGCTCCGATCATGCTTTTGCGCAATCTAAATCCACCCAAACTCTGTAACGGCACTAGGCTTCAGGTAAAAAATCTGTACAAGCACGTGATTGAAGCCCAGATTTTCACAGGCGTCAGTCAGGGAGAAACTGTCTTCAACCCCCAAATTCCAATGATCCCATCGGATTACCATTTTGAGTTTAAACGTCTGCAATTCCCGGTTAAAGTTTGTTACGCTATGACGATTAGTAAGGCGCAGGCAGGGGTGCCTACGGGGGGGTATCGTGTCGCCATTGGCGACATTTGAAAAATTTTTGGGGGATTTTTTTTTACTGTTGTATGAAATTTACTATTACTAAAAATACCGAATACAATGTGAGAACGTATTTCCTGGTCGCAATTTGCGTCAAAGCTTGACCCAAGAAAAATTTGACGGAATACCAATTAATATAACCGGAAGAATAGAACGGGTTCATAATGAAATAAAGACACTGAAAATAAGACAAACGCGTAAAAAGAAATTAATAAATACACGGGAAAGATTGGAGATGATTAAAAGGGGATTGGTTCAGCTACATAATATACCAATTACGGAAAACAGAGAAGTAAGGCAAGTGAGAAACTTTAAACGAACCACACTTGACTTCCCAGATGGACTAGAAGGACCAAAAAGGCCAAAACTAACCGAGGAGCATGGAGGACTTATGGAATTTATGTATGAACCATTAGAATAGGGGTGCCTACGGGGGGGTATCGTGTCGCCATTGGCGACAGTTGAAAAATTTTTGGGGGGGATTTTTTTTACTGTTGTATGAAATTTACTATTACTAAAAATACCGAATACAATGTGAGAACGTATTTCCTGGTCGCAATTTGCGTCAAAGCTTGCTTACGGGGGCTGCATGGTGTATCACGTGATGAGACATCCACGAATCACAGTACAATAATTTTAGTGTACAAAATACAGCTTTATATTTTAATTTATAAAAAAAGCGATTATTTGTAAATACATATTGAAAAATAAAGAAGGCGAGACTGGTCAAGTTGTAGGCTAAAAAATTGTTTGAAGTCATAAAATACTTAAAGAAAATTAGATCGTTTGAAAGCGAATGGAAGTTCCCTACGTAGGTGGAACAGACGCTTTCAAACGACCTAAAGTTCTTTAATTATTTTGCTGCTTCAAAAAATTTTCTCGTGTACAACTTGACCAGTCTCACTTTCCTTATTTATCTATATTTATTTTCAAATAATCGCTTATTTGATAAATTTACATATAAAGCTGTATTTTGTACACTAAAATATTATACTACGAGGGTGCTTTCACATGTGCGGACTTTTTGTGTGCGAGGGAATTTTGAAAAACACAAAGTTCGATTTTATTGTTTTGGACTTCCACACTAATAATTTTGATAAAAATAAAGTTAAGACGTTTGATTGGGAAAAACAACGCTTTATTCAAACGCCTTAAGGAGGGATTTTTATATAAGGCGGAAATTTTGAAAAACACAAAGTTCGATTTTATTGTTTTGAGAAATATTTTGTTATATTTACTTACAATTACCTTTTTAACCCAAAATTTACGTATTTCCTTCGTTAAGAAATAAATTGCAGCATAAACAACTAATAAACGACCTTGTTTACAAGTCCAAAACAATAACATCGAACTTTGTTTTTCAAAATTCCCTCGTACGCAAAAAGTCCGCACAAGTGAAAGCATCCCGATTCGTGGATGTCTCATCACGTGATATACCATACAGCCCCCTTAAGGTGCGGGGGTTGTTTAGTAACAAAATGGGCCAGCGCTTCTTATTGGTTGTTGGACATCGTCTCACCGTTGTTTGTCACATTCTGGCTGATCCCGGCCCAAGTGGGCCGAAACAGTTTAAGAAAAGTAACGTCCCGCAAGTGCGGACCGGAAGAGTTAATTTGTTCAGCCCGAGCGGGCGAAAATTATGTATCTTGCATTAAATATTTGTCTGCTGGTCTTCCATTATGATTGAAGATGTTGTGTAGGATGTATTAAATTACATTAAGAAATAAGAGAAGTGGACTGTATACGAATAGTTTTAATAATTTGAATGATCACATTACAGCTGTAATAAATTGAAAGAAGGCTGGCTAATGCTGCATATTGAATCAATAATTAATAAATTTAGTTAAGAATGAAGTTGTGGCGCTAGTTGGCCATGATAGAAAATAGTAAGGCCTAAGGCCTACATCTAATGTCGACACTAACTTGACGGAAAGGTCCGGCGAACCGAACGCCGAGATTACTGAATGTGCACTGGTCAAAGTACGATTACGCGAACGTTGATGAGATATAAATCAGATTAGCCAACCTAGTAAAATAAAATCATCGCGCTACCGTCCATAAGCTGCCCGTCAAAAATCAAAAAGATTTTTTAATACATTCTTTAATAAATTATAATACATTTACAATTCAATTTGAAATAGTGGAGTTTTAATAATTAGAATCAGCTTCAAGGCTGAGTTGAACCTTGAGTTGAGATTAGATAACGGCAATCGGCCGCTAATTTGAGATAAGCATGCAGATAGGCGACTGTAGGCCAAGGTTTGGCAAACAGCTGTTTCATGTACCACTAAGTCTGGTTAACCAATATTACTGACACAAGTGCGCAGTACGTAACATTACAAAACATGAACGAGAAATACATAATATGCAAGTCATAGAGTTAGCTTAATGCTAGCTAAGGTCCGTAGACCTGTACAGAAGTTCATTACATGAATAAAATTGTTGTTGAACATGTTACAGTTGCATGTTTCATTGTATATTCAGGAGGGCGACATGTATCGACCTAAATACGCTATTCCTGAAGTTTCAGGAATTTACAATGTATGCCAACGTGTGAGCAAGCTAGATGCTGAATGTAGCCCAGATATGACGTGTATGTCATAATTTAAATAAAGAATTGTGCATGCTTACTTGCAAAAATGAATAAAATATAAGTACAATATAAATAAATTAGACAAGGCAGTTACACACGGTAGACGCTTACAATAGTTTACATCGACACAATTTATGTGAATACAACAATAATTTGCATAATTACAAGATAAATAATTGTAATGTCAGCCAACAATACAATACTGAAATTACAGAAACAATTTAACAATTTAAGACATTCACAAAATAGTACATATTTATCAGCAACAATATAAAGAAATGAATGCATGGTTACTTGACAGCAAACATGCGAATATTATGTAATAACATTAATAAATAAGACCACCCAAAGACATGCAGTACACCCCATGAGATCAATGAAAGTGTGACATAGTATGCCACAAAAATTAACATACAATACAAATATTAAGATATCACCAGAACTGTGATACTCAGAAGCGTGCCATGACGCAAAATTGACAAAAATATTGTGACAATCCATCACAATCATGTTGACCAAATGGTCGTAATAAATAATAAGTCAATGGCGGAATAAGCCGCATTGTGCTGTAACCATAGTGTCACATCTCGTCTCGCGCTGGCAATAGACATAATTTATGTATTGGTCTCCGCAAAACACCCGTAGGCGTGCGGATGTCCACGACGCGAACCAAATTATCTGGGCCGGGAAATGTGGCGATGATCACGCCAAATTTCCAGGCTAATGGAGGCAAGTTGTCCTCAATGAGCAAGGCTAAGTCACCAATGGAAACATTATCTTTGGCAAACTTCCACTTGTGACGCTGTTGCAGCTGGTGCAAATAATCGCGAGACCACGCCTTCCAAATGCCCTGGACAAACCTCTGAAGTAATTGCCAACGACCAAGGCGAGAAACAGGAACGTGAGAAAGGTCTGGGTCAGGAATCGCAGTTAGGGGCGCGCAGATCAAAAAATGGCCAGGTGTGAGTGGCACCGGGTCATTAACATCCGAAGAAATAGCAAATAAAGGTCGAGAGTTCAGACATGCCTCTATCTGAGACAAAACG
The DNA here is from genome assembly GCA_034769895.1 of Magicicada septendecula. Classification (NCBI taxonomy): domain Eukaryota; kingdom Metazoa; phylum Arthropoda; class Insecta; order Hemiptera; family Cicadidae; genus Magicicada; species Magicicada septendecula. The sequence continues at coordinate 297,012,555 of CM068370.1, read as the reverse complement.
GTTCTGAACTCTTCGAAGTTTAGTATAGATTTGCCTACCACGCGCCGCAAATGAAATTTCAAACTCTTGATGCCGCTCTCCCAAAGGCCACCGAAATGAGGTGAGGAGGGCGGAATAAATGACCATGATATCCCCTGAGAGGATGTGAATGACTTGATCGAGGTGATGGCATCCTTATCGTGCCAAAAGTTGTAAATGTCATGTAAGATGGTGCGGGCCTTCCTGAAGTTCGTGCCGTTGTCGGAGTACAGTTGACTAGGTATACCCCGACGTGCCATAAAACGACGTAAAGCAGCTATAAATGCGCTGGCAGTAAGGTCGGACACCAATTCCAGGTGAATAGCCCTAGTTGCTAAGCAAACAAACAGAGACACGTACGCCTTAGTAAGAGTTCTAGACTTCTGCCCGCCATGACGAATCATGAAGGGACCACCATAATCAACCGCGCAAAATAGAAACGGCCTTGAAGGAGTGACTCTAGGGGATGGCAAGATGCCAAGCCTCTGAACCTGCTGTGTGGCGCTAAACCTGATGCACTTGAGACACTTACGAATAATGGAACGGATGACTAGTCGGGCATTAACAATCCACCAACGTTGACGCAGTGAATGATGCACGAGCTGCGCACCAGCATGAAGCAAACGAATGTGTTCGCGTTCGATGATAAGGCGTGTGACATGCGCCGATGGGGGTAGTACGATAGGATGTTTCGAGTCGTAAGATAACTGGGAATGCTGCAATCGTCCGCCCACGCGTATCATTCCAGTGTCGTCAAGAAACGGGTCGAGAGAGGCTAACTTGCTTCTGATGGAAACAGAAGATCCGTTCCGAAGACAACTAATTTCGCCTGGGAAGTGGGTCGATTGAGATTGCCTTATAAAGAAATTAAGAGACTGATGAATTTCCGCAGGGGTCAGATCGCCCGAAAGCCTGTCCGCAGATGAGTGCCTAACATTTCTGATGAAACGAAAAGAGTAAGCGTATACACGTGTCAGCCGGTGTAACGAGGAAAAGTCCAACGATAAGTCAACAGCCAGGGTAGACATTAGCGAACGGTTATGTGTAGTTTTCTCTTCCGCGATGACTTCCGAAGATGATGGAGTGGCCGGTACGAAAGATGGGAAAGGATTAGACTCTGACGATTGAGACAGACAGCCAGGACCGTGCCACCAAAGCGAGCAATCGCGCAAAACGTCCGGGAGACACCCCCTAGAAATAATATCAGCAGGATTGCGTCGCGAATCAATGTGATGCCAGGTACAAGTTTGAGTGCGACGCTGAATTTCAGCAACCCTATTAGCGACGTATGTTTTCCAACGCGAAGACTGCGCATGAATCCAGTAAAGAGCCACCATATAATCGAAATACAAATGTACATCCTCAATGAATGAATGAAGAGCAGGAATAATTTTAGACACAAGTCGCGATAATAACAAACAAGCGCAGAGCTCGATACGAGGTAATGACACTTGGCGCAAGGGAGCCACGCGAGATTTTGAACACAAAAGACGACAGGAAGCAGTAGCATCTTGATAAATGACTCGGACATACACACAACAGCCGAACCCTCTCTCGGAAGCATCCGAAAAACCATGCAACTGAACTGTAACCGCCTGATGGTTGCAACGAATAGATCGCGGGACCACTATTTTACCAATCAGACTTAATTTGTTACACAAAGAATGCCAATCCGACAGTGACTGACCGTAAAGCGGTTCATCCCAACTAAGCTTACAAAGCCAGAGTCGCTGCATGAAGTGTTTATACAAAAAGACAACTGGTCCGATTAAACCCAGTGGATCATATATTCCGGCGATTATTGAAAGAATTTGCCTCTTGGATATGCTATGAAGAACCGGAGATAGGTTGACATCAAACAAAAATGAATCAGCAGTGTTGTTCCAAAGAATGCCCAGGGTACGCACATTGTCCTGTTTATTTAGGGGTCGTGAAAGGTTGTGATGACTTGCGACCGCTGTGGGTTCATTTGATGCCCATTTGTGCAACGTGAAACCATATTGAGCAAGTAACGCACCTAGGTCGGATTTCAGATTAGTCAGATCGGGGATAGTGTCAGAACCGGTAAGTAGATCGTCTACATAAAAATCGTTAGTGATGGCTAAAGCCGCTTGGGGAAAGGAAGTTTGATTGTCTCTAGCAATTTGTAAAAGGCACCGTGTGGCCAAAAAGGAGGCGCTAGCCGTGCCGTAAGTTACTGTTCGCAGCGCGAAATGCTTAAGTGGTTCGAGGGGAGAGTCACGCCACAAAATACGCTGATAGTGACAGTCCTCTTCAGCAACGCGAATCTGACGATACATTTTTTCGATGTCAGCAATCAGGACATACTTATGTGTGCGAAACCGCAACAGAATAGAGAAGAGATCTTGCTGAACATTGGGGCCTACCAATAATAGGTCATTTAACGAAAGGCCATTTGTAGTCTTGGAGGAACCATCAAAGACAACGCGCAATTTTGTGGTCAAGCTAGAATGTTTAAACACGGCATGGTGAGGCAAGTAATAAATATTTGACGATCCTAAATTGATAGCGCCATGATCAATGGGTGTCATGTGCCCAAGCTTCATGTATTCCCCGATAAAGTCTGCGTAGTCGCGAGCGAGCTTGGGATCGCGCCTGAATCGACGCTCCAAGTTTAAAAACCTTGATTCGGCACTTGTGTAGGATTCCCCTAAGTGAGGATTATCAGACTTGAATGGGAGCGACACTATAAATCTACCCTCGTGGTTGCGCTGAGTGTAGCGCATAAAATGCTCTTCGCAAGCCGACTCGCCATTAGGGGTATCGCTGGGGATCGTTTCTGCCTCCCAAAATCTCTCAAGAGATTGCAGGATTTGGCTGTCATTGTTCCTTGCCAAGAACGAAACAGCAGGACCCTGGGTGTGGCAGTGCTTGGGCAGATTGCCGGCCAAAATGTAACCCAGTTTTGTCTCCTGAATGATAGGGAAGTTGGGTCCGCGTGTGTACTTATTAGCTAATATTAAATCTAGATAAAATTGAGCCCCCAATAGTATGTCGATCTGTGAAGATATATTAAAATCTGGGTCGGCGAGAAAAATTTTATTTGGAATGTGGAACCGGTTGATGTCAAACGATATTGAAGGCAGATTATGAGTTAAGTTAGATAAGACGGCAAATTTGGCCTCGAAACTATGTCTCTGATAGCGAGACATAATACGCATAGAAACAATGTCAGTAGCGCAACACGCTGTGTTGCTTATTCCTGTAATCGGAATATTAGATCGGGTTAGTTTGAGGTGCAATCTTTTCGCAAATGATTTCGTACAAAAATTGATCTGAGACCCGGCGTCAAGAAGTGCGCGCGCCTTATGCCTATTGCCAGCCTGATCAATGACATATACAACTGCAGTGGATAAAAGTACATTGTTTTTACACTGTAATTTAAATGAGCAGTAGTTACTGCTGGCAGCTGCTGATTTCGGCACGTAATTAGCGTGCAGCAAGGTGTGGTGACCCTTTGAACAAATTTTACAAACCTGTTTACTTTTACAATTTGTTATCAAATGACCTGCTCTGTTAATACAACATTTATGGTTTGCCACCAATTGCCCCCGCTCAGCGGCACTTAATATGCGAAAATTATTACACATGTAAAGCGGGTGATCAGATTTACAGCACACACATGAATAATGCCTTGCCGTAGCATGATAACTCTTAAAGGTACTGCTGCCAGCAGTATTTCTTAAACTACATTTCTCAAACTTATTGTTTGGTTTTACACTAGGTTTATTGAATTGCTGTCCGGGTTCAATTGGCATAGTATTTTCTAAAAGCTGTCGGCGCAAATTCAAAAAATGAGTAAAGACTTGAAAACTAGGCAAGTTGTCAGGGTCTATAGACTCCTTCCAACGTTTTAAAGTGATAGGGTCAAGTTTAGTGGAAAGCAATTGTATAGTAATAAACTCAAATAGGTTTACAGACAGCTTCATTGCCGCCAGCGAATTAACAGAAGACGTTATAGTATTCGTAAACTCAGCCAAGCTTTGGACTGAGTCCTTTATTGTGGACTTAACCTGAAGTAGGTTCTGTACATAATATTTTGCTAATATGAATGGATTATTGTACCTATCGGACAGCAAGTTCAACGCTATTACATAATTCTCTTGACAAATTGGCAATGATTTAATTAAGTCTAATGGTTCACACTTCACCGATGAATGCAAGTAATGCAGTTTCTGTACTGGTGTTAAATCTGATCTTGAATGCACCAGATCATTAAAAATTGAATAGAAATGTTGCCACTCAAGTATGTTGCCTGAGAAGCAGGGCAAACTTATCGGTTTTAAATGCACAGGCGTCGATAGTACAGGAGGCACAGTCTGAGTATTAACAGTGTCAAGAAGTTGTAAAATGTTTGCCTCAGTTGAGTATATCATTTCCTCAACCTCGACTCGGTCTGCCTGAGCAGTGCTCACGTCTTTACTTATAAGCTCTATCTCAGACTGTACTTCGTCGTACTTCGAGGCTAAGCTCTTAAGACTTTCTAATCTCACAGTCAAAAAATGTTTTATGGTTGAATTAATGTCAAATGAATTTACCGCGGATTGTATCCGCACTATCGCGGACTTCAATCCGCCTCTCTTTCTGGTCAGCACCTTGAGGCCTTCCTCAGACATTCTTTTACGCACCTCATTACTGTTGCTGGTGGTACCTGGTCAGCGACGTCCCGCAGCGTCGGCTCCTTGATGATGATGGTGAACAGCTGGCAAGATGACCACCTTGAGGCACTGCAGCCGGCAGGAACTTGCTATCACGTTGCCTGAAGACGACGAGAGAAATGGCGACGCAAATCACGCCACGGTCGCATTAGCTGACGTGCTAACCCGCCCGTGATGGCCAGAAAAAGATACAAAAGACATAAAGTGGAAATCCAGGTCCGGAGTGACCAAAAATATGGCTGATCCCGGCCCAAGTGGGCCGAAACAGTTTAAGAAAAGTAACGTCCCGCAAGTGCGGACCGGAAGAGTTAATTTGTTCAGCCCGAGCGGGCGAAAATTATGTATCTTGCATTAAATATTTGTCTGCTGGTCTTCCATTATGATTGAAGATGTTGTGTAGGATGTATTAAATTACATTAAGAAATAAGAGAAGTGGACTGTATACGAATAGTTTTAATAATTTGAATGATCACATTACAGCTGTAATAAATTGAAAGAAGGCTGGCTAATGCTGCATATTGAATCAATAATTAATAAATTTAGTTAAGAATGAAGTTGTGGCGCTAGTTGGCCATGATAGAAAATAGTAAGGCCTAAGGCCTACATCTAATGTCGACACTAACTTGACGGAAAGGTCCGGCGAACCGAACGCCGAGATTACTGAATGTGCACTGGTCAAAGTACGATTACGCGAACGTTGATGAGATATAAATCAGATTAGCCAACCTAGTAAAATAAAATCATCGCGCTACCGTCCACATTCCATGCTCGCTATCTCGCTATGTACGGTTGATTCTCAGAATCTGTTATTGCAGCCTGCAAAAGCAACGTGACAATACAATACACAGTGAACTCGATAGTTTTACAGTGGCAGTGGCTGTAATTCGTGGATTTGAAAGGGGATTGTTTCATACTTTGCTTTTAATTTATGCAGTTGTAGTGTCGCTAGTGTAAACTGGGATAATGCCTCGGGTTTTAAATACAAGTGCCTCGAAGTCCTGTGCAACACCGTTCACCGACAGGACAAGTGGGTTGAACATTGTAAAAAAAACATACATATAAATTTAAAAATAATTTAAATATTAGGTATAAAATAATAGAATTTAGAGAAGGAAATAATGGACAATGGAAACGTTGCTCAGAGCCTGAAGAAGTCGTTAACTGGACACGGCTGCAGGTGCACGTGGAAGACACTTAAAGAGCGCACAGCCAATAAAGATGAAAGGTAAAAAATATTTATTTTTTTTTGGTAGAAACATTAATTTTTATAAAGTTTATAATCTCTACTGGTATATTAAGCTGAGTATATTAGGCTTATTGTCAATCGTGTCACAATCATAATGGTTTAAACATCACTTTAAAGCACTTCACTTTTGTTGTGTTAACTAGCAAAAATTGAAAAATGTACATTAAAAACAATTTTCATTATTTTTTGACCTAGATCGAATTCAATGCAAATACTATTTAAACAAATTTGATATTAGAGTAAGATAGGCAGTAAATCTATAATACTTAAATAATTTATAATTTTTTTAACAGTTATATTTAGTACTTTCTGCATAAAATACATAACGCAAACCGTAAATGTAGTATGCTCATTTTTTGAAACTGTTTTTCCCACCAGAAGTGCACTTAAATTTTTAATTTTTGTTTTTTATTCAATTATTTTTATTTTCAATGGGATCCGGATACGACTATCTTAACAATGTTAAACTAGCCATTTTTATATTACATTATCTCAGTAACTATTAAAATTATTTACATAAAAAACAAATAAGTAAAAAAATGTTGTTCTTCCGTACGCCCAATCCTTTTAAAACTTCGTATCCCTGTGTTTAAGCTTTAAGGCCATAAAATAAATATGTATTTTTATTATCCCCTGGGAGGAAAAATTGTTCAGGTCCTGATCAGGTACCTTAACACCTAACAGATCCCTCTTAAGGGTAATTCACTGGGCCGGAAGAGGGACCCCATCAGGTACCTTAATAGTCTGCTATGTGCGTTGGAAACGTGAAAGAATAGGTTAGAATGTATACGGGAACTAATAGTACATAGCTTGCATATTATATTACTTTAAAAATTCTATTATTTTACTATTCTGAATTTCTGAAAATAGATTTATATATCAATGTGCATTACACAACCCATCATTAAAATAATATTATGTTTACTGGACTTTTTTATAAATATATAAAATTATTCAATAATCCACATATTTTACAAGATATTTATTATTTTATTTAAAATTTTTTTTTACAAAAGTAGACTATATAATTACAATACACAATTACAATGACAATAATTATTTTACAAAAGTATATATTTTTTACTATTTAAATAATATCGTTGACTGCTTTCATTCAAACCTTTCATGAATTCATTATTCTTTAATATATTTCTCTGCCTCTATTGCAATTCCGCTTTTCTTTTTAAGAAAATTCTTAAATTTTTAATGCAATTCATTTTTTAAACACTTAATGTGTAATAAAAATGTTCATATATAAAGTACACAAAATATAAGAGGTTAAATGTACTTAACCTGCATTAAAAAATTAAAAAAATAATCATTGATGATTTCAACTCATCAATCAAAGGAGAATGGGCTGAAATTCATAACTCCTAACATGTTCAAGCACATTGTTTATGGACTTTATCTAAAATTATTATTATTTGTTTATTTTTGAAGCATTATTGTTCTGTTTATTTATTATCATTGTTTATTATAATTGTTCTGAATTATTTAAAAATAAGTAAGTTGTCCGTTTTTACCTGTTTTTTACCACATTTAGTAGCATTTTTAGAATAAAACTATAAAATAACGCAAAATATTAATAAATTCGATATATTAATTTACACTGTAAGAGAGTATTAATAGTATTAAATAATAATAACCTTAATAGTATTAAATATAAATATTAACTGGAGCTTCCCTAAGTCAAATTAATTACTTTCAGGGTGGTGTCTACAACTGGTGAAGAAACCTGCTGCATGCCACTGACGTCAACGGCGAGTTCTTTTCTTTCAATTAGTGCGAATAATGAACAGACAGGCTCTTTAGATATTCAGCCCTTCACATCACTTGAGAATGTATACCATCCTGAGAATACATGTAATTTACCTTCCTATTCTACACGTTCAATTGAGACATTAGAAGAACTAGAACAAGAACAAGCTCCACATGAAAATATAGCAGATGATATGTCTGATCCAGCAACTTATGCAAACAAGAAACTAACCTCGCAGCAAATAAATTTTGCTCTGAAGCTAGAGAGCCAAAAGCTAGAAGAAACTTCTTGTCGTGTTACAAAGGGAAGGAAATTTTTACCTTCTTGGAAAGTTTGCCATTTACTTGATGGAACAAAAAAAGAACGGAAATGGTTAATTTACAGCAGGACCAAAGACGTTGCCTTCTGCTTACATTGTATGATATTTGCTTCACCAAAAAGTCAGACAGTGTGGTCTACAATGGGTTACAAGAATTGGGTGGACAGAAATGCTTTGAGAGATATTGAACTTCATGAATCTTCTAAAAGTCACCTCGAATGTCAGGTATCGAGAATACAGTGGTTAGCTGGAAATCGAGTTGATTCAAGCCTTATTAGAAAAAACAGCGAAGTTGTCAAACATCACCGAGAAGTTTTGTCAGTCATTATAGACTGCTGCAAATACTTGAGTGAAGAAATGTTAGCATTTAGAAAAAACGACTGTATGACAGGAAAACTTATGAAACTATTCAGACTTTTGGCAAAGCACAGCCCTGATGCTCGAGTTTATTGTGAAAAGTTAGATAAGGCTCGACATAAAAACAAGCAAGTAGGATCAAACCTTTTAAGTCACTACAATATATTTGATTTGATAGGTATAATGAGTAAGCTTGTTGTTTCCAGAATCGCAGATAGCATTTCTTCTTCTGGTTGCTATTCGATTATTGTAGATTCCACTTATGATGCAAGTAAAAAGGAGACAACTGCTATTTTAGCTCGTTACGTTCAACATTCCTATGATGGATATGGAAACACTTTAGCAAAACCACAGGAACACCTTTTATCAGTTTTTACAAGTGGGGATACTACTGGAGAAAATTTATCCCGCCATGTGATGAACGCTTTAAAAGACTTAAACATTGACCCAAAGAATATGATTGGTCAGAGTATGGACGGTGCAGGGAATATGAGCGGGCGATGTATGGGAATGAAAACTTTTGTACAAAAAGAAAGCCCTACTGCCATGTATGTATGGTGTTATTCACATAGATTTGCTTTAGTAGTTGAAAAATCTTTTGATACGTGTATTCAAATGAAAAATATGTTTTCCCTTTTGCAAGAACTTTATGTTTTCTTTTCTGGTCATCGGCGACAACACAAGCTTACAGAAAACCTGGAGAAAAGTGAAGTAAAAGATGACCTGTTCAAAGTACTTAATCCTGTTACAGTATGTCTTCAACGAAAATCTGTGGATTACGCTATTGTAAATTCAGTGATTTCTGAAACCAAAGAGAGGGTGAATATATTGAGAAGTGATGAATCATGGGAGAAACTTCATTTCAAGATAGAAGACTTTGCCATAAGCCATGAGCTTTCTCCCATAAAAGCACAAAGACTAAGACTGAAGAAAAGGTTTATGGATGAACTATCAATAGACGAAGCGCTTAGTGATCCCCTGAAGAAAATAAAGGTTGAGGTATTCTTCAAGACTCTAGATTCCCTTACTATACATCTAAAAGATAGGTTTCCCGATAAGACTATGGCCATCATTACAGAGATGGCTTTTTTTTCTCATGAATGTCTTGAAAGAATGGCAGAAACCATTCAACCGCAAAAAATATGGAACCTTTGTAGTTTTTACAATTTAGATAACCAAGAAGTCGCAGCTGAACTAGAAACCTTCAGCTTTGTATATAAATCATCACACAGCAGTATCGACATTAGTGACCTCTTACCTAAGCCTAAGGATACGCTAGTAGTAAAACAAAATCAACAGGATTCTCTGGCAGAAGAAACAGATGACAATGAAGGTGAGGGAGGAGCAGAAAAAGAAGGTGCTGGTACTGATAAGACAACTCTGGAGCTTTGGCTACGACGAGGATTTATAAAACCGTACAGATGCCTCCTGCAACTTTCTGGGTTTCCAAATTTAAATAGACTCTACAAGATTCTTTTATCTCTTTCCGTAACAAGCTGTTCGGCAGAGAGAACCATGAGCCGCATCAAAATTGTCAAAAATCGTCTTAGAAAGAGCATGAGTGATACATGGTTAAAAAGTTTGTTAATTTTATGTAGTGAGTCTGAAGTTTAAGCAAGATTCCGCACGAAGAAATCATTGACAAGTTTGCCTTTTCCACCAAACAAAGACAACAAATATTATTGAACACCTAAAAACACAACACTGATTATTAATATTATAATTTTCTTCTTACTTATAAGTTATATTTCAACTTCAGATAACAAAAATGTTGTGATTGTAAGCTTAAAATATTATAATAGATAGATAGATATAGATTTATTTATAATGTAATTTTGAAATCCATTTTTTTTTTACTTACTGTTTAATAAAGTACAGTGTGTAATAGAAATTTGCGTTTAGATTTTTTAATTATCTTGCTTTCTACTATGTTTTAGTACACTACGTAAGGTCTATAAAAGGACGGGATTGTTTATAACATTTTATTAAGGGAACAAATTTAAGTAAGGCGTTAAAGTTGCAAATCTAAGTATTTTTCCAACGAGGTGATTGAGATTTGATACTGTAAAACTAATCACGTTTTACTGAAAACGCTAAATTGTGATCCATTATAAAAAGAGCTTTTTTTTTTTAGTAATCGAGCCTGGAGTTGGGGGGGAAGCGACATAGGGCTTGGGGGGGATCGGCACCACTGGGCGCAGGGACAGAGTTTAAAAGTGGCTGGTGTGGATCTCAGGAGTGACTGTTTCTCCCATGGCCAGTTGTACATGGCGTGCTCGAGAGTCAGTTCATCTGATAGCTTGGTCATCCTCCAGCCAGAAAAGAAAACCAGGAATGTTGTTTACAGAGAGGTCTTGGAAAGATAGTAACTGAAAATCATAGCAGTAGAATTAAGGAACTGAAAATCTTCTAACTTACTTTTTAAGTTTCTTGAAATACGCGGAAGGACATAGGTACTTTAGACAAAAATATTCTTCGACGCGGACGAAGTCGCGGGCAACAGCTATAGCTAATATACACAGAGAGTATACGAGTACACCGAGAGATACATGAATGTTTATAATTTTCATGAAAACTGAATGATTTTACTTCCATATTCCTTAAGGAATGGAAGTATGGTGATGGCAAAAAAAATCGTGTTCGAGATTATTGCAGATTCTGATTCTACTACACTCAAAACATGAAAAAAAGTCGTTTTCCGAAAAGTGTCTGTGTGTCTGTCTGTCTGTCTGTGTGTCTGTCTGTCTGTAGATTTTTTTTCTATGGCAAACGATAACTGCCGCAAATTCAAACAGAATCAAATAATTTTTTGCATGCAACCCTGATTTGCAGAGTACTCGCGACCTATTGTTTTTGGTGAAGATCGGTTGAGGGAAAGGGGTAGTTTACCTGCAACGGTTTTTTTTTAGCAAGGGTAATTTTGTTTGTTCGGCAAACGATAACAGCCGCAAATTCAAACAGAATCAAATAATGTTTCGCATACAGCCCTGAGTTGTAGAGTTCTCAAGATCTGTTGATTTTGGTGAAGATCGGTTAAGGGAAAGGGGTAGTTTACCTGTAACGTTTTATGTTTTAACAAGGGTATTTCCTATGGCAAACGATAACAGCCGCAAATTCAAACAGAATCAAAAGATTATTTGCATACAGCCCTAAATTGTAGAGTTCTCAAGACCTATTGTTTTTGGTGAAGTTCGGTTGAGGGAAAGGGGTAGTTTACCTGCAACGTTTTTTTAACAAGGGTATTTTCTATGGCAAACGATAACAGCCGCAAATTCAAACAGAATCAAATAATGTTTTGCATACAGCCCTGATTTGTAGAGTACTCAAGACCTATTGTTTTTGGTGAAGATCGGTTAAGGGAAAGGGGTAGTTTACCTGTAACGTTTTATGTTTTAACAAGGGTATTTCCTATGGCAAACGATAACAGCCGCAAATTCAAACAGAATCAAATAATGTTTTGCATACAGCCCTGATTTGTAGAGTACTCAAGACCTATTGTTTTTGGTGAAGATCGGTTAAGGGGAAGGGGTAGTTTACCTGCAACGTTTTTTTATCAAGCGTATTTTCTATGGCAAACGATAACAGCCGCAAATTCAAACAGAATCAAATAATAATGTTTTGCATACGTCCCTGAATTGTAGAGGTCTCAATGACTTTCGATTTTGGTGAAGATCGGTTAAGGGGAAGGGGTAGTTTACCTGCAACCTTTTACGTTTTAACAAGAGTAAAGTACTTGAAAATTTATTTAAACTTTTTTACTTCCATATTCCTTAAGGAATGGAAGTATGGTGATGGCAAAAAAAATCGTGTTCGAGATTATTGCAGATTCTGATTGTACTACACTCAAAACATGAAAAAAGTCGTTTTCCGAAAAGTGTCTGTGTGTGTGTCTGTCTGTCTGTGTGTGTGTCTGTCTGTGTGTGTGTCTATCTGTCTGTAGATTTTTTTTCTATGGCAAACGATAACTGCCGCAAATTCAAACAGAATCAAATAATTTTTTGCATGCAGCCCTGATTTGCAGAGTACTCGCGATCTATTGTTTTTGGTGAAGATCGGTTGCGGGAAAGGGGTAGTTTACCAGCAACGGTTTTTTTTTTAGCAAGGGTAATTTTGTTTGTTTGGCAAACGATAACAGCCGCAAATTCAAACAGAATCAAATAATGTTTCGCATACAGCCCTGAATTGTAGAGTTCTCAAGATCTGTTGATTTTGGTGAAGATCGGTTAAGGGAAAGGGGTAGTTTACCTGTAACGTTTTATGTTTTAACAAGGGTATTTCCTATGGCAAACGATAACAGCCGCAAATTCAAACAGAATCAAAAGATTATTTGCATACAGCCCTAAATTGTAGAGTTCTCAAGACCTATCGTTTTTGGTGAAGATCGGTTGAGGGAAAGGGGTAGTTTACCTGCAACGTTTTTTTAACAAGGGTATTTTCTATGGCAAACGATAACAGCCGCAAATTCAAACAGAATCAAATAATGTTTTGCATACAGCCCTGATTTGTAGAGTACTCAAGACCTATTGTTTTTGGTGAAGATCGGTTAAGGGGAAGGGGTAGTTTACCTGCAACCTTTTACGTTTTAACAAGAGTAAAGTACTTGAAAATTTATTTAAACTTTTTGAAACAATGGTAATTGTTAAAAATAAAATAATTTTGTTGCCAGGCAATAAAATTATAATTTTTTCATTTTAATGTAATATAATATTTTTCATTTAATACAGCAATAAAAAGGCAGGTAAGACACAGCCTGGCTGTTTGGGTGAAAATTATTTTAAATATAAATCTTAGAATATGGAAGTCATGTATGGTTCTCCATACCGATATTTTACTTCCATATTCCTTAAGGAATGGAAGTATGGTGATGGCAAAAAAAATCGTGTTCGAGATTATTGCAGATTCTGATTCTACTACACTCAAAACATGAAAAAAAGTCGTTTTCCGAAAAGTGTGTGTGTCTGTCTGTCTATCTGTAGATTTTTTTTCTATGGCAAACGATAACTGCCGCAAATTCAAACAGAATCAAATAATTTTTTGCATACAGCCCTGATTTGCAGAGTACTCGCGACCTATTGTTTTTGGTGAAGATCGGTTGAGGGAAAGGGGTAGTTTACCTGCAACAGTTTTTTTTTAGCAAGGGTAATTTTGTTTGTTTGGCAAACGATAACAGCCGCAAATTCAAACAGAATCAAATAATGTTTCGCATACAGCCCTGAATTGTAGAGTTCTCAAGATCTGTTGATTTTGGTGAAGATCGGTTAAGGGAAAGGGGTAGTTTACCTGTAACGTTTTATGTTTTAACAAGGGTATTTCCTATGGCAAACGATAACAGCCGCAAATTCAAACAGAATCAAAAGATTATTTGCATACAGCCCTAAATTGTAGAGTTCTCAAGACCTATTGTTTTTGGTGAAGATCGGTTGAGGGAAAGGGGTAGTTTACCTGCAACGTTTTTTTAACAAGGGTATTTTCTATGGCAAACGATAACAGCCGCAAATTCAAACAGAATCAAATAATGTTTTGCATACAGCCCTGATTTGTAGAGTACTCAAGACTTATTGTTTTTGGTGAAGATCGGTTAAGGGGAAGGGGTAGTTTACCTGCAACGTTTTTTTATCAAGGGTATTTTCTATGGCAAACGATAACAGCCGCAAATTCAAACAGAATCAAATAATTTTTTGCATACGTCCCTGAATTGCAGAGGTCTCAATGACTTTCAATTTTGGTGAAGATCGGTTAAGGGGAAGGGGTAGTTTACCTGCAACCTTTTACGTTTTAACAAGAGTAAAGTACTTGAAAATTTATTTAAACTTTTTGAAACAATGGTAATTGTTAAAAATAAAATAATTTTGTTGCCAGGCAAAAAATTATAATTTTTTCATTTTAATGTAATATAATATTTTTCATTTAATACAGCAATAAAAAGGCAGGTAAGACACAGCCTGGCTGTTTGGCTGAAAATGATTTTAAATATAAATCTTAGAATATGGAAGTCATGTATGGTTCTCCATACCGATATTTTATAATTATGTTATCAAAAATTATGTTATATTGGGATTATGTATCAAACTATGAGAACCTTTGTACTCTAAAAACACTGTAACCATAGAAAACAATACTAAGTGTAATTATAAAAGTGCAGTGTACAAAGTGGAACATAGTATGTTATGTGAAAGAGTTAAAAAACATTGCATTTCACAAATTTGTGAAACAAATACATTTAACGTCACAAATTCACAATGTTATATAAAACTATAATATTAATGATAAGTTGTAGTAATTTTGTTTTGTTTAGGCCACAAAGGCAAAATAATTGTAATTTCTATGTTATTTTTATTTATGTTCAAAGGAATCCAGGGTTATATGTATAAAATAATAATAACAGCCAGATCAAACTATGTCAGAGAGATAGCAAGTAATCACGTAAATTTATTGTATTAAACTACAAATAATGTATGGCATTGATGAGGAAGTTGTTATTTAATCAGTCTGTACTCTTTTTGCGGGCAAAGCCGTGACGGGTAGTAGTGCTAGCTTAGAATAAGAGAAAGAAATGGAACGTGCAGGATCACAAGTCATATGACAGGCAGATGCAAGTACTCTCCGATTATTACATTTTCTCTAGGTCTGGATTTTGTCAAAAAACGAATTTCAAATTCGTTTTCTCTTTTGCTGTAACAGAATTAAATATTTAGATAATACAAAGGTAACCCTTGACTCTATGCAATTCAAAACACAAATGCTTATTAGTTACTTATAACACAGTCATTAATGTCCACACTTTAGCATGTCCTCACAAAACATGTTACGCCACAGGGGACACGTGCAGATGAAGTCAAGGCGTGTCTCAAGTCATCCTTCTTATGGCCTAACGTCAAAGTCCTGTCCTTGAGAGTTAACATGCGTGTCCACCTCCAACGTGACTTGAGGGCAGAGGAGTTTGCTAACTTATTGCTTGATATTGGTGATGGCAAGATTTTGGAAGAGGAGGAAAGAATAAATATTCCCGGTAACCTTTGCAATGTTGTGGGAGATCTGATCAGCTTCAGTGACAGAAATATTCTGTATACCCCAACACTCATCAGGTTAGAGAGGATTGCACTTCATGGCTGAGGGAAAGAGCTATTCTCACTCCAACAAACGACTCGGCCAACAGCATCAATAACTTTCTGTTGGAGAAGCTGCCGACTGAGCATATGAGGTATGAGTCTGTGGACTCTGTGGTGGAGGTCGAGGATGCTGTACATTACCCTGTGGAGTTCTTGCATACTCTCGACCCACCAGTAGTACCACGTAACGTCCTCTGCCTCAAGGTTGGCGCTCCAATCATGCTGTTGCGCAATCTAAACCCTCCAAAACTGTGCAATGGCACCAGGTTTCTGCACAAACATGTCATCCAAGCCACGATTTTCACAGGCGTCGGTAAGGGAGAAACCGTCATCATCCCCCGAATTCCTCTGATCCCATCAGACTACCACTTTCAGTTCAAACGTCTGCAGTTTCCCGTTAAGGTGTGCAATGCCATTACCATCAATAAGGCACAGGGGCAGAGTTTGATAGTGGCTGGTGTGGATCTGAGGAGTGACTGTTTCTCCCATGGCCAGTTGTATGTGGCGTTCTCCAGGGTCAGTTCACCTGACAGCCTGGTCATCCTCCAGCCAGAGAGAAAAATCAGGAATGTTGTTTACAGGGAGGTCCTGAGCACTTAATCTGAGGGAGCAACTGAAAGTATATGCTAAGTAAGTTATTAGCCTGACTACGTAGACCAAAAAACCAGGGGGTGGTGATGGGATCAAAGGGCTTAAGCCCATCTATTTTATTGTTGTTAGGCTTACAATAAAGGACTGTCTTAATCTCTAACAGAAACTTAGCTTACCCTCTCTAACTAAATAATAGAGCGTCATTTTTAACAACTCATTAATTTTCAAGCTTTAATAGTTGATTGATTAAGCTTGATCATCTTCAAATTGATCGAGCTTAAATAGTTTCTCTTAGTTTCAAAATACCTTATTTCTATTTTCTCATTTTACATTCTG
The DNA here is from genome assembly GCA_034769895.1 of Magicicada septendecula. NCBI lineage: Eukaryota > Metazoa > Arthropoda > Insecta > Hemiptera > Cicadidae > Magicicada > Magicicada septendecula. The sequence continues at coordinate 296,996,141 of CM068370.1, read as the reverse complement.
TTTTTTTCTGATAATCACCATAGCGAAGCACGGGTATCCAGCTAGTTATATAAGTTACGTAATATCTTCAAATAAATACACTGCAAGTAGGTTTATTAACATATTAATAGGTTTATCTAGGTGAAAATAAACCTACTTGCAGTGTATTTATTTGAAGATATTACATAGGAGACCTGCAGGAAACTCAACGAGTTACTTGCAAAGGAATAATATAGGTTATGTATAATAAGTATATATTAATAGGTATTTGTACCTGTTATTTCTTTGGAATGGTATTTTCGTACCTGTTAATTTAAAATACTAGTTTAGCCCACCTCTCTAACGGGTGCTATGGAACCCCTAACTCCACCGGTGGATTGCACAGGCTTGCGCTATACCTCCGTCATTTTTTATTGTATTGAGGTGGTTATAAAACCTAATTAAAGATAATTTGATGAGCTTGAATATTATTGTTTTCTTTAAGCGTTTAAACTTTTTAGGTTTGAGTAAATTTTCCGGGTTACGTTCGTGGATGAAAACGTGATAAAAATCAGATAATATGTGGATTTTTTATATGAGATACGCAGAACCGCTATAACTCGGCCAGTTGAAACCATCATTAAATTAATGGCAATTTCAAAAGCTATCAAAAGTACTGCAAAGTAGTTTTTTGTGAGGCTGATATAACATGTTTATTAGAGAAGACAATAATGATAACGAAGGAGCGGACTGGGGTATATAAAAGTAAACGGTGTTCAGATAAACTGAATAAGATTTGCGGATGATGAAATCATGGCAGATTCTGAGAAAGTATGAATAAACTTAAGCGGTAATGACAACAGCCTTGGATAAAAGAATATTGAAGATTTATATCAAATATTAATCAAAGTATGGTGTATAGTAAGATTTATACACCTATTAACACCTTACTATAGGACTAAGAAAGAATTTATTAAAACACAATAGTAAAAATCAAAATAATTAAAAACCAACACATCTTGAAGAAATCTGCTACTTGGGAAATATGATTGCAGAAGATAACATATGCAGAGAGAAAAATTAAGCAAAGATTTTTGTTTTAGCAAAGAAGCGTTTACTACGGGCACCAAAATGAGAAGTCTTTGGCAAAAACGTTTGTTTGGGATGTACTGCTTTACGGGAGACAAAGGTGGACAACAAGTAAGCAGATACGGAGACAAGCAGGAGGTAAGCAGACAGAAGACATGGAGTCAAATGGTAAGAACGACTTGGTTGGACAAGTGAAAGAATGTAGTAAATATTGTAGTTCCGTTATAAGTCATAACAAGTTTATGGATAACGAAATAAAGGGAAAGGCCAGAAGACAGTCTGGGAGTGAACACTCAAATGACATCGGAGGTGGGTTATCGAAGCTACGAAGAGAGCAGCTGGAGATGAAGCCGACTGGTTACAGCAACAGTATGTGACCTGTAGATAATGAATGAATAAAACAATCTTGTTTTTCATAAACCTTTGTCTACCTTCCCTGTACTACTATGTTGTATTCTTGGCTTTCATTGTCCATGACGTGACCATTGATTAACTAAATATAATTAAATCACTACCGACTTGGAACACTAAGTTTTTATTGGCAAATATATAAAACTTTTACCTTGTAGCCTGAATAGTTTTTGCTTATTACAAGCTTCATCAGAGGCTGCCACTAGCAGTGCTGTCCGTCTTGTTCTTGGTGATGGCACCGTCGTTCGAAAGATCAATGTTGTGTGTGTGGTGTACTAATTTTTTTTAATTAGTCCATGTTGCTTACGTTTTAACGTAAATGGACTAAAGGAATGCCATAGTTCACTAACCAGTTAATCATGTCTGCTTTTTTTGTTAATGATGTTACAGGTGCATTTATTTGCACATTATGGTAGGAGGCATTATCAATTACTATTACACTCTTCTTATTACAGTTCAAAATAAGCATTTTATCATCCACTATCATAATTTTTATAGTTTATATCCATTTGATAATCACCTTTTCTGGAACCTGGTTTAAACATTAAAAGCATATTAGGTACAAACGCATTTCCACCATCAGTATAAACTACAACCAACCACTGTCCTTGTGTGATGGAGTTTTCAGCCACTATTGTCATTGTCTGTCTATGTTTTTGTAACTGATGTTACAAAATAATTATAAACTTATTTTTCTAACTGACTGTGAAAATAAGTTTCATCTGTGTGCTGCTGTTCTCTGTATTGCCATAATTTTCTTATATAATCAACTCTTTAGATTTGTCATGTTTTTTTATTAAATGTTTTCTATTACTTTTGGCACCTTTCCATCAACATCCAATTTGACGAATAATGTGTCTTACATTAGATACACTACTATTATAATTAATTAGTTCTTTTAAAATTTTGAAAATTACTCTAATGGGTCTTTCAACTTCTATGGAGCGACATTCATGAATAATTTGTTGAATCAGGGACATATTTACAGTGGGGGGACTGAAAAACAGGGACCATACCCCTCCCCCCAAGGGGCAAAAAAAGTTGATTAATTTTGTTAATCTCTTAATTTTTAGAGTGTTTTGTTGTTTTTTTCAGCTGTGTGAGCTAATAAAGTAGTAATTTTTTTTTTTTTTAATACACACATTTATTACATAGCATAAGTGTATACGTTTGAAATATCAAATATAGGAAAATCAATTCAGTTAATAAGTATCTTGTAAACAATGTTTACTTTAATGGGACTGATTTCAGGATGTTATCACATGTTTTCCAGCCACTTTAAAGGTAGTTGACTTGTTTTTTCTCTTGTTTTTTTTTGTATGAAGCCTACTTGAAACCTGGACCCCCCCCCCCGCCCAAAGGACAAATTCTAGATGCACCATTGTGTTGATTAGTACACTTATCGAAATCAGTTTTTATTTCCTTTGGTTGAATGTTTTTTATGGGTAGTGCTGACAGATTTTCACCTGTATATGCTGATGCTTCTTTAATAATTCTAACAACAAACACTACTTAGAGACACACCGCACACCTGAGCTACCTGTTCTGTAAATTTCTGATATTTTTTATCTTTTGATTTCATAAACTTGCACATGCTATAAATTATTTTCCGACTCTGACTACATATGGCTTTCCTTTGCACTGAAGTCAACAGCATCCAGACTTCACTCCACATTCACTCCCCACTTAATTTTCATTCCCATGCTTTATACATCTGTTTGACACTTTGAACTCACCGTCAGATCATTGATTAATCTCTCTACTCCCTTAACTTTTTTGTAAAATTTTGAGAAATGCCATTTAATATTTTCTTGTCACATCTTGACCAAGCAAATTCAAGAAATCTCATTTTGTGATAATTCACAAAAATTTTGAAAATAAAATCTATCAAAGCAAATGAATAAATGCCTTGCACCTTTGGACTGATTACTTCACTAGTTTGTATTAGACATGTACTGGTAAAATATTGAACTATAACAGCAGTCTATGTAACAAATGAATTAGTCTCATGCTACAGACTTTGATCAGACAGCATACGGGTAAATATGTTTAAACGCACGAAAAAAATGGTCCTCTGTGGCAGTCAGCACTGCCCGTATTACTTACAGGCATGGTGTTGAAATACGAGTATAATGTTTTGGATCATCTGCCACATATCCTATCAGTTATTTTCACTTTTACTTCAGCTGAAGAAATGTCTATCCAGAAAAAGTTTAACATCAATAATGATGTGAAAGAAGAAATTATAATGTGGTGGTAGATTTCTGTGTCTCAGGATAAAAAAAAACAGGGTCCCAAAGGTACTAAGTGCTTGAACAATAGTAGTGATTATGTTGAAAAATACAGATATAAATATTTTAGTCATTGTCAATTAAAGATTTATAAATAAATATACAATGGTATGGAAAAATATGACCCTGTAAATACGTCACAAAGCCCCAAAAGTCAAAAGGCGAGTTACATCTGTATAGACAGGAAACCAGTATCATAAGAGGTACAGGAATCTGTCATATGAAGCCTTCAGACTCGGCTGAATCCAACTGAACAAAGCTAATAGATTGAGATATACTAAAAATAAGTTAACTTATTACTATGCTACTATTCTCATGTATTCTCAATATTCATGATCAAAAGTACTAGATATGTTAAAGGAATATTAATATTAAAAAAAATTAACACTTTTGTATATTTACTTTCTGGCCTCGTGTGTAATAATCTGACATCCTATTTCTAGCATTAAAATCAAGATGTCTAGTAGAAATATCAAACACTGTATGGTACTGTAGACATTAAAGAAAGCACCTCGCACATTAGTGGAAGAAAAAGATTGTATAGATTATTTAAACAACAGTTATTTTTCAAAGAAGAAATCTTACATCAAAAGTAAAAAGGGATGTGAGCTGGCAAAATTCATATTGCATAATTTCATTACTGCTAACAAAATTAACTCACAAGTGAATATAATTTTATTTGTAGCATTTTTTTTCATAGGAAACAAACTTTTAGTTACTTCTATACAATGTGAAGTATAACTCTATTGAATATTGTAAAATACATAACACTTAATCATGCATCACATTTCTGTCAATGTTAACACTTTACTAGTTTTATAATTGCAACCTTCTTGCAGCATGGTGTTATTCGAGAAGAACCCTCCAAAATAATATTTACAGGGCAAGTATTATATGTACAGAAGTATATTAGTACTATACTTATGTGTTTTCATATTTTACAGTAGTATTTTAAAAGTAACAAAAAAAGAATTAGTTTCTTGTAACTATGAAGTTATTTTCACAGGCTTGTATCTGCATTATCATAGACATGTATGATTTGTAAATTATTTGGTTTTTATTTTCTAAATGACTCATTTCTCTCTTTTCTTGAGAGCTTACAATTTGCTATTTAAAATTAGGTATTAAAGGAAGTAATAATAATCTCTGTATCGAATACCACGTATGTCTGCTTTTTCACCCCTGTATGTTAACTATGCGAGGTTTGATCAATAAATACGCGGAATTTTCGTTTTTATAAAAAAAATCTTTATTTATTCATCAATATTAATTTTGTCCCATTCAAGGTAGTCCCCATGAGATATAATAAACTTGTGCCAGCACTTTTTCCAATCTACGAAGCACTTCTGGAACACAATTTTCAGTACAGCATTTAGATCCTGTCTTAGGTCCTGTGTTACATCAGAGATTCTGTCTTTATCTCCTCAGTGTTGGCAAAACGTCCTCCTTTCATGGATTCTTTCATCTTCGGGAATAGGAAGAATTCGCACGGGGCCATGTCCGCCAAATATGGAGGCTGAGGAATCATAATGGTGTTGTTTTTGGCCAAAAATTCACAAACAACCAATGAATTGTGAGGAAGTGCATTGTCATGGTGCAATTGCCATGAGTTTTTTTGCCACAAATCCGGGTGTTTTCTTCGGATTGCTTCACGCAAATGGCATAGAACTTCCACGTAGTACTCCTTATTGACTGTACGACCTGGTGGCAAGAACTCATGGTACACTATGCCGTTGACATCAAAGAAAACAGTGAGCAGAACCTTCACATTCGATTGAACTTGACGAGCTTTTTTCGGTCTTGGCTCTTCAGGAAGCATCCACCGAGATGATTGGGTCTTAGAGTCATATCTGTACACCCATGTTTCATCACCAGTTATGACCCATTTGAGCAGTTCTGGATCGTCGTTGGCCTCATTCAGCAACTCCTGAGCAATGTCCATTTGGCACTGCTTTTGGTCGAAATTCAACAACTTCAGGACAAATTTTGCTGCTTCATGTCTCATGCCCAAAACATCTGAAAAAATTGCTTGGGATGAGCCAAATGATATGCCAACATCATCATCTCTGATAGTGATTTGGCGATTGTCCATGATCATACATGGACTTCATCTTCAACATCTTCATGACACTCTTGGAAACATTTGTACCACTTGTAAATGCTTGTTTTATTCACAGAAGACTCGCCAAAAGCAACATTCAACATTTCCAATACAGTGCTGCACTTTATTCCATCCTTATAGCAAAACTTAATGCAAATTCTTTGGTCCATTTTTTCCACAAATAAAAAATTGCCATGCACACCAAAACACATGTAACCTTTTTGACAGCCAACAATGAACTAAGCATCCCATATGGCTACCAATGTCAAGATACGTCAGGAACAAGTGTACCAACACAACAACAAAAATTATGGAAATTGGACTTATACAGCCCATGAAATTCAAAAATTCCGCATATTGATTGATCAAACCTCGTGTTATAAAGATGTGGGCAACTGACCTTCCTACACTACACTATCATGCATCAAGTGCATAAACCACCATATACACACAGACCTTCTTAGTTAACTTAACACATGAAATTACAATAGTTATGTGGAACTAGAATAAAATCTTAGATTAACTCAGAAAGTCCCCACATCCTAGCAAAAAACATAGATGATGTGACAAGTGCATAATTGACAGTTTGCTTACCGCAGAAAGTCGCTGATTTGAAAATGAGCACTTCTAGTTCACAGTAAAAGATTAATGATTGTGTTTTTGCAATTATATATTTAAGTGCCAGGAAAAATGACATCCAACACAATTTTATATGAATTTTTATTTAATGTTATTTGTATAAAATAAGATTACTACACCAAAAAATTATCACAGTCTGCTTCACAATAAACATTGCAAATCATAATTTACTATGCAGAATACATGTGTGTTTTGCAATGCTTCTGTAATGTAGCTTTTTGTGCAAAACGTTTGTTACATATATCACAAAAATATGGTTTTTCTCCAGAGTGTATTCGTTTGTGCGCTTTTAGGGTAGACAATTCACGAAAACTTTTTCCACAGTCTCCGCATGTATGTGGTTTGATATCACTGTGAATTTTCTTGTGTGACAACATTCCCTTCCTATGGCTAAACATTTTGTTACATACATCACAAGGTGTACTTTTGTTTTCGGCATGTGAGACTTTATGCAGTCCCAACCATTTTTTGTCTAAAAATACTTTGCCACAAACTTCACAGACATATTGTTGGCGAACATCAGCATGTACTTTTTTATGTAGTATGAGAGAGTATATATTTTTCAGTAGCTTTCCACAGATCTCACATGGCGTTGGTTCTGAAACCTCATGCGATTTAATTTTGTGAGATGTTAAATTACTTTTGTATGTAAATTTTTTGTCACATAAGTTGCACACAAATGGCTTTTCACCTGTGTGAATCCTTCTGTGTGCAGATAATGAACTTTTCTGTGTAAATGCATTCTTGCAGATATCACATTTAAAGGCTTTTTCACCTGTATGTATTAATTGGTGAACAGTTAACATCTTTTTCATTTTAAAAGTTTTTTTACATTCACTGCATTCAAATGGCTTACTATTAGAGTGCACAAGTTCATGAGATTTCAGTGTTCTCTTGTCAACAAAACATTTATCACATATTTTACAAGTATATGGTTTTTCCCCAAAATGTCTGCGTAAATGTTCGGCTAAATGAGTCCGATCACGGAATTCTCTTTCACAGATATGGCAGCTCAACTCTCTGTTACTGTCAACATTTTGCTTTTTACAGCTTATCTTCATATTCTCAATATTTTCACTACTTGTTTCAGTTCCATTGTGTTTTATGATATTTAAGTTTGAATAATTTTCATTTGTGTTACATTCTACTTCAGCCATTTCTTCACAATCTAAATTATCAATGGATATATCCTAGAAAAAAAGTAAATAAGAAACAATATAAATATGAGACTACACAATGCATTATACAAAGTATACTAGTACCCTCTAGCAATACTCAACTCCACAACTCAATCACTATGTTGAACAAAATACATTTATTATTATGTAAATTTAAATACTAGATACTTGTTTAATTATCAGAAAGCTCAGAAACTCTAATCCTTTTAGTAAAATAACAATTTTAAAACAGATAATCGTCCAAACTGCTGCATTGGTTTTTAGTTAAATTTGTAATCATAATGTGTAAATGACAAATAATTTGGTCCCATATGACAAATAATTTTAAATCTACGTATCATTCCATAGATATCTATAGGCCTATTATCTAACACTTTCACAAATATACATAACAGGTAACAATATATAACTTTTTTTGTATCGAAGATCAACTTTTAAAAGATGATCCAAAATTCACCAGGAGTATTGGGAGACACTAATTCTGTAAAATTATTAAAGATACCAAGTCTGTATTTTAAATAAAATTCCTCATACCCTGATCCCCCCCCACATAGGCTTTTACAATTTTCTTAAAATTTTGAGTTTCATTTTTGGCTTGTGATGCCCAAAATTTTAAAAATTTCGTAGTAAATGCTATATTCACATTATGTTAAATTTGTCTGACACCTGGTACAATTTACAAAATTTTTATCCTTTTTTTGGCCCCTGGTTTTAGCACCCAAAGTTTTTAAATTTCTAAAATTGAACAGTTTATTCAGTTTTTGGATAAAATTCTCTTTAATCTGATATCTCACAGATTTTTGCGATCTGATCAAAACTTTGAACCACTTTTTGGAGGTCCAGAACTTTTTAATTTTAAAAATACACAATATTTAGATTCTAGTTAAAATTACTTTTCATATTTTGATACCTCATGTGGATATTTGCAATTTTTTCATAATTTGACCACTTCACATTTTGCCTCACCCACTTTATTTTTGGAGGGATCAACATGAAAAACAACAGGGGTATGTGGGGTAAAAGTACAGATACGCATGCCAGTTTTATGAAAATCAATTGATCCAATCAAAAGTTATCGTAGGAAAAGATGGACAGTACACATACAAACAAATTCCAAGCAGTTGAGGTAAAACTGAACAACTTCCTTCGCTTGTCAGTTAGCTAAATGCACTATCCAGTGACTTAATAATAATAGATGTATACTTTACAAGTTCATTGTAATTATTATACGCATTCCTTATACCAGATAGCTGTTATTTATTGACAGTGCTATAACCATTCTATCCTACATTAGAATATAAAAACAAATGTACAGTATCAACATGTTTTTTTTAATTTAAAATCCAACTCAAGTTCACCTTGTGTTAATATACAAGGGGTACCCAAAAATAAGTTTCCCTAATTTTTATATCCAAGTATGAGTGACTCAGGCAGTTCCCGCGTACAGGGAATTTTAGTTTGGGTGCAGTGGCAGTGCTCGCAGCCGGTATGGTGGCCGTGAACTGCTCAAGTGTCAGTAGTGAGCCCAGCGTCATGGAGACTCCACTTCGTTTTGCCGCCAGTTGTGAAATAAGTAGTGTTATTCATTTATTGACTGCAAAAAATGAATTGGCCGTGGAAATTTATCGTCAGTTATGCAGTGTTAATGGTGAAGATGTCATGTCTGTACAAATGGATCACTGTTGGCGAACAATGTTTATTGAAGGCAGAGAAAATGTTCAAGATGATGAGCGCAGCAGCCGACCAGCAACTTCGCGCCAAGCCGATGCCATTGCTGCTGTGCATAACGTCATTGACTCCGAGAAGCGGCTCACGCTCGACAAAATCATGACTCTACTGCCACCAAATATTGAAATTAGCCGATCCTCTCTTCACAACATATTGGTTGAAGACCTTCAACTTTCAAAAGTGTGTGCAAGATGGGTGCTGCGCTTATTGTCTGACGCCCATAAGCTGCGTTGCTTCACAGCTGCACAATCTTTCTTGCAGTTGTTTAAAGATGAGGGTGAAGCTCTGTTTACAAGAATAGTGACTGGTGGCGAAACATGGATTCACCATTCAACTCCCGAAAGCAAGCGCCAGAGTATGGTGTGGCAAAAAAAAGGAGAGAAAGCTCCCAAAAAGCCAAAGTGATTGAGTCGGCAGGAAAGGTGATAGCCACAGTTTTTTGGGACTGCTGTGGAGTATTGCTGATTGATTATCTGCCACGTGGAACGACAATAAATGCAGTGGAGTACTGTGATCAGACTTCGTCACGCTATTCAGAACAAACGGTGGGGGGCTTTTGTCACCCAAAGTTTTGCTCCTTCACGACAACGCCCGACCACATGCTGCTCATGCAAGAGGCGAGCTTCTCGCCAACTTCCAATGGTAGATTCTTGAACATCCTCCGTACTCTCCAGACCTTGTTCCAAGTGACTTCCATCTGTTTCCGGAGCTCAAACATAATCTATGCGGTTGGCGCTTCGCCAATAATGACGAAGTGATAAGGGAGGTGGATAACTGGTTTCAGAATTTGGCGGCAGATTGGTATGAAGCTGGAATAAAGAAACTGTTACCTAAGTACCAGAAATGCTTGGAAAGGGATGGAAATTATATAGAAAAATAAGTACTTGTGTACAAAGGTAAATAAATATTTTTTGCACTTTTTAAATTATTTTTTTTATTTTTCCTTGATAAGGGGAACTTACTTTTTGGACACCCCTCGTACTTCATGGAAGAGATACAAAAAAGAAAAAAAAATCTGGTTCATACTAAGAGCTAAACTAAGCTAAGATTGCTAGGTTTTGTCTAGTTCCACACTCATAGCTGAGATAAGATCTGATTCCTGTTTTGCTTTCTGAGTTCAGTATTGTTTCTGGCAGTGGCGGCTGGTATTATGGTGGCAGCATTGCACAACCACCAATATAGAATAACTAAACTATAAAATAATATATGAAATCATTAAGCAGTTAAAAGTGTCATAAATTTCAACGGAAAATGGGTTAGATTCTATGCGGCAATGTTCACGTAGAATTCAAATGTGGCGCGCAGGCTGGTGGTTTTAGGCCACTTGCAACTTGAAGAGTAAATGGTAGAGCTTACTACACAAACATATGGGAGGACATGCGTTACTCTTCACAGTTGCCCTATGTTTCTTATGTTAGCTAGGTGGTTGCAAAGTTTCTGCAATATTCCACTAACAGCGCTGTAGTGCATCTTTAATTTTGTCACGAAGTCAGGACAGTCTCCTTGATTTATAAGTTGTGTCAGGTTTAGTGTTTACGTTGGTTCAAAGTAAACGTGTACTTGTTGTTTTTGAGGTTATCAAATTATAGTTATAATTTTGTATAACTGTGATTGTGATAATTACGTGTCAATCAATTGATATTAATTAACTGTGTGTTAAGTATTTTTTTTTATTTGTTAAATGCTGCTCTGTGTGCTTTTGTGTTTGTGCTTTTTGAAGTTAGCGATTCTGTGTGCTTTTAAACGTGTTTTTTTTTAGTTTAAAATGAATAGCATTAAGAACCTTTTAGAAATTCCCTTTCTGCAAAGACCAGTGGAGGAAAAAATTGAAATTAAAAGACTAGGTTGACCAATGCCTCCCTTAACAATAAATCAAATTGTAAAGTCAGGCGGTCGACAATTTAATCGAGTATTTGAAATAGAATATTATGAAAATAATGATTGATTATGTGGTTGTGATGAAAAAAATTCTTTATTTTGTTTCCTGTGTTTATTGTTTGGAGGGGAGGACCCCTGGACAAAATTTGGAATGAAAGATATTAATCATCTTGCCGAAAGAATAAGAAAACATCAGGCATCAAGAGTACATATAAAGAATCTGTATAATATTTACCTTATTTCTTCCGTCGTGTGACTTCGTTTTGCGTTTTTATTTGCTTTACGCGTTTTGAGACATATGTCTCGTCATCAGAAATAAATAAAATAAAAATTCACTCTTAGCGAGGTCGTTACACATTTAAATACAAATATTCGAAAACGATTACACACATACCCGCTTTACTTGAGTGCGCAATCGAGTCGGACCGATCGGACACTGATTATCAACAGCTACCACGTAGACAGGTTTATTGCGGTATCGGTTTATATTGATAATCAGTGTCCGATCGGTCCGACTCGAGTGCGCACTCAAGTAAAGCAGATATGTGTGTAATCATTTTCGAATATTTGTATTTTAATGTGTAATGACCTCGCTAAGAGTAAATTTTTATTTTATTTATTTCTGATGACGAGACATATGTCTCGAAACGCGTAAAGCAAATCAAAATGCAAAACGAAGTCACACGGCGGAAGAAATAAGGTAAATATTATACAGATTTTGTCAATAAGTGACTTGGATACCATTTCAAACATGTCTTTCAAGTACATATAAAGAATGCTTTACAGTTTGCTCTTTTTGGCACAGTTAATATAACACACAAGCTGGACAGTGAATATAGACAAAACATTTTTTTATACAACTAAAGAGTACGAAATAATTGGTACATCTTAAATATAATAATAAACTGTATATCCACTTCTGTGGAACTTTTGAATTAGTTTTGCGTGGTGAAACTGAATCTTCATCAAATCCCGGTGTATTTCGAGACTTAATTGATTTCAGTTCTGAGCTTGACACAGCGATGAAAAATCATTTAGAGAAAGCAACTGTATTTAAGGGCACCTCAAAAACAATTCAAAATGAACTTTTAAATGTAATGTTAGAAATATGCCATGAAAAAATAACGAATGAGATAAAAGAAGCAGATTATTTGGCTATAATTGCTGATGACACCAGCGATGTTGCTAATGTTTTTCAAATGGTCATAGTGTATCGGTACATAATAAAAGGTAAACTGGTTGAAAGATTCTGGGGTTTCATTGCGCCTCCTAAACATGATGCTCAGTTACTTGCATCATGCTTGTTAGATGAACTTTCTCGACACAACTTACTTGGACCTTCCCACAATTTAATTCCACAAACATATGATGGAGCGTCAGTAGTGTCTGGGTTCTCTGGTGGTGTACAAGCTATTGTAAAACATACCTATCCAAATGCAGAGTATGTGCATTGCCATCCTCATCGTTTGAACTTAATTATGCTGAATGCCACTTCAGCAAACAGAAGTGTTTGTGTTTTTTTTTCAACTTTACAATGGATTTGTTCATTTTTCTCTAACAGTCCTCAGCATACAAAAATGCTGGGTGAAATAGTAAAAAGAAGATTACCTCGATCAGTTCCCACCAGGTGGAACTTTCAGTCACGTAGTATTAATACTGTATTTATCTACAGAAAACAAATTATAGAATGTATGGAACTGATTCTTGAAGAAGAGGAAGTGAAAAACGCAAACACAATCACTCAAGCAAACAGCTACAGTATGTAAAAACATTAACAAGTAAGGATTTGTATTCTGGCTTTCTCTTCTTCATGAAATCATGCCTCATGTTGACATTTTATTTGGCCATTTTCAATGAAAAGATATTGACCATATTAGTGCTGTAAAGTATGTCACAAATTTTGAAGAAACGATAACTAATATCAGGAGCAAGATTGATGAAAATATTTATGGAATTGTTGGATCATCAAGTACTGTCACCAACAAAAGGAAAAGATCTGATATTACAGAGCTGAAGACAGAAGCAAAGGAAGTGTGTGATACAATAATGTGTCAGGCTAAAGAGAGGTTTGCTTTTACTGGGCACCTTGAAGTATCTTCTTTGTTTCTAAGTGGACGGTTTTACCATTATCAAAAATATTTTCCTGATGAAATTCTGAAAAGGGTTTGCAACATTTACACCTTTTTAAATGCAAAGCAACTTCACTATGAACTAACAACAATCAGTACTACAGTACTAACGAATTTGTACTTGCATCAGTTAATGGTGCTGTTACATTACTAGAGTTTTTTATGGAAAACAACCTGGAGAACACTTTTATTGAAACTATGAAACTTTTAGAAATAATCATTAAAAATCCAATGACAACTTCAGAGACCGAGTGATAAAAGAAGATCTACTCTTTTCTACTCTCAGAAGAATTAAGACTCTCAGAAACACAATGACAGAAAACAGATTTATCAGCACTAGCAATGTTGTCTATTGAGAAACAATTAATAATGGATATTCTGGATTTCAATCAAAGAGTAATAGAGTGTTTTGCTAAAAAAAAATAAAGGAGGATGGATTTATTTCCTTATTAAATAAGGTAGGAGACATTTATGTTACCGTATAGTTATTCTTTTAAAAACTGAAAGATTTGTGAAATTTTTAATATTGTGTACTCATTTATTTTTTCTTATTCATAAATCAAAGCAGGCAGTATTCCACTCACTTCTCTTTTAGAGTAGAGTTTATGTGACTTGCAGTTTATATACAGGGAAAATCTGTTCTTATAGCTCAAATGAGTAATTTAAAAATAAGTAGCCTGTATTATAAATTAGCTGTTCTTATTTTTTATTTCTTGTAAACACAAGAATTGCTTTCAAATCAGTGTATTATTTTATAGGTATAAAAAGCATGATCTTTTTCTTTTCTCTGCATATTTAGTATTTGATTACTGAAAAATTAGTGATGCTTGTAGCAATCACTCATGAGTACATGGGAACATGGACTCTGGGATAGGTAGACATACTGATAGAATCATTCCATTATCATTAGCAGCTCTCTTTTGGGGGAAAACAGTAACTTTCTATTTTTTCCCATAAGACAGCACTATGTATGATACAGATATGTTGGTCTGCGCCCTGTTTAATGTGTCCTTTTACCCCTCCTCCATCCTCTCCTCACCAACTCAACAACTACTGCAACCACCAAAATTTGGAACCACCAGCCGCCTGGTTCGCTTATTTTCTTTCAATGATACAGACTTGTAAAAAACAAAACAGACAGAAGGATATTTCATGGTTTATAAATATTCTGGACTAGCAAATGATATATTTCACCTTATGTTTGAATGGAAACTTACTGATATCTCAGCCTGATACCTGAGGCTGAATGGTGAAACAGCATGTGGTCAATTAGTGCACTGGTCTATAGAGCAGAAAACACCAAGTAACATTTTCTACAAGATCGGCAACTTGTGTCACAGATCTGGCAGCGATGTTTACAAGGTTGGCTAACATTGCAGTTCTGAATACCTCAGATGTTCTTACACCTTCCAGATGCTAGTTATTCTACCGGTATCTCATAATACACCCACAGGTTGAATATAAAAACAGAAGACAACCAGCCAACAAAATGTATTTGTAAGCTGTATTATGTTTTATATAAATTATCGTGTACTGGTTAGGAGTATTACTTTTAATGCAATTATGCTAATTATTATGAATTATTAAATTATCTAATTATAAATTAATGAATTGGGGTCTAATTAAATTCGTATGCCCTTTACGTTTAACTGAATGGGTTTGTAATTGACATCTGTAGAGCCCCACTTTCCTTGGGTATCATTTATATTTAATATACATATAGAAAAGTAAATTATATTTGTCGGATTTGACTCAATATAGTTATCAAATCAGTATGATTTACATGAGCATGTTAATCTGACATTTCAATGGGCGATTTGGGTGTGTCCACTGATAATTAGCATAACTCTGAGACTCTTTGTAGGTAACAAGATAAAATCACTTGGAACGTGATAAATTAATTGCCAAGGTTAATCGCAATAATGAACGCAAGATATATGTATATATGTAATAATTACTTATTTATTATATCATTGATTAAGTAAATTACTGAACCACAAATGAAATTACGTTCTGTAAATACATAACAAAACACATAATAACATAAATCACAATAATATTTGTTCGTTGTTTCCTGAAAACAAGACATATAATACAATCAAATACAACACAATAATATACATATACAAACAATAAGCAATCAAATATATTTTATCCCTAGCTAAATGCGTTCACTATGCTCAAATGAATGACTTTAATATTAACATTATTAGATTTATGATTTATATAGATTTACAGAAATCTCTCGGGAGTAGCTCTTTGAAAAGAAGAGACAGTGCAGTAGTATGTATCAACTAGCATTTAAGAAACATAAAGACTTATCTTGCAAAAGGCTTATCCACAAATTCCATCGGTGTAAGATTACATCCGTTGGTGGGTTCCTTGTACATAGTAATCACTATTGATCGAAGAACACTTCACTTTCACTCACTGAATTTCCACTCGCGTTGTGTATAGTGTGGTGTTGGACTCTCCGCTGGCGTTAAAGTGTTTTATGGCTTCATGTTTTTAGATGCAATCATCGGCATTGAAGTGGTTTTGCTTTTAGAGTTTGCTGTGTGCGTGTTCATGTAGCTAACTATTTTGTCTACCTTAGACGTAATGTATGCAATGTGCGTATTAATGTTCGTGTTAATTCACTCAGTTCAGATGCCCAAAATTGAGAATCATTACGGTTGAATAGTGTCTGAAGTCGTCACCCAATGTTTTACTCTCGGATTGTTACTCACTCGTATTGCATTATGTTGCGTGTCGGTCATAGTCTAGAGTCACGTACACTGGTATTCAACGATAGTTATGCCTATTCTCACTATTGATTACGGCGGTAAGTTCGATAACCCCCTATAAACTATCGAACATACATTTTGTAGAACTGCGATTGAGTTGAATGTCTACGTCCGATTAAGACCGTGACTTGGTTACAATTTCACTGATTGATTAACCGAGTTAAAAGTTGAGTAAGTCGTGTAAACTATTTCAATTACTACTGTTATTCAATTACTCTTTTACTACCAGGCTCCGCGTCCTCGCAAACAGTTTTTATCAATCATTCTCTCCCAGAAGGCAATTTTCTCATCTCTACGCCTTCGGCCGATGTTGATAGGTTCCTAAATTCCTACCACCTTGTAGTTTTTTGTCATCGGTTTCCTGATTCGTCGTTCACGTCGTCACTACTCTCTCCACCACTTCCTTTGGAAGATGCCAAACTCTGGTTGGCCGTCGGGCGTCCCCGGAATATCCCAGCGACAAACGTTGTGCTGATTCTCAGAAACTAGAGCAATTCCACCCCGCCTGTCTATCAACCTTTTGTTTCCACGTTGTCGAGGCACTGCGATATAGCTTTTGTTAAGAGTCTGCAGCGTGTTGGTCAATTGTTCATTTACCCTTCGCTCGTTCCGCCAATTACCAACTCTTCGTTGGGTGTCATCCCTGGATGGGTCCCACGCTTTCTAGTTGTAAATCTGACTGGACGTCAGGGTGTGTTTTCATGCTGGGCTGTGTATATCTCTAGTATTCATTGAATATCCGTCCTATTGTCTACATATCTGTCAAGATTTCTCTGCACCCTTTGTTACGGGGTGTAGCGTTCATACATGTGCTCGTTACAACTTAACTTCACAGCATGTGTTCCATTTCACTTCTGCGTAACCAGGCTACTGGACTATGCCTTTTTTGTCTGGTTTGTTTGGCATTATAAATCGTAGCTAACTTCGTGCTGTCAACGACGTACCCTATTTTCTATTGTAGCGTGTACTCAGACGTTTTTTCATTGTCTTCCCACTGGCGTCGGGTCTGACGTGTCTCTAATCGTTTTTATTTATGACTCGGGCCTGGGTTTGTCAACTCGAGTGTGCACGCGTGTCTCTTGATCAAGAAATTATAAATTTTTAAAATTTTGATCACCATATTGTCCCCAAATTGGATTAGATGTTGGATTAACAGGAGACATCTGATCCAATTTCTGCGCTCTGTCCCCGTCGTGGATGTCTGCTTTGGAATGGTCATGGTTGGATGACCTATATCTCTCATATGGTGCAATTAATAGTTATTCCCTATCTTGGGGTCTTACATGATTATATGAATTTATTGTCACCCATCTGAGTGAAATGAACGCATTTTTTACATTCTATCCGTCTATATGCGGATTATACAATATTATTTCATGTAAATAATTGGAATAAAATATTTACATCTACTCATTAGACAGTTTGTTTCGTTCTTAAGCTACATTCTTTCGTTATACATATATAACATAATAAATTAGCTGAAGATTAGCTAGCAGTTAAATCAATCGATCGTACATCGATGAATCACCTAACAACAAAATACTTTTAATTCACTACTAGTGTCTCATAACTATAGTCGCTAAACAAACAAATACATACATATATAAGATTAACTTGTGACACATATTATAAATAATTACATTAATAAATGAAATATGCATAATAAATAAACAATTAAGGATTCATCCTACCTCATGATGTATACCTAGATGCTTATTCCTAAAGTTACAAAACGATTGTCTCATATTTAAATTATTAATTGTATAAGCAAATTACTCGGTTCACTACATCTTTATCAAGTTATTATTTCACAATTATTTAATGTCCTGTATCATTGTACCATAATGTCCCTTTGATACATGGTACACGTTATCAAATTACTCTATACACATTGATGTTTAGATACCTAATTAACATTGTAAATAAAGAATACATCGTGATCACAAACACAATTGACATTGAAGTTTGAATTAAACACAGTATAGTAAAACTTACATCATTCTTTGGCTAGCTGGACATGGTCTCGTGGGACAAATTACCTGATTCATGTATTCCGCTTTGTAGTCATCTAGCAGCCGGAGTCATTATTACTTTCTTGTATCGTCCATACCTCTTTCACCAGCTCCTGATATGCCTTAATTTGTCGCACGTTAAATCTTCCTCGTACTTTATTGCTGTCGCATTCCACGAGCTCGTACGTGGCCTCGCCGATGATATGGTTGATCTTATAAGGTCCTGAAAATAGTTCAAAGAAGTCGATTTTTTTCAACATAGCGTCTGATTGATGGTACGTTCTTACCAATACCTTGTCGCCTATTGCGAACTTCGTTATCTTCTTACTCTCGTTGCAACGCTTCGCGTACTTCTCTCTTTTCTCCTTGATGTTTACATATATATTATTTTCGTGTTTTCCTTCACTGCTAATGATCCCTTTGTCCAAGCATTGTTTCCATGCTCGCGTAGGTCTCGTACCGAGGTGTGCTTCATGAGGGGTAATTTCGATTGTCTCGTGGTACACCTCGTTCAGACACGCTTCGATTGTCTTTACGTATTGGGACCATTTAGTATGTCGGTCACTCACGAAAATTCGGAACAAGTTCCCAAGTTGCCGGTTAATCCTCTCGGCTAGATTAGTACAAGGGTTTTGTATTGCGGTAAACTTCGGTTGGATGTTCAACTCCTTTAAACCGTTGATCCACTATTTGGAAGTGAACTGGGTCCCGTTGTCTGTCAAAATGGCCCTTGGTTGTCCAAACTCTTCACAATAAGCTTTTATTCTCCGCAACGTCGTGGTGGTTGTTGCTCTTCGGAGGGTGAATAACTTAACGTATTTTGTAAAATTATCTACTATTACGAGTAAATATTTGACGCCACCTGCTCCTGTCAGTAGGGGTCCATAGTAGTCCGCGCTTACCAGATCTCCTCTTGCTGTAGGTATCACTGCACGTGTGCCACCAAACAGCTCCTTGTTGTTGGTGTCCTTACACTTCTGGCAAACGTCGCATGTTTGGATATAAGTTTTGACCCTCTTCAACATCCGGTCGAACGTGAAATGTTCCTGGAGCATCTTCATGCACTTTTTCGTCCCTAAATGTCCAAACATCTGATGAATTTCAGCGATGATGTCCCCAGATACGTTATCAGGAACATATAGCTTCCATTCGTTCCGCTGCCGCCTATATAATTTGTTATTGACATATTTATAAAATTTATTTAAATTTTGGTCTAAACTTCCCTCCTTAATTTTATTAATAATTGTCTTAAGTTTGTTATCTTCTATTTGGTGTTTTCCAATATTTTTGATCGATTTTCGTACTTCGAGTTTCATCTTAACGGTGAAGTGATTGACCAAATATTCATGCGTATTGTCCTGAACTTCGTCTAGTTTCGTATCGTGTGGGTACCTGCTTAGGATGTCGGCTACGATGTTGTCTTTGACCTTGCAATGGATGATATCGAATTTATATTCGTGTACAGCGAGAATCCATCGCATAATCCTCGAATTATTCAAATGGCATTTGTTCAGGAATGTCAACGCCTTGTTGTCAGTTATTATCGTCAACGGTTGACCGAGAACATACATGCGGAATTTTTCTAAGCATCTAACGATACTTAAGAGCTCCTTTTCTGTGGTATAGTAGTTCCACTCGGCACCCTTGAATGTTTTACTCGTGAAGGCAATCACGCCAATCTCCCCTTCTTTATCAAGCTGATAAAGTTGTCCTCCGTATGCGTAATCGCTAGCATCACATTGTATGTAGTACCTCTGGTTTGGGCGCGGAAATCTTAAAACTACAGCATCCACAAATAAGTTCTTGACCCTCACAAAACAATCGTCTAATTCAGCTGTCCATGAAAACTTGCGATCTTTCTTCAATAATTCATGTAGAGGTTGCGTGGTATCCGCATATTTACTTGTGAAGCGGTTATAGAAATTAGTGAGGCCTAAGAAACCTTTTAACTGTTTCTGATTCTTGGGCTTCGGGAAATCCATAATGGCTTTTACTTTCTCTTCCGTAGCTTGGATGCCGCGTGTCGTCAGTTGGTATCTAAGATACGAGATTTCTTTTCTGAAAAACTGTGATTTATTGAGGTTAACGGTCAAGTTTGTTTTGTTGAGGTTGTTTAACAGTGCCTCTAGATGTGCTAGGTGCATCTGAACGTCGTTAGAGTAGCATAAGCAATCGTCAACGTATATTAGCGTGTTCCTTTTGACATCTTCATCCAAGGCTGTATCCAATCCGCGTGTCAGTGCCGCCGAACTGGTACTGAGGCCGAATGGTGTAACAGTGAATTGGTAGCACCTTCCCTCATACATGAACGCGGTATACTTTCTGCATTCTTGCTTCAATGGCACCTGCCAAAAGCTACTGGACAAATCAACAGTAGATAGGTAGCGCATCTCACTACATCTTGCCAAAATTTCGTTGATCGGGGAACCGCCTTCATAATCGGGTATTGTTACGCTGTTTATCTTTCTTGCATCGAGGCATAAACGGACCCTTCCATCTCTTTTGATGACTGTGACGAGTGGATTTATGAACGGACTCATACATCGTTCTATCACTCCGTACCGCAGCATCCTGTCAATCTCATCCTTTACCTTTTCCTTATATGCAAGTGGTACAGGCCAACCCCGTTGAAAGTAGGGCGTCCTGTCCGTGACTTGAAATTCATGCTCGTATCCTTCTATCCTCCCCGGGCATTCCCTGAACACTCTTCTATTCTTTATAAGTACTTCCCTCAATCGTTCCAATATCTCTTCATCTTGACAATCCATGCTTGCTATCTTCTCGTTGATATTCCTCAGGATCTCTTCTTCCTCTCCATTATTTAGTAGTTCGATGTTCATGATGGGTACGGCGCGCACCTCTTCATCAGCTGCATTCCTTAATTCTATCTTCTTATTTCCGATCTCAATGCGACATCCCACTTCCTGTAAAAAACTTATTCCTAATATGCACGGCTTAATGAGATCTGGTATAACTAAGAAAACACATTCATTCTTGATTCCGTCAATTTCAATATCGCACAGTATCTGCTTCCTGATTAATTTGGATTTATTCCCAACCGCACTAATGATGAGGGAATTTGTCATTGGCAAAATTTCGTATGGTTCAATGTCTTTCTTATTCACGTTGAACCACTCTTCTGATAAGCCGTTAATAACAGAGCCTGTGTCAATAAGTGCCGATACCGTAATGCCGTTGTTAAATTTAATAAGTACTTCGGGACACTTTAATATTTGTTTATTAATTTCCTCGTCATATTCTTGTAGCAGGTCATTCCTCAGGTCCGGTAATAATATGTTGACATTATTGGTGAAGTTGTGTTTGTTTATAAAAACTAAGTCGTTCGCTGTGCAGGGGTGTTTTTTTTTTACCATTGTTGTCGGTATTCGTCCTTGGGGTGGTGTCATCAGTCGCCCTGCTCGTGCTTGGCGTACTGTTAACGAAATCAACAGTGTTTATTCCATTATACTGCTTGTCCCCAAAACGGGTTGTGTGGCCTTCCCTGCCAAACTTGTTTTTTGTCACTTTCGCTTTTACTTGCAAAGCTACCCTTCGGTCGGTTGTTAGTTCCGCTTTCCTCTTCATTAGCTAGCCGATAATGTGCCCGTCTGTTATTTCCATTGTTCGGCTGAATACTTGTGTATTCAGTGATTAAAGCTTCAAAGTTAGGTATCGTGGTGATCCCGCGTATGATTACAGCGATCTGCAGGTCTCTACCAAAATGCCTAGAAATTTTTCTTATCAACTGTCGGTCAGTTAATGTGGGAGTTAATTGTCGGCTTTCTAATAGGATCCTTTCGATATACTGGATAGCCGTAATCGGTCCGTGCCACTCAAACTTCCCGTATTCAAGGTTATCACGAATGATGTCTTGTCGCTCTAATCCCCAATACTTTAACGTGAACGCCTCCTTGAACTCTTCAAACGTGGATATCTGGTCCCTGATTACGCGCCACCATATACTTGCGTCCTTTTCTAGGTGCTTCCCGATCCATTTAATGTCACTATTCGAGTAATACAATTCCTGGAACTCCGACAATTCTTTCAGGAACTCCATCGGGAATCTGTCGGTTCCATCGTATTTAAGTTCCACCTGTACTTGTCCGTTGACTGTTCTACTTGGCCCAGACTCCCCTTCGGTTATCTGTCGCCGCAGTCTTTCTAATTGACACCTCAGTTCTTGATTGTGGGTTGTCTTCTCTTTGACGTTTTCGTCCAGTTTCTGTTCTGTCGTCTTCTGTCTGCCGTCTACTTCTTCAATTTTTTGCTGTAGTGTGTTGTTTGTTTCTCCTAGTTCTTGTTGCTGCTGCCTAAGTGTGTGGTATAATTCGGTTTTTAATTCTTCTTGTTTCTTTTGGTTATTGTTGATGTGTGAATCTAATTTATTGTGGACCTTCTTAATACTGGTTTGTGTGTTTTGTGCGAGGTTCTTTACTTCTTGACGATCTGACTTCCGGGTTTCCAACACTTCTTCAAACCTTTTTGTATTGTTGTCCTTTAATTCTTTTATAGTGTCCTCCTGTTTCTTCAGGACTTCACTTATTTTGTCGTCACAAATGGTCTTGTAGTCACGCATTTCTGCTTGTATTTGCGCGAGCTGTTCGGCCATCTGTCGCTTGACATCTTCTTTATGATTATTAAAATTTTCGTTAATTTTGTCGAATTTCTCATTAATTTCTTCCTTCTGCTGGTCGAATTTCTCATTAATTACAGTGATATTTTCGTTCTGTTTGTCGAACTTCTCACTAATTACTTTGAGATTGTTCTCATTAATTACAGCGATATTTTCGTTCTGTTCTCTTTTGTTTTCTTCAAACCTCTCGTTCTGTTCTCTTCAAATTTTTTGCTCATGAAGTCCATCAACGACTGTAATGTGACTTCTCCTTGTTGTTGGGACCCCGGTCCCCGCACTCTGACCTCTTATGTCTCCTCAGTCATGTTTGGTTCGACTGTAGAGTTTTCTTCTCCGTTATCGGGTGCGCCTAACTGGTTGTTGATGTCGAAGTTCATGCTGTCTGAACTATTGCTAGCCATTTTAGCTTTACTCCTTGTTAACATCCAGTCACCAGTCAAGCTAACCTTACACTATGAATATCTTATTGTATTATATTATTTTACTTAATCTAACTACAACTACTGCCTGCTCTCTTTTGCCATGCGATGGGCGCCATTTATATTTAATGCAATTATGCTAATTATTATGAATTATTAAATTATCCAATTATAAATTAATGAATTGGGGTCTAATTAAATTCATATGCCCTTTATGTTTAACTGAATGGGGTTGTAATTGACATTTGTAGACCCCCACTTTCCTTGGGTATCATTTATATTTAATATACATATAGAAAAGTAAATTATATTTGTCGGATTTGACTCAATATAGTTATCAAATCAATATGATTTACATGAGCATGTTAATCTGACATTTCAATGGGCGATTTGGGTGTGTCCACTGATAATTAGCATAACTCTGAGACTCTTTGTAGGTAACAAGATAAAATCACTTGGAACGTGATAAATTAATTGCCAAGGTTAATCGCAATAATGAACGCAAGATATATGTATATATGTAATAATTACTTATTTATTATATCATTGATTAAGTAAATTACTGAACCACAAATGAAATTATGTCCTGTAAATACATAACAAAACACATAATAACATAAATCACAATAATATTTGTTCGTTGTTTCCTGAAAACAAGACATATAATACAATCAAATACAACACAATAATATACATATACAAAGAAGGCAACAAATCTACCCAAAGGCATCAAAGCTATTGACACAATGTGGCTTTTCAAAATCAAGCCTGATGGCACTAAGAAAGCTCGTCTAGTAGCAAAAGGAAAATAAGGTACCCGCTGAAGTCTACCTAGGTAAAGTGAATTATGACAAGTTGAGGGTTTTTGGTTCAAAGGCTTGGGCATATAAACTGCCTGTTGCTGGAACAGGCAGTTTATATGCCCAAGCCTTTGAACCAAAAACCCTCAACTTGTCATAATTCACTTTACCTAGGTAGACTTAGGCAGTTTATATGCCCAAGCCTTTGAACCAAAAACCCTCAACTTGTCACAATTCACTTTACCTAGGTAGACTTCAGCGGGTACCTTATTTTCCTTCAGGGCAACTGTTGGAGAGCGGTTCAATTGGTATGCAGCACAACATATTGCTTCACCCCACAAGAACTTAGGCAAATTTGTTTCAGCGAATAGTGTTCGTACTCTACTCATTAGAGTGAAACTGATTCTTTCGCTAACTCCATTCTGCTGCTGTGTATGTGGCAAAGTGTATTCGTTGACTATTCCTTTTTGTATACAGAAATTTTTAAACACATGTGATGAGTACTCTCCACCACAATCTGACCTGATTCTTGAAGAGTAATATCCTCTGGCCTTTAACTCTTGGACATAATTCATAATATTTCTTTCTGCTTCATTTTTGTGTTTTAAAAGGAACACCTGGGTAAAATGTGAATAGTCATCGATAATTGTTTGATAATATTTTTCACCTTTCATGGTGTGTATTTTAAAAGGAATGAGTTCTCCAATTCTGTTTGACCTTGGTAGGAGTACATCCTTAAAAGGCTTTCGTTTTGCTTTACCTTGGTTACAGGGACTGCATACTCCATAATTGTGTGGAAAATTTAGTGATCCAAGACCTTGAGCACTGAGATGTCCAAGTCTTCGGTGCCATAGTAGATCCTTACTTAATGAAATGCAACAAGTTTTACTCATCGAAGGGTGTGCTATTGAAAATTGAGCCACATACAAATTTCCTTCGGATTCACTTTTCATTTGCAATTTGTTATTTGAGATAGTAACTGATTTTCCACCACTATTGAATTCAACATCAAATCCCTTTGAACTCATTCTTTTCACTGATAAGAGATTGTAGGGAAACTCAGGTACAATAATAGCAGGTATCTTTATGAAAACATAACTGTTATTTTTATTGTTCAACACTTTCAAGTGAATTATACCTCTTTTTGTACCTTTTATAGTGCTACCATTTGCTATTTTTATTTCCATTTTATTCTCCATTTCTTCAACATTTTCCATAAGCTTTTCCAACTTTTCTGATACCCAATGATTTGTGGCACCACTATCTAAAATGAATTTAACGGATCGAGTATTTCCTAGTAATTCTGAGGATAAAGCGTCATTTTTCTCAATATTTTCAGCGGAAAAGAAATCAAATTCTTCTTCTTGATCATCTTCACTCTGTGCAACATTTGACGTATGTCTTGTCGTCTTGCCTCTTCCACGTCCTCGAAAGTTTCCTCTCCCTCTCTTACCACGATATCCATGGCCGCAATATGACGTCTGAGGTGTCTGTTGAGTTTGCACATCCTTGTTTGATGGACACTCATTTTTGAAATGTCCTTTGCCTCTACATGTGTGACATATTACATTTTCGTACCTCATCTGTGAGCTATTCTTATATTCACCTGGAGAGTAGAAAGAGCAGTTTCCGTCGTTATCGACCTTATCACCTGCATTAGAGTTCTCTTTGTTTTTGAGTTCAGTATCCAATAACCTTGTTTTTACATCAGAATACGAATATACTGTCGCGTCTTTATTCATTATCGTTTCTATCAATGTAATGATGCTCTCAAAGCTTTCTGGCATTGTCAGAAGAAGGTAACACGTTTTGTCGGTATCATCGGTTGCAACTTTGCTTACGCCATCGAGTTCTTTTATGAGTTTTTCGAATTTAGTGAAATGATCTTGTAATTCGCCATTGACGAATTTCATTTTCAATAGCTTTCGCATTATAAACATCTTAGATAATGCGCTTTTTCTCTGGAAGACATTTTCCAGATTTGCAATCATTTCTTTGGCGCTTTGTGCGCTCTCTATGTATTCAATATACTTATCTGATATCGACTGTGCGATGATGCATTGAGCTTTTACGTCTTTAGCTTGGAAACTGGTCAAATCTGCACCTGTGAGTGCTGCGATTTCTGTGTCTGTTTTATCTAATGCTACGAGTGCACCCTCTTTATTCAGAACAAGACGTATTCTATATTTCCAAGTGGAAAAATTGTCTGCCTTTAGCAGGGGAAAGGGAACCGTAGACGGAGCCATGTTAGGTTAAGCACACGAACTCTTTCACTTTGAGCCTGTATATGTAAACAAACTTTTCTCTGTAAATAATTCCGACGTAATTACAACTAACACACGTCTATATATCTCCAAATTACTAGTGTCGGCCCATAACCTATGAGAGATATTATTTAATATTGGAATTATATTGCCAAATACAGTTAGACAACACGTTGATTAGAAAAGACTTTATTCACTGAACTAACCTTCATAGAATACATACATCCGTTATAACAATAATACGCGCATGCGTATTGTACATACATTGTTTAACCATATTTAAATTGTACATATGATATATTTGACAATAATTACTTATTTATTATATCATTGATTAACTAAATTACTGAACCACAAATGAAATTATGTCCTGTAAATACATAACAAAACACATAATAACATAAATCACAATAATATTTGTTCGTTGTTTCCTGAAAACAAGACATATAATACAATCAAATACAACACAATAATATACATATACAAACAATAAGCAATCAAATATATTTTATCCCTAGCTAAATGCGTTCATTATGCTCAGATGAATGACTTTAATATTAACATTATTAGATTTATGATTTATATAGATTTACAGAAATCTCTCGGGAATAGCTCTTTGAAAAGAAGAGACAGTGCAGTAGTATGTATCAACTAGCATTTAAGAAACATAAAGACATCTTGCAAAAGGCTTATCCACAAATTCCATCGGTGTAAGATTACATCCGTTGGTGGGTTCCTTGTACATAGTAATCACTATTGATCGAAGAACACTTCACTTTCACTCACTGAATTTCCACTCGCGTTGTGTATAGTGTGGTGTTGGACTCTCCGCTGGCGTTAAGTGTTTTATGGCTTCATGTTTTTAGATGCAATCATCGGCATTGAAGTGGTTTTGCTTTTAGAGTTTGCTGTGTGCGTGTTCATGTAGCTAACTATTTTGTCTACCTTGGACGTAATGTATGCAATGTGCGTATTAGTGTTCATGTTAATTCACTCAGTTCAGATGCCCAAAATTGAGAATCATTACGGTTGAATAGTGTCTGAAGTCGTCACCCAATGTTTTACTCTCGGATTGTTACTCACTCGTATTGCATTATGTTGCGTGTCGGTCATAGTCTAGAGTCACGTATACACTGGTATTCAACGATAGTTATGCCTATTCTCACTATTGATTACGGCAGTAAGTTCGGTAACCCCTATAAACTATCGAACATACATTTTGTAGAACTGCGATTGAGTTGAATGTCTACGTCCGATTAAGACCGTGACTTGGTTACAATTTCACTGATTGATTAACCGAGTTAAAAGTTGAGTAAGTCGTGTAAACTATTTCAATTACTACTACTTCTACTATATTACTACTGTTATTCAATTACTCTTCTACTACCAGGCTCCGCGTCCTCGCAAACAGTTTTTATCAATCATTCACTCCCAGAAGGCAATTTTCTCATCTCTACGCCTTCGGCCGTTGTTGATAGGTTCCTAAATTCCTACCACCTTGTAGATTTTTGTCATCGGTTTCCTGATTCGTCGTTCATGTCGTCACTACTCTTTCCACCACTTCCTTTGGAAGATGCCAAACTCTGGTTGGCCATCGGGTGTCCCCGGAATATCCCAGCGACGAACATTGTGCTGATTCTCAGAAACTAGAGCAATTCCCCGCCTGTCTATCAACCTTTTGTTTCCACGTTGTCGAGGCACTCTGATATAGCTTTTGTAAAGAGTCTGCAGCGTCTTGGTCAATTGTTCATTTACCCTTCGCTCGTTCCGCCAATTACCAACTCTTCGTTGGGTGTCATCCCTGGATGGGTCCCACGCTTTCTAGTAGTAAATCTGACTGGACGTCAGGGTGTGTTTTCATGCTGGGCTGTGTATATCTCTAGTATTCATTGAATATCCGTCCTATTGTCTACATATTTGTCAAGGTTTCTCTGCACCCTTTGTTACGGGGTGTAGCGTTTATACATGTGCTCGTTACAACTTAGCCTCACAGCATGTGTTCCATTTCACTTCTGCGTAACCAGGCTACTGGACTATGCCTTTTTTGTCTGGTTTGTTTGGCGTTGTAAATCGTAGCTAACTTCGTGCTGTCAACGACGTACCCTATTTTCTATTGTAGTGTGTACTCAGACATTTTTTCATTGTCTTCCCACTGGCGTCGGGTCTGACGTGTCTCTAATCGTTTTTATTTATGACTCGGGCCTGGGTTTGTCAACTCGAGTGTGCGCGCATGTCTCTTGATCAAGAAATTATAAATTTTTTAAATTTTGATCACCATATACTTATTGTGACAGAGTTGTTTAGGTGACATTTATGTTTTTTACATTAGTTTATACTAGACAACTGAAAACTTGGGAAATTTTTGTACATGAGATGCTGGGTTTGTTGAAACTTATTAAAGTTGTGAGTATCAAAATAATCCTCTGGTGTTCAGTTATTTATTCCACTATTTAAAGATGATGATCTGTGTGATCTTTGTTATAATATCCTTACTGGAGAAAGCTTCACTGTTCCAAATGCAATGTGCAGAGCACTTCCTATTCACAAAGCACCTTTACTGGAAAGCAAAATTTTGAGCACCTGATATGGCCAAATCCCCTTCCACATTGATGTAGGCTTCAGTCTTAGGAACTACTACTATAATGGATTCATATAAATATGATATTTAATTACTTTTGAATAATTCTGTCTGATATTAGTTGAAATATTGGTGTAGAAAAAATGTAACACTTTTGAAAATGTTATACCTTGGATGCCTACAGTGGATTATATTTAACATATTATCAGACACACCACATTATACGATAAGAAAGAGGATGATCTGAGCTTTCAGGCAGTATATGTAAATTGGAGATCAGTAAATTTTTTCTTTTTTTTTTTTAAATTATGTTTAAATTTTTGTAAACACGCTCAGATCACAGCAGTAGGAAGCCCTCCTGGATACAGCTCAATGTGTAAAATTCTGCTGTTGCTTGCTGACAAGGAAAGAGTAAATTGTGAGAACAGAATTTTTTAAGCAGCATGATTACTAAAGTTGATGCTACTAATTAGATTTGTATCATCTATCATCCAGACTAGTATCTGTGTGTAAATGCTACTACAAAGTGATCTTACCTGATCATCATACTGTACAGATTCTGGTAGAGTTATACTGACTTCACTAGTATCAGTAAAACCATTTATTATCATGTTGCTATTACAAACATCAGACACAGATACGTCGTCGCTCACTATATTTTCGTCTTCAAGCCAGTTAAGTTTTTCATCCTACAGTATGCTCATATGGAAAATAAAACACAAAAATAGTTTTACAATTTAGCAGAACAATTCTTTTTTCTTAATTTTAACTTAATTTTTTCAACTTAAAAGGCTTAAAATTTATTAATCTCTAAAAGTTCAGTAGAATTTATGTATTATTTATAACTGGTAATCGGATTCTAAGCTATCATTACATACGAGGTGTGTTCAAAAAGAATCGGACCTTTTTTTCATGCACAATCAAATGAACCACGGGTGTTGACCTTGAGTACAGCCATGCAGTAAACCCTAGCACGCAAGCCGCCCCGCTACAAAGACTCAGTTGCTGTCTGGCTGCATGTAAGTAAGTACGTGTATTGAGTGCCAGTCGGATTTCATTAATTGTAAAATGACAGCAAAATCTGAGCAGTGGTAGTGCATTAAATTTTGCCAACAACTTGGTGATACCCTAGCAGATACTATTGGAAAAATTTGGGGACGATGCTATGTGTGTCACATGTATTAACGAGTGGTATAATGCCTTCCAAAAATGGCTGCACATCAGTGGGCAGCGAACCGCGTTCTGGCAGGCCCTCAATAAGCCGTAATGATGAAATCATTGACCAAGTGCAAACTTTGGTCATGGAGGATCGCTGAATTACCATTCAAGAGACTGCAACACAGGCGGGAATAAGCATTGGTTCAGTACATTCCATTTTGACCGAAAATCTGGCTATACAAAGAGTGTGTGCAAAATTTGTGTCACAGCTGTTAATGATGGAGCAGAAGGGACTCCATTTGGAAGTTTCGCGGGACATGTTGGACTGTGTAAAAACTAACCCAAGCTTCCTCAATAACTGTGATCACTGGCGATGAGAAATGGGTGTATGGGTACGATCCCAAAACCAAAGTTCAGTCTTCAGAATGGAAACATTCCTCATCCCCACGGCCAAAAAAGCAAGACAAGTGTGCAGCAAAATCCAAGTCATGCTGATGGTTTTTTTTTGTCTCACGTGAGATAGTGCATCATGAGTGCGCACCACAAGGCCAAACAATTACCAAAGAATACTATTTAGAGGTTATGTGTCACCTCTGTAATGCTGTGCGGCGCAAAGGCCAGGACAGCGCAAACTTGCCAACTCCATCATGACAACGCACCTGTCCATTCTTCTCATCTAATTTAGACTTTCTTGGTGAAACACAACACTCCTCAGCTACACCAGCCTCCCTACTCTCCAGACATGGCTCCCTGTGATTTTTCATTATTTCCTAAGTTGAAAATGTCGCTGAAAGGGACCCGATTTGAGTCAAGAGAAGACATCATACAAAATACGACAAGACAGCTATAGCCTACTCCATACGTAGCTGGAAGAAGGGTGTGCAATCTAAACGAGAGTATTTTGAAGGGGATAAATGTTTAAAACCTGCAGATAAATAAATGTATTTTTCCTGAGCAAAGGTCTGATACTTTTGAACACACATCGTATATACTATTTTTCATTTGTTTCTCTTTGATTATATAAACAATATTTTGTTTAAAACACACTGGACTCTTACAATATACACAACAATGAATTAAACATGAGGCACTGGATGCTATAACTTCAACATAATAAACGGTCTTTATATGAATATACTTCGTAGGCTTACACGGCCGGAGTCAATGTTGTTAAAATTTATTCCCGGGATGTTTGGCCACGGTCCACTGTTTTAAACTAAACCAGACATTTTGACAGTACCACCGACTGCTATAATCAGTATAAAATTCGAGCTTTGCTAACATAGGGTGGTAGACGTTAGTACAAAGAGTACTGTGGTTAAAGCTATCTATGTCTTTATCTGACATTAAATAACATAAAGCAGTTCACAATGTGTTTCGTAAAACATAGAAATATTACTTAATAATATTTTCTAAGTTTTACATTAGAGTACTCCTGATTATCCACGAGTGGTTTATCATTGTTCTGGATTATCCACGGCAATCCATGGACTTCTTTTTATAAGTGGAAATACATTTCAGCTGAATAATAAAGCTTCTGTTCTACTAATCTTAATACACTATTTTTATTAACTACCATAAACAATATTGATTTAAAATTATGTAAAGGTATGTCCAAGGGACAGATTGTGCCACCGCTCGTCAACAGGTACAGTATTGTTTGTCATTCAGTAGCTGGCTACCATGAGTCATCCGGGCATATGTACTTTACTGTGACTGTGTGAACATTTACTGGGAACGTTTAATTTTTCTCAGTAAGTTATGTTTGTCCAAATGTTTATACGCTATAATTGAAAGCCGTTGTACTCTATTCACTTAGATAATGGATGTGAAAAATTGGATACTGACACTGAACGCCACCTGTGATGTTTGCTGAGAGGTTGGCAGTGTCTTCACTGACATGACATTTTTATGCACTTTGTAATTCATACATTTATAGTAATTCATTCCTGAATCTAATCCCTGCTATGCATGAAAGCGTGAGAGATAGATGTTTACTTGGATTTTGTATATGCCTATATAACTTTTGTATGTATATAGGTAGTAACTTCAGAAATGTGCAATGTGGTTGGTACACCAATGATACACAGAAGACAATATTTTCAGTACAACTTCTTCTGACAAAATGTCAATACGTGTGCAGTGGTGCCCAGAAGAGGGGTGCATGGCGCAAGTTGCCCATCAACATTTTTGGAGGGGCATGTTTTTACAGCATTTTTTATGATAAAGGGGGGGGCAAATAAATAAAAGACTATTTGAAAAAAACTTGTAATAACCCTCCTTATTTTAATTATTCATAAAATGGTAAATTCATTCGCAAAGGGTTCAGTGTAGTAGCACTGCGTGGCAGCCTGATTCGGTGTAGCCCCCCCCCCCCCCCCCCGTTCAGCACAACAATCAGCTGTCAACTCAACTGATCTGACTGAAGCGCATGTAGTCCTCGCCATGTCCAGCAGTAGCCCCTTCATGGCGACCTAACCTCAATGTTTCATTTTCATTTTATGTGTGCATAGGGAAAAGTACGTTTTGGTCAATAACTGTTTTGATTTTTAGCATGTTTAATCACCGAACATTTAAGTTGAACTGAACATTCATCGTCTGGTCTCGTACTTTGTAGTGTGTTGAGCGAGTGTTGATGTAGTTAGAAGTACGTTTTGCTGTTTTACAAACTAACTAATCATGCCGAAGACAGCTAAAAATTTATACAAGTATAAGTGCTTGGAAGTACTCTGTAATACTGTGCATAGAATGGACAAATGGATAGACCATTGCAAGAAGAAACATGCTTACAAGTTCAAAAACAATTTGAAAATTAACTATAAAGTAATCGAAATTAAGACAGGCGATGTACCATGGAAAAAGTACGAAGAATCCACAGACACTGGCGACACTGCAAGTCATCAACTTAGCGAGGAAATTTCAGGTGAAGAATCGAGGTAAGAGCGTCATAAACATCCAACATACTTTGTTTAATGGCAATAGTTATTATCGTCACGAGTGCGAAATTGCGAGGTTTCATGAGCAGAAAAGAAGAAGAGGAGAGGGAAAGCCGTGCTGCTTAGCAGCGCGGCTTTCCCTCTCCTCTTCTTCTGTGCTCATGACTCGTCACGATTTCGTACGAATGACGATCATAATTTTGTATGTCGATTGGGCTTATGCCATCTTCACTAGCAACTATAGTTGTTCTTTTTTAAATTTATTAAGATAAATGCGAATTCTGCTGGTACTGTCTTTGTGTCGATGTCTCGAATTTGCATAGACATTGATGTGCGTCGTACACTAGCACGCGCTTTGTTGTTGTTTACATCTCGCTCTCGCATTCGTGTCATGATTTCTGTCTCGATTTTCTCTGCCACGCCTTGACTCCCATTATGTATACTCATTCTCCGCTGCGAGGACTATTCGACTTCCTCTATCGCGCATGGTGGGGTACTTTATATTTGTTGTAGAGACAAAAGAAACGCTACAAAGCTTAAGGAGTGATGAAGAATGGGACAAAATAGCTCATGATGTATCACAGTTTGCTCACAACAATGATGTGGAGCTAATCTCGAAACAGAGACCAACAAAACAAAAGCGCTTCATGGATGAGCTTGCTATTGACGAGACCATAAGAGAACCATCCACGAAAATGAAGGTTGAAGTTTTTCTCACAGTTTTGGATTCATTGTGTTTACAAATTGAAGACAGGTTCCCAGAAAAATCACTTGACATGATTCGGCAAATGTCATACTTTTCTCATGAGGGAATCTTAGAAGTAGCAAATAAGCTTGAAAAAGGAAAAACCCCAAAACCCTCAACAGTAGAAGATCTGTGCTCCTATTACAACCTGGATAGCGAACTTGCCATCTCAGAAATGGAAACATTTAGCAGACTGTACAAAGTCACTCACCATGAAATAGACATATCAGACATTCTTCATAAACCTGAAGATAAATCGGAAGATGAGGCGTCGTCAAATCAGGAAGAAGAAACGGATGAAAATGAAGGAGGTGAAAAAGAAAAGAAAAATGAAAGTGAGAGAATGACAGACCACTGGATTAAAAGAGGCTTCATTCGACCTTATCGTTGCATTATGCATATTTCAGGTTTTCCAAATCTAACAACTGTTATGTATAGAATCCTCCTTTTGCTGGCAGTTACAAGTTGTTCTGCAGAGCGAACTATGAGTAGATTGAAGATTGTGAAAAATCAGCTACGCAGTAGTATGGGTGATTTGTGGCTTTCTAGTCTTTTAATTTTAGCTTCTGAAAAAGACATTTTCAAAGCGATTCCAAATGAAGAAATAGTAAACAAATTTGCATTGACAACTTCTCGGAGAAAACAACTTTTATTATATCAATCGTTCAGAGCATCAAAGTGACAACATCATGTGAGAGCAACGAAAAAATCTCTACAGACATGTAAAAATTGCAATATTCTATTTATTTATATTTTCACTTTCTGAATAAATTGTAAAAATATAGTTTTTCTTGTAACTCAAAATACTTCTACTTTTTTTTGGTTACCTTTATACCACCATTTAAATATAAAATGTGTGAGCACATGCACCGCTGGGCGCAGTTCATGTGGCCTGAGGGGATAACTGAATTTGGGGGGGGGGCATGCGGCATAGCCTTTGGGGGGGATGGTCACCCCTGTACGTGTGAATTAGTATTTGAACTGCATGTAAAATGTGATTAATGGTTACAGTTTCAGTACGTAGGCCAACTTGGTAATATCCCGTTTAATCCATGGTTTTCATGACGTCCCTTGATGAGTGTCTTAACGGGGATTTACTGTATTGCTTTACATTAAATAAACAGCTAGTGTTAATAAAGTATTTTCACTACTTTCTGCCCTTTTTTTACATACTGTGGATTATCCATGGAATTTGCTTATCCATGGTGATTGTGAAACCCAATTCCATGGATAGTCGGGGAGTTTCCTGTAATTTATTTCACAACTGATAAATCTGTTTACCAGTCACAGCAGCTGCAAAAGTTTATCTTAACTAAAGATGGTTAGGTAACTGGTACACAACTGTACTCCTAAATCAAACGTGCCATGATATTTTATATAAGTCAGTTACAATGAAAATAAGTTAAGTTTGTTTCTTTAATTAAACTGGAAAGTTCTCAGAACCTGAAGCCACCATTATAGTTTCAGCACATTCTGAATCACTGATCAGTCTACACTAATTACATATGTCCTTGTGCCTTTTATAAAGAGACTCGCCTTTCTGGATGGTTTAATTACACAATGCCATGTCAGCACCAAAGAATCATCTTCTACATAACATAAAGTTGTATGCTGTGCATGATACAGGTACCAGTTCTAGTTTCCAGTCCTGACTGTCACTGCATATGAGTCTCTTACATCCTGTGATCATTTCTACTTTGCATTGTACTTAAATTGTGAAAACAAATCATGTTCAGAGGCAGTTACAGGGAGAGTTGAATACTGCCGATTATTTAACAATTGGTATAGAAAATTGAAAAACCAGGTCAACACATTATCTACATATATCAATTGTTTATAAAACTAAGCTATTCAGAGCTGCTGTGACAGATCAATTTTGATTATTTCATTAGGAATTAATAGTGTTTACATATTTATCCGTTATTACAATTCTACATCAGAGGTTGCAGGCTCTCTGAAATAATGATTGAAGTTTGTTGTTTGTATACACCAAATATATTTATTTATAAAACTTTTGTTTTTATTTTAATTGCATTTTAACTCTAAATGATTTCTCCTTGCTGCTTAATAAATTGTTACCTGCACATATAAACAACTGGTTTCTACCATTAATTTCTAACTGTTATAATTAAGCCAAACAAAATTTCAATGGAAAAAAATGTCCAAATCACCTCAAATGTCATGTCTTTTATATGACAATGTCTGGAATAGATTAATGTCTGTTTTCCACTTACTACGCACTAACTGCTACTCTTCTACTCCTGATGTACTGAATTAACATAACTTCTACCTTTGGTATCCATAAAAAATAATAAGTGTATTATGTATCACATCTTGTGTCTACTCAAGTTTATTCATTTGAAAAACTATGAGTTTTGAAAGTAGTCACACACACACACACACACACACACACACACACACACAGATTAAACCAATACTAGTTTTAAATATTTTATTATGATTTAAATTTTATCAGTCACAGAGAACGTTATTTCTTCACGTGAAATGTTATACTATATCAATAATATATTCAAACAAACTTTGTTTTTTCTTAGTGTATATGAGTGTTTGTATGTGCCAGTAAAAACTCGCCAGTGCTTATATGATGTATTAGCTATGTTTGCTAACTGTCCCAGGAGTCTAAAATATAAATGTAAATAGCTACCACGACAGTAATATATGGTAATATATGCCTGTATGTATACTGGAGAAATTCACTTAAACATAAATTCTTATATAAATAAATTATAAATATATCCAAAGCATTATATCACATGACATTATATTGGCATAACTTTGTGTATAATTGTTAAACACAGAAGTTCCCAAACATTTTTTATCATGGCTGTCTATCTACTTTCCCTGTAGCACATTAACGTAAGAAACAACTTCAAGTTCCTCATTAAAACAAATCTTTTAGTTCCAATATATCACAACATTTGTGAGAAAAAATGTTTGAGCTTTGGAATATTTTTGTCTTGCCTGACTTCTAAATTACATAAAAAGGACAACTGAAGTATCAGTTAAATAGAATTACCTTAATTTCAACTTCATTGCTTCCATCAACGTTTTCTAGCAGGATAACATTTAATGGTTGAACCTGAAAAAAATAATATTCATTAAGTAAACAAAATTAATGTTTACTAATTCTTTATCATTAACTATACTTTAATATGTAGTAAATCATTATGAAGTAGAAATTCTTTACAGTTTTGTATATGTTTTACAAAGTATATATTCAGCATCCATAGACGTGTTAACAGTTATTGTAAATATGAATTTGGAATTACATTAATTCAAATATAATTATTTCACTACCGACTAGGAACACAAAACTTTTTATGGGTAGAAACGTAAAAGTTTCACCTTATAACCTGCACTGGTTTTCGCTTTTAAAAAGCTTCTTCAGAGGTTGCCGCTGGTAGCACTGTCCGTCTTGTTGGTGACGGAATCGATTTTCGAAAGATCAATGTTGTGTGTGTGGGGTGTGATATGTTCGAATAATGCGTGTGATTTGAATTGTGTCTGTTCGTTTAGGATGTCGTTTTTATTTGTTTTCGTGTGTTTGTATATTTCCAGTTGTTCTAGAGTGTCTAGTTTTCGGCCTTTTGTGTGTACGTGTAGAATGTTCATTTTATTGTCAATGTTTTTATATGTGTGGTTTGCTTCAATGAGGTGGTTTGCAAAGGTGGATTCTGTAGTGGAGTGAAGTGTCTGAAACGATACTGTATCATAATTTAATATGTATGTAAATACCTATAATAATTAAGCAAATATTAATGATAAATATAACCATATATGATAAATTAAAGTATTGAAATGTACGTAGTTTTAAGTAAAATTATAATTGAATAGTGAATCTAAAGAGGCTCGGCAGTGCGACAGACCGACGCCGGCAAAAATATGTACAATAGACCTAAGACACCCTACATGTCGTAAACGCATAAATTGTTTTGTTGTGTAAAACTAGCAAAAAACGCCTATATACCGTTAGGTTAACGGTACGGTGTCCTTCAACAGACAAAAGATGCCACGCCAGTAAATATGATGATTTTAGAAAGTCGCGTCATTTTTTAAGGTGTGTAACGGACAACCGCGGAAAATTATCGCCCGCACTTTGGGAACCAATCACCAATAGCGTCAGTAAGGAGCGCGAAAGAGATACGACACCGGACTGGATACATTCAAATATACCGGCAAATATTTGAACGTAAGACCAATGAGAAATGATCAACAGAAGATGTAGTGAGGGTAGGTTTCAAAAAACTATAAAAAGTAACACGCGAAGCAACAACGGGGGAGTCTAAGTCAAAGTTTCACACAAAACACGTGAAACCTGCGTCACTCGATGTGAGCAAATTAAATTACTCTAAGTTCAAATCAATATTCTCTCGGTTTAATAGTATCAGTCATCAAGAAGTTTTATTTAGATATGTGCGCGAAAGCACGTGTGGACAAGAAGCTATTTAAATTGTGCGCGTAATTTGCAACAAAAGTATATTATTTATTTGTGCGTGATGTATAGTAATAACGCGAGCGTGTGATGTGGTTAAAGAAAGTTAATAAAGCGTGATCAGTGAAAGTGTGGTGTAAGGGTTAACGCAGGAATACAATTCGTCATTCGCCTGTCAGGAATCCAGCCACAAGTAACAATATCTCACTTATAAATTACAATACAATCAATTAACATAATTTTAATATCTCAAATAAACTCATTTCATTTTAAAAAGACCCACGATGTTCAGATACTAAACATTCAATTTATGCTAGATGACATGTTTGGGTGAATTATGATATACTAAAATAAGAAACCAATACTAATAATTATTGAAATGATAGATGAATTAAATAATTAAATATATATTGAATAGTATAGAAGTCGTAGCAGTTAAGAATTGATGATATATATATATATGTGTTTGATTGATAGCGATGATTTAAATTTGTTAATGGAGTAAATTTGAATATACTAAGAACTCCTATGAATGTTATTTAAATAATATAAATTCAAAAAGAAGCGTAACTAGAATTATTAATACTATTTTGGTGTTATTATTAAATAAGGTTGATATAAATGATTATGTTTCAGATGTATTAAATGATAAGAATCTAACAATACAAATATTAGTATCTGAACAATTTGTTATTATTTCATAAACAAACCTGAGATCTCCTGCTCTGGCGCCCAAGTAATAATTAATAATAAAAATTTGAGTGGAGCTCTTTCAAAATAATAATTATAATTAACGCCACAAAAACGTGGAGCTTTAAGAATCCTTATATATTGTCGCCATCAACGTGGTGCAGTTGATTGAAAAGTCTTTATATTTGTCGCCCAACTAGTGGAGCTTGATTATAAAGTTAAGTAAGCTCGGTAAAATGAGATGAGTAGAGAATAAGAAATATAATATAAAATTTAAAATTAATGTTAACTAGAAGTAAAACTAGAGAATTAAGGAATTTTAATAGAAATATAAATAGTGAAGTAAAAATGGCAAGTAACTATAATACAAATGGTAGTGAAGAAGGGGAATTTAAAATTAATAACCAGATGGGAGAGACGGGAATACTTGACGAACTAACCGATAACGAAACCGCACTGGTTCCTTCAGAGGAAAGGGGACGGGCAGAAGAAAATGTAATCAGCGCGAAACAATACATAATGAACGGATGGGAACAAATGACCAAACGACACGAGGAATGGGCGACAAATGGAACAAAGAATGGCGGAAAGGAGAAAACAAAGAGAGCAAGAACTAGAGGAAGAGTATAGAGAAACTGCTAGAGTATTAGCGAGAGGAAAGAAAGAACTGGAAGAAGAATTATATTGGAAAATAAAATTAGAGATTGAGGAGGAGGCTGAGAAGGAATATGAAGAAATGTTAAAAAGGATTAAGAAGGAGAAGGAGAAGGATGATGAAAATGAAATGGAAGAAGAAGAAGAAGAAGAGGAAGAGGATGAATTTGTTTTCACAGAAGAAGAAGAAGCTGGTGACAAGGATGGTGAAGAAATTTTAAATTATGATGATGAATGGGTTGATTAAGATGAGATTGATGAAGAAAATGGTGAGGATTCTGACAAAAAGGAAGATGAAACCGCAGAAGAAAATAAACCAGAAGATGGAAATGATGTAAACAAGAGAGAGGAAGAAATAGCGAAACAACCTGAGGACACGCCAAGTGTTGAACCCACTGTAGCCTCAGATCAAGATGCTGGTTCGAAAGATCAAGTTTCTCAGTCAGAAGATAAGTCCAAAGAAATGGAACCCGAAGAGAGTGCTGTTTCAGAAGGACCAGATGCACTAGATGTTGGTACTACAGAAAAGAAAAGACACAGGCCAGATGAAAGTGATGAGCAAACTTCAGATAACATAAATGAACCGAAGTGAAAGAAAACAAAATTGGATGATTGTAAAGAAAGTATTAATGAAAGCTATAGTCAAATAGGAAAGGACATTAATCAGAACGTGACGCAACAATTAAGCGAGTATAAAGTACAAGAAAAGCAGCCAATCAGTGAGAATAAGTGCGAGAAACGAGAAGTATCGATAGAAGCAAGATCGGAAGCGATAGAAGTAATGAATGAAGAAAGTGAAGTAGCAGATAAAGACTGTGATGGTAATGATAAACATTTGGAACGAGCAGTAAAGGAACATTATAAACAGTCTAAGAAACTCAAAAAGTCTGATTTTAAAAATTTTGTACCTGCACTTTTCAGTTTTCAATGTCACGTGTGTGATTATGTTTGTAAGAATTGGAATGCATTGTGTACACACTGTATGGATATTTCATCAGACTCAAGCTCAGATAAAATGTGATAAATGTGAAAAGTTATTTCACAGCAAGTCGTTGTTGAACCTTCATGCTAGATCTCACGTGCCAGTGTTTTTACATGGCATCTACGTCATAAAAGGTTTAGCAGTAAGTCAGCGGTATCAGCACAGTTAAAGACAAGTTATCTTAGAGAAAGACCAATTTTGTGTGAGCGGGATGGACGCAGTTTTACGTCAAGAGGCATATTGCAAAGGCACTTAACAATTCATAGTGATGAAGCTCCATGGAATTGTTACAGGTGTAACAAAAACTTCAAAACAAAGTACAGATTAAAAATACATATGAATGCTCATCAAGACACAAAGAGATGCATTCAGACTCAAACCATGTTCAACACCCTATGTAAAGAAGAATTAGATGAACATGCAACTTTATTAAGAGACGGATATTTATCAGAAGACAAAGAAGGACTCAGAGATAATGAAAAGGTGAGATACAAAAACAATAAGTTTAAAGATAGTAATTATGAATGTTTTGAAAATGAGAAATATGAGATGGTGCGTATAGAACCAGAATATGTAACAAAAACAAGAAGTAGAAAAGGGAAAGTTGTGGCAGAACATTTTAAGAAGAAAGTGAGAGGCCGAGGAGGTCATAAAAAATGGGAGCAGACTGTACCCAGAATCAAAAAATGTGACATTCCTAAGTCGGTGAAACAAAAGAGAACAGGAAGCAGTAAGATATCAAGTGAAGGAGGTGTAAGACTGATACAGCCTATTGATACTGACAGTCCAGAAGAATCTGTAAAGGAAAGGGTGAGAAGACCAAAATTAAGTAGTTTGGAAGAAAGAAATGATCATAATAATGCTCAAAATGATACAAGCGCAGATAATCGTGAAAAGTTACTTCAGTTTGGGAATATAATTAACTGGGAATTTAAAGATAAACATATATTAAAATTCCTTAACATAAAACAAATTTGTATGCAACTTAATTTAATATGAAACATTTTGTACGTAAAAAAAAAAATGTATGTAATCAATTTAACTTGATATAGATAGAGTGTATTAACATTTATACGTAATTAACATAACTTAAATATTATGTATGTAAAAAAAAATGTACAAAGAAATTTGATATGTAGAACTAAAGGGACAAAATTTGAAAAATAGTAATCTAATGTTATATGATAAGGAGAGAAAGTAACTTAAATCTTAGAAAGGGATAGTGATTGTTTAAAATGTGTGTTAACGTAGCGAGTAAGCGAGGGTATGAGAAAGTAATGTTATGTAAATCAGAAGTAAGGGTGGTAAGATATGTATGACCGCGTAAACCCTCCGAGCGAAAGCGAGAGTGACTAGCTAAGGGGACCGGTTTTGACTGTATTGTTAAAGTGTGTCATACTAAAAGTGTAACTTTCATTGAATGGTTGTGCTGTTAGAGGCATACGAAATGATTCCACAAATTATATAAAACAATTATTGGAATCATTTCGGGGGACAAATGAAACGATACTGTATAACTGTATCATAATTTAATATGTATGTAAATACCTATAATAATTAAGCAAATATTAATGATAAATATAACCATATATGATAAATTAAAGTATTGAAATGTACGTAGTTTTAAGTAAAATTATAATTGAATAGTGAATCAAAAGAGGTTCGGCAGTGCGACAGACCGACGCCGGCAAAAATATATACAATAGACCTAAGACACCCTACATGTCGTAAACACATAAATTGTTTTGTTGTGTAAAACTAGCAAAAAACGCCTATATACCGTTAGGTTAATGGTACGGTGTCCTTCAACAGACAAAAGATGCCACGCCAGTAAATATGATGATTTTAGAAAGTCGCATCATTTTTTAAGGTGTGTAAAGGACAACTGCGGAAAATTATCGCCCGCACTTTGGGAACCAATCACCAATAGCCTCAGCAAGGAGCGCGAAAGAGATACAACACCGGACTGGATACATTCAAATATACCGGCAAATATTTGAACGTAAGACCAATGAGAAATGATCAACAGAAGATGTAGTAAGGGTAGGTTTCAAAAAACTATAAAAAATAACACGCGAAGCAACAACGTCTGTCATTGTTTGTGAGGATTTTTGTTTTTTCTAAGTGTTGGAGGAAGACTTCTGCTAGGATGCTGGATATGGGTGAGCCCATGGGTAGACCATCATTCTGTGTATAAAATTTATTGTTATATGTAGTTTTGTTTTGTGATAATGTTCAGAGTTTCTGTTATTTCATTGATAAGTTCGTCTGGTGTGTTTTTTCTGTTTGAGTTTGTTTTGTAGGATGGTGATTGTTTCAGAGATGGGGATGTTTGTGTACAGGTTTTTAATGTCAAAGGAGGTTAATGTGGCATTATGGGGGATGTGTATGTCTTTTATTTTTGTTACTTGGTCTGTGCTGTTTTTTACTACAATGTTGTTGTCTAGTTGTGTGTGTTGTCTGATAATTTTGTCTAGATGTTTTGCGAGTTTGTATGCAGGGGCATTATGGTAATTGATAATGGGGTGGATCGGAATTTCTTCTTTATGGATTTTGGGAAGCACTTAGCGGGTAGATGGTCAGATTTGTCTCATGTAGGGCTTTTGTTTGTGTGTCATTATGTGTTTGGTTTTGTTGATTAGTTGTTTTACTGTGTTTTGGTATCTGTCGGTGGGGTTGTGTTTTAGTTCTGTGATGTTGTTCTGTTCCATTAAGTTTTGTACTTTGTTGTGTAGGTTGTCTGTGGAGATGATTACAGTCATGTTGCCTTTGTCTGCTTTTACAAATGTGATGTTGTGTTTGTGTGCCTTTTCTCTGTTTGATGGCTGTCTGTATTTCTGAGGTGTGGTTCTTGTTGTCTGGTGTCTTATGTGCTCCTATTATATTGTTTGTTATGTCTTAGTGTGTCTTGATGTTCTGGTGCTGTGTTTTGTATATTTGTTTCAGTGTCACCTATGAGTTTTGTTAGTGTTTGGTTGTTTTGTTTGTTATGTAGGCCTTTATCAAGGAGTGTTTGTTCGTTTTTAGTGATTGTGACGTTCGTGAGGTTTACTGTACATGGGTAGAATTTGTGTGAAGAAATTATGTTTGTGCTGATTGGTGTCAGGTTTTTAATTTTTCTGTGTTTTGTCTGTATGTTATGTATTTGTTTATTTTGCCCATTCATTTGTGTGGTATATTAGTTCAGTCATGTAATTGTGTCAGTATATGTTGGCGATCTGTAGGTGTAGCGTCAGCGCTTTGCGGTTACGAGCGTCTTTATTCTTGTATAACTGATTTATGGACTCTTTTATGTATGTCCTTTGTGCAATGTTTTGTGTTATTTGAGCAGCCTGATTGGTGTGTTTGATTTTGATTTGTGCGTATTTTGGTGTGATATAAGGTAAAACCTTTACGTTTTTACCCATAAAAAATTTTGTGTTCCGAGTCGGTAGTGAAATAATTATATTTAGTTAAGTAACAGACACGTCATGGACAACGAAATCCAAGACATTAATTCAGTATAAAAATTATATTAACACCATCTTGCAAAATGAATTCTTTTCAATATTTACATTTTAATAATATAAAATTTCTGTTTGAGTGACTTTTTTACACATTTCCATCATCA
The DNA here is from genome assembly GCA_034769895.1 of Magicicada septendecula. NCBI lineage: Eukaryota > Metazoa > Arthropoda > Insecta > Hemiptera > Cicadidae > Magicicada > Magicicada septendecula. The sequence goes on along the minus strand of CM068370.1, from coordinate 296,952,019 downwards.
GATATTACCAGATAATTCACACTGATTAAATTGTTAAACATGTGAAATTGTTAAACATGTTGTTCCCAAGACAGTGAAACTACGAAAACTACATGTAAAGATTAATTTTTTTACTTAACATAATGAAAACCTCTGCTCAACAGTCCGTAAAGGACCACGGCATACCACACGGCTTTTGTGTTTAGTGTGACGGTTGTGTGGCTAGTACAACACACCACCAGCCACTAGCTGCAGTATTCACAGCCAGGAGGAGCCGCTATTATCTCAGTCAGCTACTCAGTTCTGTACGTAATGTAATAAAGAAATTTAATTTTTACTGTATACAATACACAATAATGTGTGCAGAGTATTTAGTAAATTATATTATGTATTCAACAGGTTTTAAACATCTACTTTTTTTATATGTCATCCATGTCATTATAGATTTTTACAATTACTTCCTGGGACATAAGCCTTCTTTTATGAGTGGACAACTATGCAACTTCATCAGCATCCATTAAATTAGTTTTCTCTTAAATGGTAAAATCATTTTTTCTTATCCGTTTCTCTGAGATGTTCTTCATATGACTACAGTAACTCTTCCAGGACTCTACACTCTTTTTCATATGGGAAGCAGTTTGTCCTTGCCATATGGCCCAAGTGCTAATTTGAAGTACATAGGCCTAACTGTTTGCAATGTTGCCCACTCATACAGCCACAGATACATCATGTCACAATTACTTCCCTGCAGGCGGTTATTCAGCAAATTCCCATATGCATATGTTCAAACATATTTAATGTTAATAGTTTTCAAGTTATAGCATTTAAATATTTTTAAAAGTTTCATTATATATATTACCTTGCTGTGCAGTATCTGTATTTTATACATTACTTGTTCTATTTTTATACAACTCATATTTTAAGCCTATTGAAAACAAATATACAGCCACTATCTTTAATAAGCTATGAATCATGTGCAAAAATTATGTTTAATTAAGGAATATTGTACAGAACATGAGACATTCAGTATTCTACAATTTTAGTATATGAGACATCTTGTTGGTACACAAAACAGAAACAACTCCATCAAAATTTCCACTACTGTAATGGTTAATAAAAATGAACTAACTGTTAGTACAATATATCTACCTCGGTAACATAAGTGTGACTAGATTGTTGGAACTGCTGTCTTAAGACTACATCAGCCTTTTCAATTTTTAATTTAAAATGGTAACAGAGAGCAACCTGAGAAATACATGTACGACATATAAATGAGGTTAATCCATCTCCATTGACAATCTGTAATTAGACAAACATAAGATTTAATAAAACATAAGTCACACACACACACACACACACACACACACACACACACACACACACACACACACACACACACACAAAGATTAAGACTATAAATATGTATTTTTAAAAAACAAGTAGAATATTTGTAACTGTGTGTCAAAGCTTCTGTGACTACATAATATAAATCACATGTAGGTTTACCCCTGTACTAAGCACAGAGCACCTGATGATATAATGCAAAGGACTGACAATTAATCTGTGGCCAGATAATCGATTAAAGAAGTTAAAGAGAAGTGAAATACATACTCTCTACATGTGTTTGTGTGTGTGTGAGAGAGAGAGAGAGAGAGTAAATTTCTCTTGATTGATACCAGTGCAAAAAACAGATGTGTTGGTTCTGTACATATCCGAAGAAATTAGTTTATTATTATCAGAAGTTTCTACTAGCGTTTTCTTACTACATGCTGATACAAAAGTATTGATAGTAATTGCATTTGTTTATTAAACAATGTGTTCAAAAATACACACAGTTTCACATAAATTTTAAAATGCCTAACAATTTCAATTAAATAATTTTCTTCTAATAAGAAAACTACCCAATTCAATTCTTTTCAATTTTTTTTTTCATCTTGAATAACCAACTCTTACCATGAATAGGTAGAACTATTAACTTCAGAAACTGAAGAGCAATAAAACATAAGAGAATTAAGAACACAAATGGACCATAATATGAGCAGTTAAGGAATTAAAGTTTGTAGAATATAATAAATTATATATTCAGAATGATCACTGTTGCACACCACTATATAAAAATTATATAGTGGTGTGCAACAGTGATCATTCTGATTGTGATTTCAACCACTAACACAAATTTCTTCATTAAATTATATATTGTTTAAATACTTTTCGAATACATCATAGCTAGGTCCAAACCAAGGTCCAACTAATTTTCAAAAATCATGTACAAACTACTTTATACAATTATAATTAAAGATACGGTACAATAATTAAAGATACAATTAAAGATAAGGTAATTTTTCTTTAAGGAACACTGCATTCCTGTCTACCTTTCCTTTACATGTTAGGTTAGGTTCGAAAATTACATTTATGTTAGAAATTCTTCATTACTGTAATTTATAAAGTTAATTATACATGAACACTGTTTTACTACATTCCTTATCGTAAGGCATTTATGAAAACTGCCCTGACGATTTTCAGTGTCTATTGCTACAAGTGTAAACTCGGCATATTCCTAATTTTTAAGAAAATGTCATTACGCATCGAAAAATCGATTGTTCCACTATCGTTAACATCTAAGTGACTGAATATTAAAGATACCTCTACATTCGTAAACGTCTTTATCTGATTCGGTATATCAAGCATGTTTAATGGATCAAAAATATCCAAACTGTCAATATTATCGGTCAAGCAAGTACGACACACACGACTTTGTGGCATGATAAAAACAGTAAATTAAATATTTATAGTAGTAAAAAAGTAGCCTATACAAAACTTTAGAACGTAACCGATACAAAGAAAAACTAGGTTATAAAATGCGATAAACTTATGCGACCGCTAAGACTTTCAATGTGACCAACTGTTGTCACCGTCACTGTATTTAAAATTCAAACAAGTCCAACGCATTGTATGTAAGGAATTATAAGACAGTATGCTGTGAAGAAGTTGTGTTAGTTTTTTATTGTTAGTGTGCAATTTTTATTCTTCTACATAATTCATGAACCACAAACCATGTAACTGACAGCATAATATGACTTCACCTGTTGACGTCACAGCACTCTCGATTAGCGTTAAGCGCGTTAAAATAACTACCTTACACAGTGGTTCAGACACAGCAGCGCAAGGGCATTTTCTGTCAAAAGTTTCTTAGGTTTAAACTAGATGTAAAGTAATTTTAATTGGAATACGTGCACATTATATGCTTCATTGATCTAAGTATACTTATGGAACTTAAAGTAAATACGCTATACTTAGAGGTCTTGGGGGAGGGGGCCATTCAAAGGGTTTGTAGGGGGACGCAGGTGTTCTTAGTTACTGGTTACACACATGTTATAAGTACATTCTTGTACTTAAAATTTACTCCATCGCATAATAGTGAAGAACAAAATAGTAGCTTCTTTAGCTTTTTAAAAACTATACTAGAAATTGCGCTGGGCATCATGCGCCCTGGTGTGCATGTCAGGGTCGCAGCTCAAAGAACGCAATTAATTTATCTCTGGTGCAGCGCGATCATTTGTTCGCACCACAAGGAGTTGGGATGCGGGTCCTCTTTGTGGGGCATGTAGGAGAGGATTTCGTTGATTGCTTTGGCCTTGCTCCATGTCTACGGTGCAGTTTCATGGTTTCGTTAAGGATTCATCATCAGGAGCTTGGAATCCGCGCTGATGTGGATAATTGGCACGGCCGGCTTATAGCGTTGGTAGGATCAAAGAGCTGCCACCCCCAGGCGGATGGCTCCCACAGTTGATATTTACACACCTTGCAGATTCCAATGCTTAATACAACAGCGCAACCGAAGCAGCTTGAGCAGATGCATAACATTGTAAGATTTGTATTTGTTGTAGTGGACCAGGCTGGGCCTACGTCTGGGGTACAGCTCTGTGATTCTCTTAAGGATTCACCTGCAGGAGCTCAGAGCCATATTGGCATGGACAGTAAACACAGCTGCCATAAGAGTCGGTTAGAACGATGAGCTCTCATGCTCAGACGAATGAATCCCATAAGGAGGCATTTGTACACCTCACGGATTCCTAGGACGACAGCACTACCGAGGCTCCTCAAGCTGATTCTGTTCTGTCTGAAATTTCTAGCAGATCCTGGAAAGCCGCTGCTATGGGATGTAGCCTGACTTGCACCAGGAAGCGGTTCATAGGGCAGTTTAATGATATAGTTTGTATGTATGAAATGCCACAGTTGTTACCTTGTTTGTAATCCTATTTTCCAAATTGTTACATTATTCACACCTTTCTCCTTTACACTTCCTTATTCTCCACTGATGTATTCATTCATCCATGGCATTTAGGCTTTTATTTTTTACCTCTTTCTCAACCAAACATTTTCTTAAGCTATAAATACTTGGACATATGTCAGAGGTGCCCATATCATCTTGATCTCTGACATAGGGTATCTACAAAATTGGTCTTTATTCCTATTCACCCTCTTCTCTTGATATTTCTGATTCTATTCTGTATAGATTTCTGATAGCATCTTCTACACTAGTCTATATTTAAAGCTCTAAGTTTGTTACGGTTCATCTCATTAAGCACTAGTATCCACAGTTCTGCATCAAATTATGTATTTTGTTCGGTGCCTCATTTTTTCCTGATCATTTGCTTCTAATGTTAGACAATCTTACCTGTTAAAGTAATCATATTAATTTCTCTACATTGGGTTTTCTCATTATACTTGCTACAGCTTTATATATATTTGTTTTTGGTGTGTGTTTACAGTTGTTGATTTGTGGCATTCACTTAAACTATTCATTCCAATTTCCTCTATTTTATTTTATCTTCTCTTTACATATATAAAGCCCAGTAGTACTCATAACTTCTGTATTGTGCCTTTGTGAGTCAATCCAGCCCTGTTCTTCCTCCCATCTTTATAAACTGCTGTGCTCCCTTGCTTCATCCTTCTCCATCACCCCAAAAGTAATTTTTTTTAATGATCACATCCTACATCTTGTCTTCAGTCTTCCCCTTGGTCTATTTCTCTGTCACCATGAAGATTTTAAGTTCTTCTTACACTGTGTTATCATTTTGTATCATATCTCTTGACTAGGTCCTTTAACTCTATTTAGGTAATGAGAGTTTCTAATGCACCTCATTACTTGTTCTTGTTTTTTGAACCTTTGTTGTAATTTTTTTTTCATTGTTACACATTAGCATAGGAGCTCCAACATTTGAATGATATAAAATTGTAACACTGATCTTTTCTTACATTGTCTTTTTAATAATGGGTAATGGTTTACAAATACGAGTTACACTCAAAATTTTTGATATTCAAAATTTTGCAATACAAAACTTTCTATCAAAACACACACACAAAGCACACAACAAATTCGATCTACCTGGTGTTTACAAGCTAAATTGCTCAAATTGCAACAAATTCTACATAGGCCAGACAGGACGTAGCTTCAGTGGCGGCTTGCCCATAAGGGCTATCGGGCGCAGCCCTCCCAATAAAATAAAATGTAATAATTAATTATTAATTTTTCACCAAATCAATTAAAAAAGTTCCTATACACATCAAAACAATAATACAACGGAAAACATTTGACGTTTAAAGTCCGGAGTTGAGTTGTGGGCGTTGGCCATAGAGCCCAAAGCTACTGTGTGCAGTGTAAATGGAAAATACAGCATACAGCTCTAACCGTGCGGTGACGTCAATCAACTGTGTTCTTACGGACATGCTGGGACTCCATCCTTGGCCATGCATGCGCAAATCATCTCAGCCAGCGCCAGCGGCCAGCAGTGTAGCAGTTATTGGCACTCCTTGTTTCCAAACAGAGTTATTGTGTTTAGTGTGTGATTAATGTGTGTCATAATGAATAACACGGATTCTAACTTTGTAATTACGAATGATGTAAGTAAAATTATTAGCCAAGAGATAAAGAACTTGAAGCACAGGCTTGAACTTAAAAGATTAGGGCCTCCTAGGCCTAATATGGTGATTAATCAAGTACAAAAATTCACTAAGAGTAGGAATAGCTACAATCGGAAATTTAGTATTCATTTGTATAATTATGCTGATTGGTTGTGTGGGTGTGGAATAAAAAACTCATTTTTCTGTTACCCGTGCATAGTAATGGGCATACAGGATCGCACCTGGACTGTAGATGGTGTCTCGGATATTAAGCATTAGAGTGAAAAACTTAAAAAACATAAATTACGTGAAAAACATAAATGCGTGTATCGAGTATGCAGTACTTGGGAAGGTTGACATTAGATCTCAGTTAGACAGTGCATATAGATTAAGAATTCAAAAGTTAAATGAGGAAGTATCAAAAAATCGGTACATTTTAAGTAAGTTGATTGATGCTGTGAAGTTTTGTGGGGCTTTTGAACTTGCATTAAGGGGGCACGACGAAAGTGGCACTGACACATCTAACAACCCTGGCATATTTCGTGTTCTTGTCAACCTAATGGCAGAGTTAGACTCTACATTAAAACAACATATTGAAAAAAGCAATAACCGAGTATTTTTAGGGCTTTCCAAAACCATCCAAAATGATTTACTTGATTCCATATATGTCGTGTGCTTGGAAATTATATGCGACAAAATTACTCAAACTAAATATATTGCTATTAAAGCCGATGAAACAACTGACTGTGCTACATTATCTCAGCTAGTGTTTGTTGTCAGATACAAGTTAAATGGGGTTGTAAATGAAAGATTTGTTAGTTTTGTAGTACCCAAAGGTCATGACGCAGCATCTGTTAGTGAAGCAATTTTTAACGAGCTGGAAAAGCTAAAAATTGACAAAACACCTGAAAGAGTGATTGCTCAAAGCTACGATGGCACTTCTGTCATGAGTGGCCAGCACACAGGTGTGCAGGCAAGAGTCAAAGCTGTGTACAAAAATGCACATTTCGTACACTGCTACACGCATCAACTAAATTTGACCATTGAACAGATAACACAAAATAAACAGATAAAAATATTTTTCAGTAATGTTGAAGCATTTTCATCCTTTTTTTCACAATCGACTAAAAGAACAGCAGTACTTGACGACATTATGAAAAAACGAATACCAAAGAGCTCTGGCACTCGTTGGAACTTCAAGTCTAGAATTGTCAGCACATTATTTAAGTATAAAAATGAAATAGAAGAATGCTTAAATAAAATATTAGACGATTACAGCAATGATTATACAACACTGTAAACAAAGCAGTTGGTTTAAGCAACCTTCTTAAAGACAACGATTTCATTTTCTGGGTAACATTTTTTAATAAAATAATGCCCCATTGTGATATTTTGTACAACCAGCTTCAGAACAAGACAATCGACTGCATCAAGGCCTTAAAATATATAGGCGAATTTAAGTCTATAATCCAAAAAATAAGAAACTTGCCTGAGGTTGACCAGCCCAGTTCTAGCGAACTTGATGGAACTGAAAATGATTTATCTTGTTCAGGCCCCAGTAGAAAACGTGGCCGATTTGAAGATAGAAGACACATTGTGGCAAAAGAAGTGTGTGATGTTATCATGACTGGAATTGACAATCGCTTTAATTTCTTAGATCATTTGTCGGTAGCTAAGTTATTTCAGCCAAGTTTGTTTCCTGAGTTCAAAAATAAATTTCCTGAAAATGAATTAGAAATTGCTGTAAATTTATTCCAGTTGAATAAAATAGAACTGAAACAAGAGTTGGTAGTAATATACAGTAGAAGTGATTTTTCTGAGGCAACAGGCTCATTACGGTTGCTTAATTTTATTTATGATAATAATCTGAGAGATGTGCTCCCCAAATCAGTGAAATTACTTCAGATCATCTGCACAATCCCAATGACCACTGCAGAAAGTGAAAGATGCTTTTCAACTTTAAAGCGAATAAAGACTTTTACCAGGAGCACAATGAAAGAAGGTAGACTCAGTGCACTCGCCATGTGTTCAATTGAAAAGAAATTATTATCTACCCCCAATTTCAATGAACCTGTGATCAACCACTTCGCTGCACAGAAGGAGAGGAGGATGGACTTCTGCTACAAACAATATAACTAAAGGTATGAATTTTCAGTCATAGATTAATTTATTTTTGATATTAAATGTGACTAAGTATATTTAAAATGGTAGAAGATTAATACCTTGTTACTTAATACAACTTCCTCCTGAATTCTGATGCTTGGTCTAATTTTAAAAATATAGCTTTCACATTTGCCCTGTGGTATATAGCTATGTACTTCTGTTCTATAAAATATTTTGAATTTCCACTCTTATTATTCACATATCTTAAAAATAAAATACTTACAGTAAAATCAAATGTTATAAGTAGACTAATGTTAACAATTTTGTAAATTTATAAAAATACATACAAGAAATTGAATGAGTGTGTGCATCTGTGTGTGTGCGTTCATGTGCGTGTGTGTTTGTGTAGAGATAGTTATGACCTTATGAAAGAGCCCCTCCCATGTTCATAACGACGAGCCACCACTGCGTAGCTTCAAACAGAGATACATTGAACACACAAAGGCACTCCACTCCACTACAGAATCCACCTTTGCAAACCACCTCATTGAAGCAAACCACACATATAAAAACATCGACAATAACATGAACATTCTACACGTACACACAAAAGGCCGAAAACTAGACACTCTAGAACAATTGGAAATATACAAACACACGAAAACAAATAAAAACGACATCCTAAACGAACAGACACAATTCAAATCTCACGCATTATTCGAACATATCTCACCCCACACACACAGCATCGATCTTTCAAAATTCGATTCCGTCGCCCACAACGGACAACGCTACCAGCGGCAGCCTCTGAAGAAGCCATTTAAAGGTGAAAACCGGTTCAGGCTGTGAGGTAAAACTTTATGTTTATAAAAAACTTTGTGTTCCAAGTCGTTAATATAATAGTGGTATTTACTAAAATCTGTTTAAAAACACAAAAATTGGCATTGTAAGTAGTTTACATTATTAACTACACATATACATATGTATATATTCTGAATATATTATAGAATTCAGCCTAATGTTTAGATCTGCAGAGTTTTTCAAACATTTTAAAATTTTTCAAAAATTTAGGTCAAGGTTACATGTAATTATTGGGGTAATTTTATCTCATCTGTTAAAACCCTATTTCTCTAATATATTATATTGCTTGGGGTTATATAACATTACAGGTAAAGAAAAATCCCAATGTATTTTTATCAAAATCAAGTCATGTTACACTAAAATCATTTTAAAAAATCAAATACTAACATTGACTTTAATTTAGTTCATTGAGAAGACGAAAAAATGTCCAGTTCTGGAACTAAAAACTGATTTTGCTTAGACACTATTTTAGGAGAATTGATTTTGCCACACACATCTTCCCTGTCATAGGTCATACAATCTTGTTTTTCTGCCCAGCACCAAAACTTCACTTTCTTTTCCATACACTCAATAGTTGGTCCATTGTGGGTCAGACTCAAAATTTTACCAGGGTATTTTTGTCCATTGTATTTAACAGTCACAAAATTATCTATGCCGAAGCCTTTAGGATTCAGCTGTTCATGTTCTCTAGTAGTACTAGGGGGATCAGTCTTAGCAGTTTTCTTGTAATATTTCTCCTAGATCAGAAAATGTCTCACTAACACCATCAGACTCTAATATCATATCGGTGTCAACATCATCTTCCTCTGAAGAACTAGAAACAGTTCTTTTCCTTTTCTTCTTGGAAGCAGGAGCTTTTTTTGAGGTGGAACGGTCAGCCTTCTTTAATATAGAGGGTTCTGAACTATTGTTCTATTGTTGAGCCGCTTCAACATCTTGGACAGTAATGCACTTACCTGCAGGAATCTGGATTTTTTATTGTTACTTTTAGGGCCACCTTTGATTAAAAATTCAGTTCTTTTCTTGTTTAACTGTTCCAAGAAAGAACCTCCTACAACATTTTTATCCAGAGGTTGGTTTTCTGGCAGCCGGTCCAACAGTTTTTGTTTGTTAAATGGATAAATTCCACATTTTTCAAACCCAGGTTTCAAGTTACCTTCTTGGTGCTCTCCCAAACTCATCATGAGTTCTTTTAATAAAGTAAGAAACACGTCTTTAAGGATCGTGGAGTACTTTGACCCAGAATTAGACTCCTTCCATTTAAGTATTTGGATTTTGTTGTCCATGACGTGTCCATTACTTAACTAAATATAATTATTTCACTAACGACTCGGAACACAGAGTTTTTTATGGGTAAAAACGTAAAGTTTTACCTTATAACCTGAACTGGTTTTCACCTTTTAAAAAGCTTCTTCAGAGGCTGCCGCTGGTGGCACTCATCCATTTAGTAAGGATTCCATGCCATAACTTCTTCATAGGTGCAAAGAAGGCTACATCAAGTGGTTAAGTGAGCTGTGTTGAATTTGGTGGTAAGCAGACGAATCTCACATTGTGTTCTTTACAAAGGTGAAGGGCATGTAAACTAATGTGAGAAGACAGGCTGTCCCCAATTACAACTTTTTGCCCCATTTTGATTTCTCACTGTTGGTAAGAACATTCAAACCAATCTTCAAAGCATGTGCTGTTAAACCAACTATTTTTGTTCCGGTTATAACAATTTCCTTCTGATCCATTTTCCATACAAGTAGACCACATTTTCTCCACTCTGTATACAACATACAGAGGTAAGAGAGAACCTGCACCATTTCCACAAAACATGAGAGAAATAGAATTTTTACTGTGATTGCATATGTTTTCCACATATTTAGCTCCTCTCTTGCTAATTACTTTTTTGTTTCCGGGATGATCTGTTAGGTTAGTTTCATCATAATTCCAAATATGGGCGGGAGGAACACCTTCCAAATCTTCTTTCAGGTTCTCCATGTAACTTTCAAGATCTTTTGCACCTACTTCAGCTCTAACGTTTTTAATGTTCTGGCTCATATGACTTCACAAATTATCATGTCTCTGCAAAAAGGACTTAGTCCATTTATAGCCAGGGAGATTTAGATTAAACTTAACAATACAGACACCTTTCTTGTCCAAGTAGTTTTTTACTGTGTATCGGAAATCAAGCTCAACCACTGGAAAACCATAATCACACAGTTTATTAGGTGTTGTTCAAATGCGAGTTCTTCTTCTTCTTCTTCAGAAAAAATTCTTGAATGCCCAACTTTATTCATGTGTTTGCCTTAGAGTTTATTCTTAATAGTTGATCTAGGTATACCATACCTTGTTTCAACAGGTCTTTGTGTTAGTTCACCTGATCTGATGGCCTCAAGACATTCCTCCAATGCCTCTAAAGTGTAGTTGGCATAATTTCTTGTGCCAAGAGGTTTAATTCAGTTTCGTGGCATTTTTCCTGGAGGAAAACACAAAGTGATTAAATTTAAAGGTTTAAAGTGCTACTTCAGGTTTTGAGGCATTGAAACTTTAAAATATCGGTATGGAGAACCATACATGACTTCCATATTCTAAGATTTATATTTAAAATCATTTTCGAAATGAAATATTACCATAGAAACTACTTCTTTCTACTTACTGCTTCAGCCTTAACCACAGTACTGTGGTCACTAACGTATACCACCTCACGTTACTGCACTCGATTTTCACTGATGATGGAAGTCGATGGCATTGCTGAAACGTCTGGTTTTGTAGAAAACATTGGGCTACGGCCAAACATCCTGGGAAGGAATTTTAACAAAAACTATTTCTTTGTTGCCGATGACGTTGTACACATATATATAAAAATATGCATAAAATTAATGGCTTGTATAAGTTAATGAGTGATCTCCATTAAGTAGTGCTCAAGTTTCCAAAGTTTTAATATTATGATGTCCGTAATTAAAACATCAGAGCAGGTTTAGTGTGTATGAAGGTACACTGTGGACAAAAATTTTCAACATTTTCTATTGAGCGTTGCTTAGAGTAAAGCTGCGAATCTACAGTGTATGTTTCACAGAACAAACACGCGGAAAAGAAGGAGCGCTCCGAAGTCACTCATGGACCCTCAGCATCTTGCAGAGGGTTCATTCCCTAAAGACGAAAAGTCTGTCTATGAATCGTTCCTCTGTAAACACGTGCAGTTACACTGCCCAGCGATCCACAGGAAGCAAATCGTTATCCATGCTGGACACTTTTTCGACTTGCACGCGTTATGTTGGTGTGGTTTCGGCACTTTCCATTTAAAAAGCGTGCAAATGTAAGAAAATTAACATGAGTGAGGCCAGAAATAACGCGAAGTGTGTGTGTGTGTGTGTGTGTGTGTGTGTGTGTGTGTGTGTGTGTGTGTGTGTGTGTGTGTGTGTGTGTGTGTGTGTGTGTGCATATTCCCTGCCTTTTTATTGCAGTAATCATAATAATAAAATGGAAACGTAAACATTACATAATTGAGATATGCTTGCCTGCCACGAACGATATATTTTCACTCGTACATGATTTACACTAAAATGAAAAAATTATAATTTTATTGCCTGGCAACAAAATTATTTTATTTTTAACAATTACCATTATTGAAAAAGTTTAAATGAATTTTCAAGTACTTTACTGTTGCTAAAACGTAAAAGGTTGCAGGTAAACTACCCCTTCCCCTTAACCAATCTTCACCAAAAACAATAGGTCTTGAGTACTCTACAAATCAGGACTGTATGCAAAAAATTATTTGATTCTGTTTGAATTTGCGGCTGTTATCGTTTGCCATAGAAAATACCCTTGTTAAAACATAAAACGTTGCAGGTAAACTACCCTTTCTCTTAACCGATCTTCACCAAAAACAATAGGTCTTGAGAACTCTACAATTTAGGGCTGTATGCAAATAATCTTTTGATTATGTTTGAATTTGCGGCTGTTATCGTTTGCCATAGAAAATACCCTTGTTAAAACATAAAGCGTTGCAGGTAAAATACCCCTTTCTCCTCAACCGATCTTCACCAAAAACAATAGGTCGTGAGTACTCTACAAATCAGGGCTGTATGCAAAAAATTATTTGATTCTGTTTGAATTTGCGGCTGTTATCGTTTGCCATAGAAAAAAAAATCTATAGACAGACAGACAGACAGATAGACACACAGACACTTTTCGGAAAACGACTTTTTTTCATGTTTTGAGTGTAGTACAATCAGAATCTGCAATAATCTCGAACACGATTTTTTTTGCCATCACCATACTTCCATTTCCTTAAGGAACATGAAAGTAAAATATCGGTATGGAGAACCATACATGACTTCCATATTCTAAGATTTATATTTAAAATCATTTTCGAAATGAAATATTACCATAGAAACTACTTCTTTCTACTTACTGCTTCAGCCTTAACCACAGTACTGTGGTCACTAACGTATACCACCTCACGTTATCGCACTCGATTTTCATTGATGATGGAAGTCGATGGCATTGCCGAAACGTCTGGTTTTGTAGAAAACATTGGACTACAGCCAAATATCCCAGGAAGGAATTTTAACAAAAACTACTTCTTTGTTGCCGATAACGTTGTACACATATATATAAAAAATATGCATAAAATTAATGGCTTGTATAAGTTAATGATTGATCTCCATTAAGTAGTGCTCAAGTTTCCAAAGTTTTAATATTATGATGGCCGTAATCAAAACATCAGAGCAGGTTTAGTGTGAATGAGGGTACACCGTGGACAAAAATTTTGAACATTTCCTATTGAGCATTGCTTAGAGTAAAGCTGCGAATCTACAGTGTATGTTTCACAGAACAAACACGCGAAAAAGAAGGAGCGCTCCGAAGTCACTCATGGACCCTCAGCATCTTGCAGAGGGTTCATTCCCTAAAGACGAAAGGCTGTCTATGAATCGTTCCTTTGTAAACACGTGCAGTTACACTGCCCAGCGATCCACAGGAAGCAAATTGATGTCCATTTTTTCGGCTTGCACGCGTTATGTTGGTGTGGGTTTCAGCACTTTCCATTTAAAAAGCGTGCAAATGTAAGAAAATAAACATGAGTGAGTCCAGAAATAACGTGAATTGTGTGTGTGTGTGTGTGTGTGTGTGTGTGTGTATGTGTGTGTGTGTGTGTGTGTGTGTGTGTGTGTGTGTGTGTGTGTGTGTGTGTGTGTGTGTGTGTGTGTGTGTGTGTGTGTGTGTGTGTGTGTGTCTTCCCTGCCTTTTTATTGCTGTAGTCATAATAATAAAATGGAAACGTAAACATTACATAACTGAGATATGCTTACCTGCCACGAACGATATATTATTTTATACATGTATATTAACTCATACATAATTTACATTAAAATGAAAAAATTATAATTTTATTGCCTGGCAACAAAATTATTTTATTTTTAACAATTACCATTGTTTGAAACATGTAAATGAATTTTCAAGTACTTTACTGTTGTTAAAACGTAAAAGGTTGCAGGTAAACTACCCCTTCCCCTTAATTGATCTTCACCAAAATCGAAAGTCCTTGAGATGTCTACAATTCATGGACGTATGCAAAAAATTATTTGATTCTGTTTGAATTTGCGGCTGTTATCGTTTGCCATAGAAAATACCCTTGATAAAAAAATGTTGCAGGTAAACTACCCCTTTCCCTTGACCGATCTTCACCAAAAACAATAGGTCTTGAGAACTCTACAATTCAGGGCTGTATGCGAAACATTACTTGATTCTGTTTGAATTTGCGGCTGTTATCGTTTGCCATAGAAAGAAATCTACAGACAGACACACACACACAGACACAGACAGACAGACACAGACAAAGACACTTTTCGGAAAACAACTTTTTTCCATGTTTTGAGTGTAGTACAATCAGAATCTGCAATAATCTCGAACACGATTTTTTTTGCCATCACCATACTTCCATTTCCTTAAGGAATATGGAAGTAAAATTGCAAAACAAAACGTTAGTTACTTAAAAACATAAAATTAAAGCTTGGGGAAGCTTTGGCCCAGCAACCATGTTGGGACAAAGTTTCCCCAAATCTGGGTCAAAGTTGTTAAAAAATGAAAAACTTTTGTCATATTATTAACTACAAAAGAAACAGAGTTGTAGCATTGAAAATCTTTTAAACAAATGACTACAATAAAAGTTCATCATCCAGTGGCCAGATACAGGAAATTGAATCTTTTTCCAATGTTGGGCCAAAGTTTACTGCAAAGGGCCAACGTTTCCTCTGTTTATGGTATGTGCTACAGTGCTATGACAAATTGAAAATTTTATGAAAGTACTAGTAATTTTTAACTGATTTTCCTTTTTCACACTCCAAGTAATCAGTGACATCATGTCATGTCAATTCAGTTGTGTGAACTAGCTAGTAAAGTGGTAATTTCACACAAAACATAGGCACCACAATATTGTCTCATGCTGTCTGACAAATACAATATATTGTTTTAGACATAGCAAGATCTTCAAGATGTGTTACCAGACTAACTCAAGTCATTTACCTCTTTACCTGCTTGTCTAACTTAGAATTGTGCTGTCAGCTACCAGCCAAGTTCAACCAAGATCCAGCCAATATCTATATAATATTTTGTATCTTTGTTGCTGCAATAAATGAGTAAAAAATACATTCAGACATTGTACATTGGATCTGCATTGATAAAGAATCCATATTTTTTTTATCTCATTCTAAAACAAAATTTATTTGAGGTTTCGTTTTTATTTAATTGAAGTAAGCTGAAGTAAATTTTTCTTGCTGGAAAAATATGATTAACATTATTTTATAATTGTAGTCAAAATTGAGCCTTTAGATTTTAACCAATGAAATTATTCCAGTGTCCATGCAAAGTACTTTGCTGCAGTACTGTCACCATTAAATTAATATAGAATATTGAACTTTCACTTGCAAAACTTACTTGTTTTCTCCCGTACGCATTTCCGCGTGATGTGCGCCTTCATCAGCGGATTGAGATATACTGCCAGTAACTCGTAACGGTTTTATTTGGTAGGTTGAGTGGGGGTGGTGTGTGGTGGAAGGGGATTGGCGCGGGGACCCGAATTATTGTTTGTTTTATGTATAATTGTGTCAAAAAGTGTGTGTGATTTATAGTGTAATTGGTCGTTAAGTATGCTGTTTGGTTGTGTTGTGTAGTGTTTGTATATTTCATATTGTTCTGCTGTGTTTAGTTTTCGACTTTTGGGTAAGTAGTGTAATATCTCAAGATTAGTATCTATGTTGGTGTAGCTGTGGTTTTTTGTGTGTATGTGTGTGGCAAACGGGGAATGTATATTTCATAATGTATAATATGAAATATACAAACACTACACAACATAACCAAACAGCATACTTAACGACCAATTACACTATAAATCACACACACTTTTTGACACAATTATACATAAAACAAACAATAATTCGGATCCCCGCGCCAATCCCCTTCCACCACACACCACCCCCACTCAACCTACCAAATAAAACCGTTATGAGTTACTGGCAGTATATCTCAATCCACTGATGAAGGCGCACATCACGGCGAAACGAGTACGGGAGAAAACAAGTAAGTTTTGCAAGTGAAAGTTCAATATTCTATATTAATTTATTACTGTGAAAAAAGAAGATGAACTATCAAAACAACTGTCACCATTAAAATTCTGTTTGATTACATATCACAGAATATAGAATATGGTCAAGGTACATTGGTTCTTTTCCTCATTACTGTAGATAAGTAAAAATTTTTCACCAGAAAAATCACTCATTTTCTGGTGATAAGATAATGAAATGTCAGTGAATTTAATCTAATCAAGTTACCATATTTTTATGGGAGAGAGGAGGTAGCAATAATATGCAATCCTGCTAGTTTGTATACACAGTATTTCTAAGCCACCAGCCACTGGTCACTAAATAACTACTTGATTTAAATATTTTAAGTATACTGATACCAAACCATGAAGGAACCTTTAATATAAACTGTAAATAAATTAAGTCAATTATATTATAAATTCTCAAGTGAATTTACATAATTCACTAGATACAAAAATTCAGTTTTAAACTTTCAAAATTTAAAAGAATTCTTATCATTTAGCATAAAAGAACACGTAGAATATTAAAGAGAATATTTTCATGGAATATCTTTTATGACAATAAACCTTGAAACAATGATACTGTTTTTACTGATATATTTATTTATATATTTGCACAACATACAAACTGTAGCTCTTTACTATTATTGTAGTAGTAAAATTTAAAGCCTCAGACTGGTGCTAATAATTTCTATGCTGATACTATATAAATATTATAGAAATACCATTACATTAAATATCAGATGTCAGATGTCGTGGAACTTTTTAAACGTAAATTTGTATGCCAAATTTAGTTGGTGTATCTATATTCTTCTTTGTATAAATTCTTGTTTAAAATGTTAAATGATCTGATCTACAGAATGTAATAATGCTTCCATTAAGATAAAACATGTAGTATATTTTATTAATTTGTTAGCAACAAAGTTCTAATTCATTATTCAAGTTGTTTTGTGGTATAAGGTTCTTATACCTTGGATTTGTTCCACCCAGTGGCGAAGCTAGTAGTTAATGAATGGGTAGGCAAAAATCTTACCTAAAATTTTTTTTAAGGAATCACTAAAAAGACTGGTTCAAATCGGACGCTGAGGTAGAGTTTGCTGTTAGCGAATGGTTCCCCAAACAGCCATAAGAATTTTACTAGCAGGGAATCTACAGATTAGTGCAAGAGTGGGACTTATGTCTTGATGTTAATGGAGACTTCTTTTAAAATCGTTGAATAAAAAATGCTTTACAACTATAAACGTGTTTCTATTGAACAATCCTTATATAAGTCATACACAATAATAATAGGCCTACATCTGATTGAACTTCAAATTTTTAAACTTGATTAGTTTCTATACCTATATTATATGTTTAATGTTACAAACAATTCAAAAAACAATCTTGATCATATCTGTTAGTTCAGCGGAATAACAGGCACACTTTTAATAACTGCATAAAATAAGCACACTTATAAACCACACAGCGCGCTTTAACTTAACTGTTTGCACCATAGAAGTGAGACATGCCTCAACGACAACGCTCTATGTGTACAGCACGGGACAATCCCCTTCCCCCTCACTTCCCTTTGCGACAGCACAATGCTTACATACGATGTATACAAAAAACGCTGAGGCAAGTTCACGTTGCCTCATTCGCTTTATGCCGAATCTCACCTGTCACTATCTAGCGGTCGCTCAGTAAAGCACATTTTGGCTTAATAAATTCGACAGTCACAGTAAGAATGTATAATCTTTACGTTACGTAGTTCATACGTATTTATAATTTTTATTCTACAGAATTATTAGGGTAGGCATTGCCTTCATGTAACTTCGCCACTGGTTCCACCTCATGTACATCCTGAAAAGCAATCATGTTGACTGTGGTATTTTGGATATAGGCATTAACTGGTTTTGTTTAAAACCCTTTCAGTGCCTAATTCGACTGTAGTTGAATTATACCATATTGTTTACCATACTAGTCGAATTGAGCACCGAAAGGGCTAAGTAATCAAACGCTTTTTTCTTTGAAAAATTCTAAGCTCAAAGAAAAAAGTTAGGCGTCATCTTCTAAAAGGCAAAACACAAAGGTCAAAGCCTGATGTACCATTAGAGTCAGCATTTACACTAGGATACGAAAAGGGCAACTATGAGGGCAACAAATCAAATCCTTTCACACTACATGTACACTGGTTAGTGTACTGTTGGGCTGATTAACAAAGTTTAATTAGTAGGCCTACTGGTCAAGTACAGGTTGTTCTTGATGTCTGTACAAGATCAAGAAGACAACAACAAGAAGGCTCAGTAATTATAAGCTCTTTCTTCGTTAGGATTTCCAGTAAAATTGGTTTCTGTGTACCCATTACACCACTCGGCTTAGTGCAAGTGTTGATCTAGCTTTTGTTAACTCATCAGAACTTAGGCCTACTACTCAATAAAATATGATACTTTCAATGATTCTTCTTATCTTGGTTTTTGTTAAACAGTGCATTGCTTTTAGTACTGAAAATTTATAAAATTAAACAAAAAAGATAAGATATTAACTACATACCAGTATACTTTGACATATAATGTTTTTAAGATTCTACTCTGTTCAATGGTTATGGATAACAAATATTTAAGATTGTGCTCATAATTTTGAAGTGACCACTTTTGGGTAGCTTACTGAAATTAATCATGACTTGTACATCAGCAAAAAAAGATAATTTAAAAGTTCAATGTTTGGGATGTCGCACAGTAGCTCTTTTGCTCACTTGTCACCTAATAGTGTCAGCATATGTCAGAAGGAAGACAGAAATCAACGAGTAGTAATAGTTACAAATTGTAGTTCCATAAGAAAGTAATAAATATTAGTGGTAAACTTGATGTTCTTATAGGGGCAAAGTGGTGGACGAAGTATGGAAATGGCTGACAGATTCTACAGCTGTTTATAACGCGCGCGGACACACACAATTTTGCGGTTACCAGTTATCTTTACCATATAGTAACACACACTTCGATTCTTTTGTTATAAATCAAGAACTAATTTTAGAATGTGCTATTCATTTCTGTAGATTATATCACATGTCGAAACATAAATTCTGACATTCATTTAAACCCTTCACCTTACAACTACGTACTGTAACGTTTGGTTTGATCTAAAACACAAGTACAGAACTTCAAACCTTTTTTTTCGGAATTTCTGCCCAAAATACGTTTTATCTGAAAAACACTTCTCGGTTTGGTGCTCAACGATTTTACATCCGCTATAAAAAACTGTTAGTAAACGTTGTCTGAGGGATCAGTTGGATTTCGCCTGTTTCATGCGTAACAAGTTTGAGAGCAACAGACTTCATCACACTATCGTATGAAGCAACCACTCATCACACCCCTCATGAACTGTGAAAGATCATACACTGCTGACGTCACGTTCGTGTGTCATTAAATTCATTCTCGTTTTACACAAGGCGAACGTTTACTTCACACAGTTTTGGTTTAAACAAACGATTCTACACACAATAAATTGTATACTACTGTTATATACTAGACTTTCGCAAAACTGAATGGCCTTTTAAAATTCAGATAAAAGTAGTCTGAAATTTCATATAAATAAAGTTTGACGTTATTTACGGTATTATTTAAACAGAGCCATCTGTTATTTATAAAAACTACTAATAGAATTATAGAAATCTCGTCACTTGATGGACGAGGAACAGAATAATAGTTCACTATTTTGCTCACAGATCGCACAAATTATACATTCACAAAGTTGATTTGAAATCGATCCTTACATTTTATTCAAATTTAAATCGTCCTATTTTGACAAGTCTAACATAAACTTACTTAAAGTTATATATCCAAATGAGATCGATATTATCGATTATTTAACAGAACAACCTGAAGTAAATTAAAATATGAATAAATACGTTTCTCTCATGTTAGTAAAAAAAACACAATTTGACTGTTTTGATTAAACTTGTAGTATCAAATTTGGGGGACAGTGGGTGTAGAAATTAATTACTGTTATCGAGATCCCTGATTTGATCCCTGAACAGTGCCGTAAAAATTAAGGTTTGTATTCCTGGATGTCGTTGTCCATGACGTGTCCGTTTCTTAACTGAATATAATTATTTCACTAAGACTCCGAACACAAAACTTTTTACGGGTAAAAACGTAAAAGCTTTACTTTACAACCTGAACCGGTTTTCAATTTAAAAACTGAAAGTGAAGCTTTAAAAAATTTTAAAGCTGCTTTTTAAAAGTGAAAACCGGTTCAGGTTGTAAGGTAAAGCTTTTACGTTTTTACCCATACAATGTTTTGTTCCAAGTTGTAGTGAAATAATTGTATTTAGTTTGTTTTCCATTCCAATCACCTGTGAGAGTGACTGAGATAATAATAGATGACTGAAGCATAATTTTGGCTACTATGTTTTCAGGAACATTTAAATTGTACAAAATGAGCCTGTTATTGTTTATCTGGAATTTAACCTTCAACAGTCTTTTTTTTTATAATCTGCTCCAAAGACAAAAATAATTATAAAAATAATTGTACTTTCAATTTTAATTTGAGAATGTCTGAGATTATAAATTTTTATACTCAGACAATGTACCCTATAAAACAATGAGTCTTAATTATTTTTTTAATGTGTAACCAAAACAAAAACATTGCTTTCTTTCTAAATGCTTCTAAACATGCATTGCATTTTCTGAATTGTGTAACATTCTTATCATTATTATCCTCAAAATTCTGTCATTAGCAAAACAATATTTGAAGATGGTAAATTCTGATTAAATCCTGTAATTAAGATTATGCATTTTAAAAATACATCATTTTCACTATCACTGCTGTAATCACTTGACCAGTAGAGGTGCGTTTTACTTTCACTTTTGAATTTTCACTTTCATTTATTGAACTGCAATGGGTACCCAGCCGTGTCAACATCATGGGAAATGAAAAAGCCGACATCCTCGCCAAAATGGGCGCAGCAATGCCTCAGCCGGAGACCCCCAGCTCATATGCATCTGCGAAAGCAAGAATAAACTCTTCAATAAGCCTATGGCTAAAAGAAAAACAATTAAGTGCCTGTGTGGGAAAAAGATGGGCAACATTGGTTACGGACGGCCCCACCAACAGAACTCTACCCCGAGCAACTAGTGTTGCTCTTTTTAGAACTACAACCAGTCATGGACTACCTGGCCTCCCACCTGCACCGTATCGGCGTGTTTTCGTCTCCTGAATGTGTTCTCTGGATACGCTTCCATGAATGCGGATCACCTAATTACATGTCCAGCCTTGCTCTCAGACACGCAAGTCCAAGACGAAGATGATACGGCAAGGCTCTCACGTCTCTACTGGTAAGCGCGCCGCCTAATGGCCCAACAGCCAAGGGTGGGCGTTGGCTAGTAAGTAAGTAAGTAAGTGTTTTACTTTCACTCAGATGCTGTCACATGACAATCATCACATTGTCAGCAATGGCGTAGCTAGGCTTTTTGGCGCCCGGGGCAAGGAGATCGTCAGCCGCCTCGCCTTTACAATTAAAAGGAGGACAAAAGAGCAAAATTAAGGCCCATCCAGTGAACAAAGTACTTAATAAATGTAAATGTGTAGATTTTTGTATGAAAGCACGTCCATAAAATGTCTTTAGAATATTTTTTTAAGTTAAAATTAAGAAATTACATATTATAATATTACAGGTATTCAGTTTTTAATAGCTTCTGTGATCCCCTCCGCTGTTTTCACTTCTAAGGGAATAAAATCTATAAAGGCTTCCTTGATATCAACAGAATTGCGTTTAATTTCAACAAATCTAATAATCTGAGACATTTGTTCTACATGTGCAGCATCTGGTTCTTACTACAGTAATAATATATTTTTGCGCACACTTTTTCCTAACAGGGTTATTATTTCATTTTGAATGGTTGGCAAAAGATACAATTTACATCCAGATTTATGAGAGACTGAATCCAAAAGAGATCTCATGACACGGTCAAATTTAGCCAAGTATTTTAACAAAGCCAGAAAGTTTCTAGAATTAGGATCGTTAGTAATTGACTCTCGATGTCCTCTCAATCCCAGATTTTTTATGCAAGAGTTTGACCTGTGGCAATGACCCGTTCGAGTATTTCTTTCCATGTGTTAACTGCTTTACTCATTTGTTCCTGAAACAGATCATCAATTTCAAAGGACGTTCCAATTCCTTCCACTCCGAAAACGGAGACCGATGAGCAGGGCAATTTTCATGATCCTAACTTTAACTTTTGCCAGGACAAAAACCCATTTTCACTATTGAAATGGCTTCTTTGATAGATTTGTAAAAATAAAGTCCAACAAAAGCAAAACAGAGATATTTTAGTTAGAGGAAACACATTCAAGTGCGATTTACTTTATCATAATGAACGATGCTAGAGGATAAATAGACTAATAATGTTTATCACGCGAGGTTTATGACAACAGACAAACTGGCTGGATATTCTTCTTTTATGAAAGGAATAGTCATATCAAAGAAACAAGTTGTTTGTAGTTTTATAAACAGAAAACAATTTTTTCAAGTCTATGCTCATTTTGCCGCCCTCCTGGCTATGCCACCTGGGGCGGTTACCCCCTTGGCCCCCCCTAGCTACGCCCCTGATTGTCAGTATGAAACTGGTCCTAATGTCTGCTGTCCTCCTGGTGGTGGTGAATGTAGTGTTCTGTTTTTTGTTGTGAGTCTGAGTCAGCCAGTCGATTGCATCCACATATACTCAGTTACAAAGTTACCTTAAAACCTCTAACACATCCAGAAAACATTTACAAAACACAACCACACATGATAAACAAGTACTCACTCTGTAGTGTCTACAAACTCACTGGCAATGACTGTCTTAAGTTGTAGATCAGACAAACAAGACGGGAGTTCCAAACATGTTATATTGAACATATCAAAGACATAAAAAACCTACATCTAAATCCAGGTTTCACTACTTATTTACAAAACACACATACATCAACACAAACCTACAAATATTACACATAAGGAACAGAAGCAGAAACCTAAACACAACAGAACACTATGAAATATACAAACATCGCATAAACCAACGATCAAATACATGTCTAATCAAACATATTATACAACAAATTATTGAACAACACTATTCTCATCACCAACAACAAGAACTCAACAAACATCAGGTCCACTTTCACACTGATGATGTGCTGATTGTTATAAAACACATTTCTGTATGAATAAAAATCACTTCTACTTGTCAAGTAATTACAATAGTGATAATGATAAAAAAACATTTTCATTATAGACCTGTTGTTATTTGTTAATATAATGCCAAGATCATCACATTGTTTACAGACTAACCTTTCTTTGTTTGGTTTCAAATCTTGTGCTTTTATAAAAAAAGAAACTCAATGGTATTTCTTCTTTTAAATAAACGGCAATGTTGTGCTGGTGTGTTGAAGTTTGCGTTGATAAAACTGATTTTTTCAAGTTTGGGCAGTCTGTCAAAGTTGAGTAATCAGTTTCATTTTGCTAGTATGTCAGGCTAGTTGTCATACTCTGGCAAGCCAATGAGCAAATCAGAGATTGCAAATAACATATTAATTTCTTGGATTTTGTTGGAAAGGGTTTAAATTGTTTGGTTACCCAGAGTTTATTAAAATAAAATCAGAATCTGTTGTCACTTTTGACAGAATCTGGCATCTTGTGTGCTGGATAATGGAGTTACTCTACATTGGTTATTGACATCTTCTACTAAATATAAACACATCAAAAGTTATCAGAAGGGTTAGATCAGACTGTTACCATCATTAAAATTTACCACACAGCGTTTTGACCTTCTGGACAAAGAACAACTATAGGAATTAGTATTGTGGACTTATGAACTGTGGCAACTTGGAATGTCATAACATTCCAACTTGAAATGTGGCAACTTGCCTTGCTTACAGAATTATGTAAATGTCTAAAAAAAAGGAATAATTATTGGAATTATTTATGGAACCAAGAAAAGACTCGAATGCACAGTATATATAGAAGATTAATGTTGCTGTATAGTGGAGTTTTCCAGAACACAAGAATTGTTATGGAGTAGGAATAATGTAGACCAAAAACGGAAAATTATTTTGAATCGTATACTCTTGTTAATGATAGAATTATATTGTTAGGTTCAAAGGGAGTCTTTGTGTCACTGGTGTGTATGGTGAGCAGGTAGAGTAGATTTATTTTATCATGAGATGCAGAAGCAATTACATATGTACAAGAACACGGATCATGTAGTTATAGACGGTGATCTTAATGCTAGAGTTGGTAACCAAGTTATTGGTCTTTTTGGAAAGTCACCTATTAGTGGAAATGGAATAAGAGTGAGAGAATTTGCTAATGCAAATAAACTTAAAGTAACTAATACATTTTTTTATGAATAGGACATTAACAAGTGTACTTGATCAGCCAGAGGACTTCAACCATTAATTGATTCCATAATTGTTAATCTAAAGATGGCTTTACAAGTTCTAGGGGTCCAGGGATTAACACTGATAATTATTTGGTGGTCTCTAAAATTGAGGTTTGGACAAGATGGTGGGAAGTTAGGAATACTTCTAGGGTACACAGAAAGAAAGCTTTTAAGGTATATCTGCTCCATGAAGAGAGTATCTGTTATCTGTCCCAGAAAGGGTTAACTGAGTATGCACAATTGCTCCCTATTAGTAACAATATAAAAGAAGAATGGAGTAATATATGGAACCTTTTGGAAAAAGTGGGTAATGACATGCTTGGAAAGAAACGAATGAATACTCAGAAAAGAGGTTTAAAAATATGGAACAAATAGATAGAGAAAGTGATATGAGAAAATCAGTCAGTTTGTCACAAATAACTTCAACCAGAACCAATCACAAATATCACAAACAAGAACCGGTGAAAATGTGGATATTTATAAGCAGAAACGTAATTCTGTGAAGTACATTATCTAAGAAGCACATGACAAATCATGGAATAGATTTATTAGTAATATGGAGGATGACATACGTGAACTCCAAAAGGTGGCATACAAATTAATGAAGCATCTCAACCAAGAAGAGGGGGATACAGGGCATCTGAATTTGATTGCAAAGGACAAATGGGTTGAGCATCTTTACAAGGAACTGTGGTATGATCCTAACATTCCCTAAGTAGCTGCAGAAGACATAAGAGGGGACACAGATATAGTTCAATAACATTTGAGGAACTAGGAGCACTTTCATCCATGAAGAAGTGGAAAGCAGCTGGTTTGGGTGGGATAAACTCAGAATTGTGGAAATACTCTAGTACATTACTGAAGTGATGACTGCTATATTTTCTGAACGTGTACTGAAAGAGATGCAAGATTCCAGATGAACGGAGAGTGGCCAAGGTTATTTCTACTTTTTAGAAAGATGATAGAACTGTATCAACAAATTAAAATGGCATAAGCTTGATAAATTCAACTTTCAAGTTATATGGACAAATTATTAACAAAAGACTTTGTTCTATCTTGGATATTTTACTTCTGGATGAACAGATAAGATTTCATAAGGGTCAGTCTTTCCTTGATGACATATTCTCTTAGAAAATATTGATTGAGAAAATAGGGGAATTTAATTTGGAAACACGCCTTATCTTCATTGACTATGAGAAAGAATTGGATAGAGTTAACAGATCCATTCTGTGGGACATTATGTGTAAGAGAGGTTATCCTAAACATCTTCTGGACGTTTAAAGAGCTTAAACTATTGTACAAGGGTAGGCTAGTTTTGTTTATAGGAGAGGATCTGACAGAGGAGACCTACATTCATCAAAGAGTGTGCCAAGGCTGTAGCATGTCTCCAACACCGTTTAGTATCTATACTGATGACACAGAGAGTGGAAACTATGAGTTCATCCTGGAATAAAAATAAATAATATAACATACATGAATACAATGCCGTTTGCACATGATCAAGTAACCATCCAAAACAACAATGTGAACTCCAGAGATCCAGAGATTCATGTTCCAGTTACAGCAAGTCTGTTCAAGTTACAACATGAAAAGTTCTGTACAAAAGACTAAAACTATGACTTTTATGGGCAAATACCACTTGCGAACTAAGATTGTATTGGATAATAAGAGTACTTAGCAGATGTCACATTTCTGCTATCTTGGCTGTGACATCACTTATGATGTGGCTCATGATGTTGATTGCAGTTTAGCTAAGTTCCAATCAATATGTGGCACAATTCATCGAGTGTTGTCGATAAAAACAAGGAAAGAAACAACTACAATTTTATAAGGTAATGGCTGTGCCAGTGTTATTGTATGGTTCTGAAACTTGGGTTCTAGCGAAAAAACATCTGAGTCGGATATAGGCATCGGAGATGATCTGTTAAAGGCTGCACACGAAGAGATAGACTCTACAATGAAGACAGTCATTAGGAGTTGAACATTTGTAATATCCAAGATCATATTGCAGAGAACAAAGAGAGATGGATTACTCATCTGGACAACAAAGTATAGGAAGACCTAGGAAGCGTAGGTGAAGTGGATATATTTCTCTGGGATAGGAGCAGTGATTCACTTAGTACTTTCACTACTCCTGGACGCTATTCTTTTTAAAGCTTTGCATTCGTATGCCAAATATACAATTATTTAAATTTATGTTATAATTATTAAGTATAGAATGCTGGGCACCAGAGATAATTAGGAATCTCAGGGTTTGTTGTTAATAACAACTCTTATGTTCAGATGCTAAATAAACAATACTATATTTATCACTTGTATACATTTAAATAATATCTATAATATAATGCGCTAGGTAGTGTGTCCGTCATCGGTATGTTACCATAGTAACAAGTAAATAAACAAATGATATTTACCGGCATCGAATCCGTTCCTATAGTTTTTAATGTTTTTACTATGCGATTGTGTTGATATGTTTTGTAATTTTGTGTACAGGTACGTCTATATATTTTGTAATTGTCCTATATTTCTGTATAATATAACGCGGTAGGTAGTGTGTCAGTCATCGGTATGTTACCATAGTAACAAGTAAATAAACAAATGATATTTACCGGCATCGAATGTATACATTTATCCGTTCCTATAGTTTTTAAAGTTTTTACTATGCGATTGTGTTGATATGTTTTGTAATTTTGTATACAGGTACGTCTATATATTTTGTAATTGTCCTATATTTCTGTATATGTTTTAATTGTGATATTTATGTTTATACGTATTTCTGATGATCCAATGAATAAGTAATGATATACGATCAAATATGCCTCCTAAACGCCAGCAACCACCAACTGCTGAAGAAATTGCAGCAAAAAAAAGCACGTAATGCTGAAGCTCAAAGACGCCGTAGAGCGGCCATGTCAGAAGAGCAGCTTCAAGCAGAATGTGAAGCTAATGCTGTAAGTCACCAGCAACACAGAGAAAACATGCCACAAAATCAACTTCAACAAGAGCGCGAGGCAAACGCTGAAAGACAAAGGGTTGCACGCCAACATCAAAAGAGGACGTCTGAGTAGATATGTCCAATCCCGCAACACCGCTTTGCTTCCCGAAAACTTCAATGAAGACGAAATTGAAGAAAGTTATCTTGGCCCAATGGACACTAAATATCCATTTTGCAATGCCATGCATTTCAAAAGTGAATTAATGTCAAATTGCTGCCATAAAGGGACCATTGCATTAGAAGAAATACGAATGCATCCCTTCATTACAAATTACATGAATGGATCTGATCCAAATTCCAAAAATTTCATGGAAAACATAAGATCCTACAACAGTGCAATGGCCTTTGCCTCAATGGGAGCACAAGTTGACCAATCAGTGACCAGACGTTCAGGTCCTTTTTGTTACAGAATCCATGGGCAAATTTATCACGCTACATCTGCATTACACCCAAATCAAGGTGAATTACCAAAGTATGCCCAACTGTACATTTTGGATTCGGCCCAAGCCTTGACAGAAAGAATGAACAATCAAGCAAACAATGGATGCATTTGTGTCGTAATAGAGAACCTCCAAAAACTTCTTGGAGATATCAATCCGTTCTCTAGAGAATACAAGAACATGCTCAAATTTGAACAAGACGAAATGCTAAAGGCAAATGGGGAAAACCGAACGCCAATTGAATATAGCATGACTTTCTTGAGAGAAAGAGTAAATGATCTGCACCCCGGCAGTACCAACGCTCCCACTGCCAGAGGAGAAATTGCTGCCGTTTTTCACAGTGCAGATGGTGCACCCCCAGAAAATCGGGATATTACAATTTATCCGAAAAGCGGAATTTTACAAAATATATCCATCCTGAGTATACTCTGTGATCCAATGTGCTACCCTTTGCTTTTCCCATATGGGGATTCAGGGTGGACCACAGATCTGAAGAAAGCTGTTGGTCAAGGAAATGTGTCCCAGCTTCAATGGTATTCATACCATTTTGCCATTCGTGATGGAAACTTTAACGAGTTCCTCAATGCAGGAAAGCTGACTCACCAATTCATGGTTGATGCCTATTACAGGACCGAGGCAAACCGTTTGAATTGGTTTCTGTTAAGGTATGGGTAAAAATAATGAATAATTTAAGTACAGGAGCAAACACACGCTTTATTGAAGGAACAGTTTAGTAGCAAGTATACATAAAACGGACACACGAAATACACATTACAAGAGCACATTTAAAACTGAACTGTACTTGTCGAGGGCATCTCTATTTATATAGAAAAACAGCTTCCAGATCTTTCCTTTTATTTAAAACTTCAAGAACATTACTTTTCTAGACTCTCACAGTAAACGCGCATGTGTGCTGGTTGAGGCCCCGCCCAGGCAGCTCGACCTCCCACTGCACAATACAAACTTTCACTTCTACAATGACAGGTACACTTACTTAAAAATTAATGTAGAGTTTTATAGTATATTCTCAACACCCTCCCTAAAACTCTACATTCTCACAATCACATTAATTTAAAAAAATTCATTTTTACTCTTAAGTCCAAGTTTAGATCTTAAATAAACAAATTTTGGTTTTGACAAAGCTTTCGTATGTATATCAGCGACTTGTTCATCACTTTTAACATAATGTACATCAATTTCTCCATTTTGAAAACAATCACGTACGTAAGTATATTTCACATCAATATGTTTTGTCCTTTGATGGAATTCAGGATTACTTATAAGTTTTAATGCACTCATATTATCTATATATAAATCATATTTATCAGTCTTACAATTGCATTCATTAAATAGCTTCTTTAACCACATTATTTCAGTTGTTGCTAATGCTGCACTTACAAATTCTGACTCGGTTGTTGATAATGATACAGATTGTTGCTTCTTACTTCGCCAAATAATTGCAGCATTTGCATACATACAAGCTACGCCAGAAGTTGATTTACGTGTAACTGTATCGCTAGCATAATCAGCATCACTATAAGCTTTAAAGTTGCCATCCTTACAATATAGTAATCCAAAATCAATCGTACCTTTTAGATAACGTAAAATTTGTTTAACAATTGACCAATGAGCTACACTTGATTTGTCTAAAACTCTAGATACAACATTTACAGCAAAACTTATGTCCGGACGACTTACAATTTGCATAAACATCAAATTGCCGACAGCTTCACGATAAGATACATTACTTACAATAGTTTTTGATAAATATTGTTACATGACATTTTTACCATGCCCTAGTAACATAAATATACTATGATTATATTAGTAAAAAGTACCAAGAGACATAAGATTTTTAAGAAAGACTTAATTGAACATGTTTTATTTTAATTGTTTATTGTATGTTGTGTTTATCATAGTTAAAAACGATGTCAATGATGGATATGTAAGAAGAAAACTGTTAATGAACTTACTTATGGAATTTTGTTTTATTTGGGCAGACTGTAAGTTTATAAACACAGTCAGTTAAGGGAATTATAACATATTACTAATAGTTATTAGTAATTAGTTTGTGACACAACTAATGTTATTCTTAACAAGAAAGTACCAAAATCATAGTCAGTTAAATTATATGAATAAGAATTTCTATTAAAATAATAAGGAAACAATGTCAGTTTATGTTAAAAGATTACTAAATGTATAAAATAAATTTAAGAAAGTGAAAGGTACAAAAAGAAATAATAATAAATAAGTTTGGAACAAAAATAATAAAAAAAAGTGTAAATCATTAACTCAGGAAATATAGATCAGAAAATAGTCAAGAGTGATGTCAAAATGATCAGTTTTTTATCAGAACAAAGAAACAAATAAAATGAAGATAAAAGCTCTTATAAAAAAGGTATATCCTTTTAAAGAAAATGAAATACAAAATAGTAAGAGTTTGTTTATATTATTCTTATGATGTCACCAGGGTGACATAAAAATGTTACTTGGAAACCAAGGAGATATCTAAGGTAGGCCTTAGCAACTAATATGTTGATAGAAAAAAAGGAGATTATTATTGGAATCTGAATGAAGAAAGGTTGATTTAAAAACAACCGATAGTGACTAAAATAAATTATAATATATGTTATACCAGTGCATCTCAAATAAAAACAATTAAATAATTATATTTATCAAGATTAAAATAGAAGAAAGAAGTGCTACAGGACTCTACAGAATTAAACCAGGGCATCTCTGAAGAAACTGGACCAATTGACACAGGGAGAGAAGTATTTTTGATCTAAAATTAATCTGAACCATTCCCTGTTAAGCCTAGATTAAAGGTTTCAAAGACATTAAGTACACTTTTTATAAAAACTATTTTTGAACTTCTACTGATAACAATAATAATTAATAATATGGACATAAGCATAAACAACCATTGATGTATAGTGCTAATATGATCTAAAGCTAATTAAGTCTAAAAAAACAGTTTAATAACTTAACCTATACACTGAACTGTTTTACACTCTTTGGTTATAATCTTTTAAGACACATTGTGACTATTTTTAATCATATGTATTTTGGTACTTTCCCTGTCAATACTGTTGTTATATCGTAGCCAAAAGGACCTACTGAACACATTATAATTGTATTTTATTTATTAAATATAAAATACGAAATGTTTAAAATGCCTGAGATATAAGAGTTACTGCTGCCACTCTGAGCATATTAAAATACAGGTGGCCAAACTTTGTTAAGAATTATATTTGACATTTAGAACAAGTTAAAGAATAAATAAAGGATTTGAGTTTACAAAATACAGAAAAAGGTTTATTCGTTTCTTATTTCATGAATACAAAATGGGTATGATACACTGAACAAAATATCTGATACTGTGAGTTGACTTCAGTAATTAGATTAAGTTGGCAACACTCATCAATTGAAAATCTTAGATATTTTTTAAATATGTTTTAATGAGCACAAGTTATCATATTCATTGCTGAAAGAAAAGATTCAAAGAGAGTTCATTACAGAATAAAGAAACCATATACTATTTAAATAAATTTGAATAAAAAATTTATTATTGATATTTCACCAATAAAATTTTATTTGCAAACGGCGATTGCAAATTGGCGCTCAACAAACATCCCCCTGAACAGATACTCATCCTTAATTTAATATTAACAAAGTATATACAAATAATAAACGAGTTAAACCAGATACAAATTCTGATAAACAACCCATAGATTCGATTCTAGAGGTAACAAATTGGCTATCCCAATAGTGAGGCTAAATAACATACAATTTAGAAAGTACGATTATTAGATTTGTACTGTATAAGAGAACAAAATAATATTAAACATTACAATATTCATCATGATTACAATCAATTGGCGTGGATACAATATTAGCTTCTGACATATTAAACTTTTCTAAGATTTTGTTAATATAAGTACTTTGATGAATGAAAACAGACCCATCATTCAATCTACAAATTTCCATTCCAAGATAATTAGTAACTTCTTTAGTACTAGTAATTTTAAATTTTTTACTCAAATCATTCAACAATTTATCAATCAAACTTTCATTTGAAGCTGCAATAAGTCCATCATCAACATAAATTGCTAACAAGATCTTATTATTATTTTTGTTATATATGTATAAACATGGGTCACCCGTACTTTGACAAAAATCTAAATTTACAAGAAAATTAGTGAAGTGCTCAGTCCAGCATCTTGTTGCTTGTTTTAAGCTGTATAAACTTTTCATTAATTTACATACGCGTGAGCTTCCATCA
The DNA here is from genome assembly GCA_034769895.1 of Magicicada septendecula. Taxonomy (NCBI): domain Eukaryota; kingdom Metazoa; phylum Arthropoda; class Insecta; order Hemiptera; family Cicadidae; genus Magicicada; species Magicicada septendecula. The sequence goes on along the minus strand of CM068370.1, from coordinate 296,919,474 downwards.
TCAAAACCTTCAGGTTGTTCCTTTAAGTCACCATATAAAAAAGCCGTTTTTATATCAAATTTACCGATATGTAAATTTTCACGAGAAGAAATACTAAGTATCAATCATATTGTATCAAAGCGAACAACCGGACTAAAAGTTTTTTATAATCTATATCTTTCTGGTGCGAATAACCTTTAATAACCAACCGCGCTTTATAATGTTCTGTACCATCTGGATTGAGCTTCTTCACAAAAACCCAACGATTGTTAATCACCTTTTTATCTTTTGGCTTTTCCACTAATACCCATGTCTTATTTTCATACAAAGAGTTCATTTCGTCCTGCATTGCAGCTTGCCAACTATCTTTTTCTTTACTTGTAATTGCTTCGTTATAATTAGATGGTAACTTTTCAGCAATAAACGTGATCGGACATCCATAATATTCTGTAGGTTTTAATTTTGTTCTATCGCGCAATTGTCGTCCAGTTTGATTGTTAAGATAACTATTTGAAGATTGTAAAGGTTCTCTTTCTTCAAACTCATTTGATTCATTTTTAAGTAAAAGTTCATTATTTTTAGGAGTTATAATTTCATTTTCTTCAGTTTCTTTATTATTATTGTTCAAAGAATTCAAAATAATTGAATCAGCTAATACTCTTTCAGGTTTAAAAAGTACATCTCTACTTATAATGACATCTCGCACTTCCGGAACATATACACGATAACCTTTACAATCCTCATGATATCCGACCAGATAACCCCTCATCGACTTTTTATCAAGTTTCTTACGCTTATTCTTTACCACCATCAAAATGAATTTCTTTAATATTTGTTGCAAATTGATTCTCAACCCCGATACAAAATGATTTTAGTTTTTCTATTACTTCAGATTTTTCTCGAATAAAATGAATTTCTCTATAACTTGAAAAATCGTCTTTAAAAGAAACAAAATATAACTTTCTACCGAGAGACTCTACTTCCGTAGGACCACAAACGTCAGTATAAATTATATCGCGAGTTTTAGTGGCACGATCGATCTTTTTGTGAAAAGGCAATCTATGATTTTTGCCATAAGCGCAACCTTCACAAAAGAAATTTTCATCCGTAAATTTTATATTTAGATTTTTCAAAAAATTCTTCACATATTTTACATTTTGATGGCAAAGTCTTTCGTGCCATAATTGTAAAACATTACCGTTGGCAATGCTCGATCTACTCTTTTGTTCTACCATGTTACATTCTTTTGGAATTAAAGTTTGAATGTCTAATTTTAGCAAACTACCAGGCTCATATTCGGAACCAGTTACAAGAATTTCATTACCATGCTTTAATGTACATCTCGTAGCATTATGTGTTATTTCATAATCTATACCCCTTTTACCCGCATATTTAACAGAAAACAGATTATACATTGAATCAGGAACATATAATACATTATAGATAGTACCTTCTACTCGTTCACTATTTTTATAAGTTTCAAAGTCAATATTACCTTTACCATATGCAGACATTGTCATACCGTTGCCCATTCTTACACTGACTGGTGTTGTATATTCTTCGAACGTTGAAAACCATTCTCGATGCTTCGACATATGATCCGTCGCACCCGAATCCACAATCCAGAGATCATCCCGATTGCCACAGCTGCCTTTGTCACCTATTAGTGCTATCCTCGATGTTGATTTCTTCTGTCCAGAAGACGAGTTACTTCTTTCTTGATTATTCGACCATCTTCGCTGTCCATTATTCTTATTCATGGAGCAATTGTTACTTTAATGACCTTTCCTTTTGCACGTATAACACCTGAAGCAGTCCCTTTTTAAATGACCTTGTCTTCCACAATTTATTATAACACTGCTCTTGTTTCAAATCATTCTTCTCATATTTATAAGAGTCATTCTTCTGTTCCTTATGACCGATTTTCAGATTAGCTAGCAACGCTGTAGTCTCTTCGTGTACTTCCTTTTGCTCTTGTAATCTAAATTCTTCTGCCATCAAGCGCTCAGTCAAATGTTCGAGATTCTTCTTATCGTCAGATACCGAATCCCAAGCACTGTGAAAATGATTAAACTTTTGTGGCGAAGATGTTAAAACACGAGTCATCACCATAGTCTTTTCAATTTTTCCCCCGAGATTTTTCATTTTTCTAGCCAACTGTTCTATTTTTGAAATATTACACGTAACACTTTCACTCTCTGTCCACTTAAACTCAAAAAATTGTTTTTGAATTATCGACAGATTTTCATCAGATTTTAGATCATATGCTGTATTCAATTTGTCCCACATCTCCTTGGCAGTAGAACAACCCATTATAAGTTCGAGAGGCTTTCTCTCCACTGTTGTAACAATTAACTTTCTGGCAATTTTGTCCGCCTTCTTGAACTTTTCCAACAACGCGTCACGATCTTCTGCACCTGCAGCTGGCTCGGCTAATCTTCCTTCGCAAACATCCAGTACATCATGATCATCCTCTTCCATCAATGTGCGTACTACGAAGCGCCATTGATGCCAATTATCTTTGTCTCGAAGTTTTTCAATTTTTATATTCGGTTCCATTTTTGCACAAATATTTTATACTTGCACTCCGATTTTAAAATGCCACTGGGCCCATAACCTGTTAAGGTATGGGTAAAAATAATGAATAATTTAAGTACAGGAGCAAACACACGCTTTATTGAAGGAACAGTTTAGTAGCAAGTATACATAAAACGGACACACGAAATACACATTACAAGAGCACATTTAAAACTGAACTGTACTTGTCGAGGGCATCTCTATTTATATAGAAAAACAGCTTCCAGATCTTTCCTTTTATTTAAAACTTCAAGAACATTACTTTTCTAGACTCTCACAATAAACGCGCATGTGTGCGGGTTGAGGCCCCGCCCAGGCAGCTCGACCTCCCACTGCACAATACAAACTTTCACTTCTACAATGACAGGTACACTTACTTAAAAATGAATGTAGAGTTTTCCAGTATATTCTCAACAGTTTCGAAAAAATCAAAACACAGTAAGTGCTGAAGACTATGATGTTCTTCACCGATTTGTGAACAACCACAATTTTGAGGACGTTAACATATTGCCTGGAAAGAAAGTTATATTGCCTTCAACCTTCTAAGGGAGTCCAAGAAATATGGCTCAAAATTACCAAGATGCTATGGCCATGGTCAGGAAATATGGCAAACCTGACTTATTTGTAACATTCACGTGCAATCCTAAATGGAGGGAAATCAGGGAAAACTTACTTCCCGGTCAGCAACCATGCGACCGGCCTGATTAGTAGCAACAGTGTTTGAGTTGAAACTGAAATTGCTACTTGAAGACTTAACCAAACACCATAGATTTGGACGTGTTAGGGCTATGCTCCACGTGATCGAGTTCCAAAAACGTGGTCTACCACATGGGCACATATTGCGATTCATGGCCCCGGAAGACAAAGTCTGGGAGAATGAAAGAGTTGACAAAATTGTCTGTGCAGAACTCCCTGATAAAGATGCCCACCCGAGGCTACATGAAATTGTAAAATCCTGTATGATACACGGCCCAAGTGGTCCATTAAATCCGAATGCACCGTGTATGGAAAACGGCAACTGCACAAAAGAATTCCCAAAAGATTTCTGTGCCGAGACCAACAGCAAAGTCAATGGTTACCCAAAATATCAACGCCGAGATGATGGTAACTTTGTTGAACTTGGGGGAAACAAAGTCCCCCCCCCCAAGTTGGGTTTCCCTCAAGTTCAACAAAGTTGATAACAGATGGGTGGTGCCATACAACCCATACCTGTCTCTGAAATACAACGCCCACATTAACGTAGAGATTTGTAGCTCAATTCAAAGCGTTAAATACCTGTTCAAATACGTTTACAAGGGGCATGACTGTGCAAATATTCAATTCGTTACTGTTCCCACAGAACAGGAAGCTACTATTGAATGGGACCTGGGATGACAAAAATTCTAAATGGAAACCACGTCTTAGAGGACATGAAACTACAATTGGCAGAATGTTTGCCGTAAGTCCCACGGATAGAGAAAAATGGTTCCTCCGAATTCTCCTTCTCAATGTTAGAGGAGCAACATCTTTCGAGGACCTAAGAACGGTCGAAGAAAATCCTATCCCCTTTGCAACTTTCCAAGAAGCATGCATTGCAAGGGGATTAACTGATGATGACTCAGAATGGGATACTTGCCTAACAGAAGCTGCAACCCACCAAATGCCAGTACAACTTAGGCAGTTGTTTGCATTTATTTGTATCATGTGTGAGCCGTCGGATGCAGCAGCATTATTCGACAGACATAAGGACAATCTTATGCAAGACTATAAGAGACGCTTTCCTGATGGAAAAAAAGCTCTCTATTTGACGCTTAAAGAAATTGAATCTGTCCTTCGAACACATGGAAAGTCATTGGTAGATTTGGGCCTAGAACTTCCAGTCGGCAGCTATGACGAGCCAATCCATTCTGGAAAATATTACGATCCAATTGCCGAAAAAACCATGTTCGAAGACAAGTTTCAAATGCTCAACCCAGGGCAAAGAAGGGCGTTCGACAAAATCAGGGAAGCAATTGAAAACCCTAACTTACCCAAACGTCTATTCTTTATTGATGGACCTGGCGGAAGTGGTAAAACCTTCCTTTACAACACAATCATGCACTATGTGCGTAGCAAAAATGAATTAGCCTAGTCTTGCCATGTGCAGGGGTGCCTACGGGGGGGTATCGTGTCGCCATTGGCGACATTTGAAAAATTTTTGGGGGGATTTTTTTTTACTGTTGTATGAAATTTACTATTACTAAAAATACCGAATACAATGTGAGAACGTATTTCCTGGTCGCAATTTGCGTCAAAGCTTGCTTACGGGGGCTGCATGGTGTATCACGTGATGAGACATCCACGAATCACAGTACAATAATTTTAGTGTACAAAATACAGCTTTATATTTTAATTTATTAAAAAAGCGATTATTTGTAAATACATATTGAAAAACAAAGAAGGCGAGACTGGTCAAGTTGTAGGCTAAAAAATTGTTTGAAGTCATAAAATACTTAAAGAAAATTAGATCGTTTGAAAGCGAATGGAAGTTCCCTACGTAGGTGGAACAGACGCTTTCAAACGACCTAAAGTTCTTTAATTATTTTGCTGCTTCAAAAAATTTTCTCGTGTACAACTTGACCAGTCTCACTTTCCTTATTTATCTATATTTATTTTCAAATAATCGCTTATTTGATAAATTTACATATAAAGCTGTATTTTGTACACTAAAATATTATACTACGAGGGTGCTTTCACATGTGCGGACTTTTTGTGTGCGAGGGAATTTTGAAAAACACAAAGTTCGATTTTATTGTTTTGGACTTGCACACTAATAATTTTGATAAAAATAAAGTTAAGACGTTTTATTGGGAAAAACAACGCTTTATTCAAACGCCTTAAGGAGGGATTTTTATATAAGGCGGAAATTTTGAAAAACACAAAGTTCGATTTTATTGTTTTGAGAAATATTTTGTTATATTTACTTACAATTACCTTTTTAAACCAAAATTTACGTATTTCCTTCGTTAAGAAATAAATTGCAGCATAAACAACTAATAAACGACCTTGTTTACAAGTCCAAAACAATAACATCGAACTTTGTGTTTTTCAAAATTCCCTCGTACGCAAAAAGTCTGCACAAGTGAAAGCATCCCGATTCGTGGATGTCTCATCACGTGATATACCATACAGCCCCCTTAAGGTGCGGGGGTTGTTTAGTAACAAAATGGGCCAGCGCTTCTTATTGGTTGTTGGACATCGTCTCACCGTTGTTTGTCACATTCCATGCTCGCTATCTAGCTATGTACGGTTAATTCTCAGAATCTGTTATTGCAGCCTGCAAAAGCAACGTGACAATACAATACACAGTGAACTCGATAGTTTTACAGTGGCAGTGGCTGTAATTCGTGGATTTGAAAGGGGATTGTTTCATACTTTGCTTTTAATTTATGCAGTTGTAGTGTCGCTAGTGTAAACTGGGATAATGCCTCGGGTTTTACAGAGAACTTTTAAATACAAGTGCCTCGAAGTCCTGTGCAACACCGTTCACCGACAGGACAAGTGGGTTGAACATTGTAAAAAAAACATACATATAAATTTAAAAACAATTTAAGTATTAGGTATAAAATAATAGAATTTAGAGAAGGAAATAATGGACAATGGAAACGTTGCTCAGAGCCTGAAGAAGTCGTTAACTGGACACGGCTGCAGGTGCACGTGGAAGACACTCTTAAAGAGCGCACAGCCAATAAAGATGAAAGGTAAAAAATATTTATTTTTTTTTAGGTAGAAACATTAATTTTTATAAAGTTTATAATCTCTACTGGTATATTAAGCTGAGTATATTAGGCTTATTGTCAATCGTGTCACAATCATAATGGTTTAAACAACAATTTAAAGCACTTCACTTTTGTTGTGTTAACTAGTAAAAATTGAAAATGTACATTAAAAACAATTTTCATTATTTTTTGACCTAGATCGAATTCAATGCAAATACTATTTAAACAAATTTGATATTAGAGTAAGATAGGCAGTAAATCTATAATACTTAAATAATCTTATAATTTTTTTAACAGTTATATTTAGTACTTTCTGCATAAAATACATAACGCAAACCGTAAATGTAGTATGCTCATTTTTTGAAACTGTTTTTCCCACCAGAAGTGCACTTAAATTTTTAATTTTTGTTTTTTATTCAATTATTTTTATTTTCAATGGGATCCGGATACGACTATCTTAACAATGTTAAACTAGCCATTTTTATATTACATTATCTCAGTAACTATTAAAATTATTTACATAAAAAACAAATAAGTAAAAAAATGTTGTTCTTCCGTACGCCCAATCCTTTTAAAACTTCGTATCCCTGTGTTTAAGCTTTAAGGCCATAAAATAAATATGTATTTTTATTATCCCCTGGGAGGAAAAATTGTTCAGGTCCTGATCAGGTACCTTAACACCTCACAGATCCCTCTTAAGGGTAATTCACTGGGCCGGAAGAGGGACCCCATCAGGTACCTTAATAGTCTGCTATGTGCGTTGGAAACGTGAAAGAATAGGTTAGAATGTATACGGGAACTAATAGTACATAGCTTGCATATTATATTACTTTAAAAATTCTATTATTTTACTATTCTGAATTTCTGAAAATAGATTTATATATCAATGTGCATTACACAACCCATCATTAAAATAATATTATGTTTACTGGACTTTTTTATAAATATATAAAATTATTCAATAATCCACATATTTTACAAGATATTTATTATTTTATTTAAAATTTTTTTTTACAAAAGTAGACTATATAATTACAATACACAATTACAATGACAATAATTATTTTACAAAAGTATATATTTTTTACTATTTAAATAATATCGTTGACTGCTTTCATTCAAACCTTTCATGAATTCATTATTCTTTAATATATTTCTCTGCCTCTATTGCAATTCCGCTTTTCTTTTTAAGAAAATTCTTAAATTTTTAATACAATTCATTTTTTAAACACTTAATGTGTAATAAAAATGTTCATATATAAAGTACACAAAATATAAGAGGTTAAATGTACTTAACCTGCATTAAAAAATTAAAAAAATAATCATTGATGATTTCAACTCATCAATCAAAGGAGAATGGGCTGAAATTCATAACTCCTAACATGTTCAAGCACATTGTTTATGGACTTTATCTAAAATTATTATTATTTGTTTATTTTTGAAGCATTATTGTTCTGTTTATTTATTATCATTGTTTATTATAATTGTTCTGAATTATTTAAAAATAAGTAAGTTGTCCGTTTTTACCTGTTTTTTACCACATTTAGTAGCATTTTTAGAATAAAACTATAAAATAACGCAAAATATTAATAAATTCGATATATTAATTTACACTGTAAGAGAGTATTAATAGTATTAAATAATAATAACCTTAATAGTATTAAATATAAATATTAACTGGAGCTTCCCTAAGTCAAATTAATTACTTTCAGGGTGGTGTCTACAACTGGTGAAGAAACCTGCTGCATGCCACTGACGTCAACGGCGAGTTCTTTTCTTTCAATTAGTGCGAATAATGAACAGACAGGCTCTTTAGATATTCAGCCCTTCACATCACTTGAGAATGTATACCATCCTGAGAATACATGTAATTTACCTTCCTATTCTACACGTTCAATTGAGACATTAGAAGAACTAGAACAAGAACAAGCTCCACATGAAAATATAGCAGATGATATGTCTGATCCAGCAACTTATGCAAACAAGAAACTAACCTCGCAGCAAATAAATTTTGCTCTGAAGCTAGAGAGCCAAAAGCTAGAAGAAACTTCTTGTCGTGTTACAAAGGGAAGGAAATTTTTACCTTCTTGGAAAGTTTGCCATTTACTTGATGGAACAAAAAAAGAACGGAAATGGTTAATTTACAGCAGGACCAAAGACGTTGCCTTCTGCTTACATTGTATGATATTTGCTTCACCAAAAAGTCAGACAGTGTGGTCTACAATGGGTTACAAGAATTGGGTGGACAGAAATGCTTTGAGAGATATTGAACTTCATGAATCTTCTAAAAGTCACCTCGAATGTCAGGTATCGAGAATACAGTGGTTAGCTGGAAATCGAGTTGATTCAAGCCTTATTAGAAAAAACAGCGAAGTTGTCAAACATCACCGAGAAGTTTTGTCAGTCATTATAGACTGCTGCAAATACTTGAGTGAAGAAATGTTAGCATTTAGAAAAAACGACTGTATGACAGGAAAACTTATGAAACTATTCAGACTTTTGGCAAAGCACAGCCCTGATGCTCGAGTTTATTGTGAAAAGTTAGATAAGGCTCGACATAAAAACAAGCAAGTAGGATCAAACCTTTTAAGTCACTACAATATATTTGATTTGATAGGTATAATGAGTAAGCTTGTTGTTTCCAGAATCGCAGATAGCATTTCTTCTTCTGGTTGCTATTCGATTATTGTAGATTCCACTTATGATGCAAGTAAAAAGGAGACAACTGCTATTTTAGCTCGTTACGTTCAACATTCCTATGATGGATATGGAAACACTTTAGCAAAACCACAGGAACACCTTTTATCAGTTTTTACAAGTGGGGATACTACTGGAGAAAATTTATCCCGCCATGTGATGAACGCTTTAAAAGACTTAAACATTGACCCAAAGAATATGATTGGTCAGAGTATGGACGGTGCAGGGAATATGAGCGGGCGATGTATGGGAATGAAAACTTTTGTACAAAAAGAAAGCCCTACTGCCATGTATGTATGGTGTTATTCACATAGATTTGCTTTAGTAGTTGAAAAATCTTTTGATACGTGTATTCAAATGAAAAATATGTTTTCCCTTTTGCAAGAACTTTATGTTTTCTTTTCTGGTCATCGGCGACAACACAAGCTTACAGAAAACCTGGAGAAAAGTGAAGTAAAAGATGACAGAAAAAAACGGTTAAAAAGAGTCAACACTACAAGATGGACAAGTAAAAATGATTCATTGAAAACAGTTCTTTCTTGCTATAATGTAATAAAACAAACCCTTGAAGAACTATGCCTTGATAAGAGCTCTGATAGTGATACTATTGTTGCATGCAAAAGTTTGCTGAAGCATTTGTCTGACTATGAAGTTGTGGCTGCTATGATTATAGCCTCTGACCTGTTCAAAGTACTTAATCCTGTTACAGTATGTCTTCAACGAAAATCTGTGGATTACGCTATTGTAAATTCAGTGATTTCTGAAACCAAAGAGAGGGTGAATATATTGAGAAGTGATGAATCATGGGAGAAACTTCATTTCAAGATAGAAGACTTTGCCATAAGCCATGAGCTTTCTCCCATAAAAGCACAAAGACTAAGACTGAAGAAAAGGTTTATGGATGAACTATCAATAGATGAAGCGCTTAGTGATCCCCTGAAGAAAATAAAGGTTGAGGTATTCTTCAAGACTCTAGATTCCCTTACTATACATCTAAAAGATAGGTTTCCCGATAAGACTATGGCCATCATTACAGAGATGGCTTTTTTTTCTCATGAATGTCTTGAAAGAATGGCAGAAACCATTCAACCGCAAAAAATATGGAACCTTTGTAGTTTTTACAATTTAGATAACCAAGAAGTCGCAGCTGAACTAGAAACCTTCAGCTTTTTATATAAATCATCACACAGCAGTATCGACATTAGTGACCTCTTACCTAAGCCTAAGGATACGCCAGTAGTAAAACAAAATCAACAGGATTCTCTGGCAGAAGAAACAGATGACAATGAAGGTGAGGGAGGAGCAGAAAAAGAAGGTGCTGGTACTGATAAGACAACTCTGGAGCTTTGGCTACGACGAGGATTTATAAAACCGTACAGATGCCTCCTGCAACTTTCTGGGTTTCCAAATTTAAATAGACTCTACAAGATTCTTTTATCTCTTTCCGTAACAAGCTGTTCGGCAGAGAGAACCATGAGCCGCATCAAAATTGTCAAAAATCGTCTTAGAACGAGCATGAGTGATACATGGTTAAAAAGTTTGTTAATTTTATGTAGTGAGTCTGAAGTTTTAAGCAAGATTCCGCACGAAGAAATCATTGACAAGTTTGCCTTTTCCACCAAACAAAGACAACAAATATTATTGAACACCTAAAAACACAACACTGATTATTAATATTATAATTTTCTTCTTACTTATAAGTTATATTTCAACTTCAGATAACAAAAATGTTGTGATTGTAAGCTTAAAATATTATAATAGATAGATAGATATAGATTTATTTATAATGTAATTTTGAAATCCATTTTTTTTTTTTACTTACTGTTTAATAAAGTACAGTGTGCAATAGAAATTTGCGTTTAGATTTTTTAATTATCTTGCTTTCTACTATGTTTTAGTACACTACGTAAAGTCTATAAAAGGACGGAATTGTTTATAACATTTTATTAAGGGAACAAATTTAAGTAAGGCGTTAAAGTTGCAAATCTAAGTATTTTTCCAACGAGGTGATTGAGATTTGATACTGTAAAACTAATCACGTTTTACTGAAAACGCTAAATTGTGATCCATTATAAAAAGAGTTTTTTTTTTTAGTAATCGAGCCTGGAGTTGGGGGGAAGCGACATAGGGCTTGGGGGGGATCGGCACCACTGGCCATGTGCATTTACAGGCATAGCAGCAACTTTGCTTGAGGGAGGCAGAACTTCCCACAGTCGTTTCAAGCTGCCTATTCCAATAAATGAAACATCAACCTGTAATGTTCGACATGGGACTAATACGGCAAATGAACTGGAAAAGGCCAAAGTGATAATCTGAGATGAAGCTTGTGCCGCCCCTTGGCAAGACAACACAAAAATCGGGAACTAGTTTAATTCTTTACCAGTAAACTAAACCAGCTGCCGTTGTTAGTAAAACGCTTACTAACAAATTACAAAACAAGTATGATGTAGGAAACTGACAAGGTTTGCATAAACTTATTCACTCACTAGGTATTAGCTAAAACATCTCTTTATTGCTATTGAAATATTAATCAAACATTATTCCTGATTTTAAAGAAAGTTATTTTAGTAAATAGCGCTTTTACTGCTTCAAAGATCTTAATTATATTATTCTTGTTATATCAAAATTTATTCATATAACTGTTGCTTTTAATACCACGGATCCGGGTCTCAATTTTCTCAAAATTATTAATTTATCAATATATACATTACGGTTACTATTACTTCTTACAAAATTACAAAATATACAAATCTGATAATTTGTTCATTACATTGCGAAAGTTCTTTAAAGTTCTTTGTTACTTCTTATTAAGGCGAAATTTACAAAAGTTGTGGTTTGATATCACCTGAGGTTGTTGTTGTATTCTTGGGACATCTCCAGTTGTCTTCTACGGGTTGAGTACGTTGTTCTTGGTGTATCTACATCGGGTTGATTTTTAGTTTACTTGAAGTTCTCGAAGATAGGTTGTTTACTTGAAGTTCCACATGTTGTAATTTCACTTTTCTTAGTGCAGATTCTTGTAGTTCACATTTTCTTTATTTTAATTACAGTTATAGTTCTCACTTTGCAGTACTACAGTCTAGTAGTTAACTATGTTACACTTACATTTGATTTTGTTTTTAAGAGATGTGTTGGCTACCTTTTTCTATTTTATTTATATATTTTCTCACAAACTCTAGACACTACATTATTCACAATAACAAGATTTCACGCTGGATATGCTTCTAGAGAACTTACACATACGTATATGTGTACAACACCAAAACTCACGTCTACTCATTGCGACGTTCTACGGCCGAATGCGCGTACGGTTTAGGGGAGAGGGCTCAGTAAGCTAGTGCGTATTTACACACTAAGAAAATAGTTCGTACTTTTTCTATTATTATTTATTCATTAATTAGAAGATAAATACTTTATGTTTATTTTATTATGACTTAGGGATTTCTTTATTTCTCTAGTCGCATTTTTAATTATTTAAGTAATTATTATTATTATTCACTACTTAATACTTTTCTTGGCGTGTTGGTACTGGAAGGTTTCAAGTTGATTCAGGAATCTGGGTATAGGTAAGGGTGTATGATACTCTTACTTATTAAAATTAAAAAATTTTAATCTGTGCGATTTTTGATACATTTAAAATCGTCACATCCTCCTGCACTTAACTATGAAAAACAAGGGGGGGTGGAATAATAGAAAATCTAATAAACATAATTATATTTTTTCTTTCGTGAAATTCCCTTTCTCTCGTTTCTTAACATCTACCTTACTATTATTTACATATAAATAGACATTACTTATTTATTAATCTATTTGTTACTCTTGTTTCCCGTAACTTCACAATATAATGGCCCGACTGATTACCTTGCATACTCTAACTATATTGGTTAGCTTTCTGCGCTTTCTTTATCCCTTGTAAAGAATTATTCAGTGCGGCGCCATTGTGACTATGTTACGTCTTGATCCCTATATCTCTTAATTCTACTACAGTAATCTAAAGCCAATCCCATACTTGACCTTAGATCCTATCTTAACACTAATTTCTTATTCTACTGAGATACGCGGAATTTCACAAAGCGGGAATCTTTCTTTACATTTAAATAATGAGTTTTTACAATCTAAGAGGGGTCAAACACTGAACACATTGTATTATACACTAGGGAGGTTTTCATTGTTTAGCGATGCTACCATTTATAACAATAGGGGAAGGCTTACTACAATATTTCCTGTACGAACGGGTTTGTCTCTATTACTGTCAAGCTGGGGGAATTATTTTGAAGAAGGCCACGACCGGGCGTTTACACGACTCAAATATACTTTTATTATTATTTTCTCTTTACTCATTTTACTTCTACACTTTACACTTTTATTACACGTTATTTTTATTCAAGCTATTATTAAACCTTTTTATTTAAAGTACTTATTATTTATTTTATTTCAAACACTTATAAACTTGAATTTATTTAAACACACATATCTATATCTTATTTCATATTAAGCTTCCATATGCAATCTTATCTTAATTAATCAACATAACTTATCTCACAACAATTAAATTCTCAGTATTGACATATATAATTAATCAAAACAAAACGATAATACCATTTTAGTAGAGAGAAATTTCATATACGGAAAGTTCATTGATTTAACGAACAGCACAAAGAATCAGCTGTTTTGGGGTGTCGTCTAGTTGCATAGGGTGGTAATTCAGAACAATACAAAAACAGGAAAGAGCTTGTCTAACGTGGCTTTGTTTGCTTTAGGGAGGAGGGGTTATGAATGAGATGGGTTCTTACAAAGGGGAGAGTTTACATTCCTCAACACATATTTAACATGAACCAACTGGCTTGGAATTGACTTGTTTGGAATGGTTTCCCTACCAGCTATTACTTGCTTAACACGACAAACTCGCGATACTAATATTATTATTATATAATTAAAATTTTTCTCATTTATTTATTTATTTTTTATTTTTTATTTCTGAGTGAATAAATTTATGTTTGTCCTTTTTTTCTTTTATCGTTAACGACTTATAAACTTACACAACAACAATTACATAATTATGTTGCAATTTTCTGTGCTTGACACTGTAAACAATATTTTTTTTTTTTTTTACCAAGTAAATTACACAATTTTAAATTCAGCAGAGTGGCGCAATTTTGTGCCGCCCCTTGGCAAGACAACACAAAAATCGGGAACTAGTTTAATTCTTTACCAGTAAACTAAACCAGCTGCCGTTGTTAGTAAAACGCTTACTAACAAATTACAAAACAAGTATGATGTAGGAAACTGACAAGGTTTGCATAAACTTATTCACTCACTAGGTATTAGCTAAAACATCTCTTTATTGCTATTGAAATATTAATCAAACATTATTCCTGATTTTAAAGAAAGTTATTTTAGTAAATAGCGCTTTTACTGCTTCAAAGATCTTAATTATATTATTCTTGTTATATCAAAATTTATTCATATAACTGTTGCTTTTAATACCACGGATCCGGGTCTCAATTTTCTCAAAATTATTAATTTATCAATATATACATTACGGTTACTATTACTTCTTACAAAATTACAAAATATACAAATCTGATAATTTGTTCATTACATTGCGAAAGTTCTTTAAAGTTCTTTGTTACTTCTTATTAAGGCGAAATTTACAAAAGTTGTGGTTTGATATCACCTGAGGTTGTTGTTGTATTCTTGGGACATCTCCAGTTGTCTTCTACGGGTTGAGTACGTTGTTCTTGGTGTATCTACATCGGGTTGATTTTTAGTTTACTTGAAGTTCTCGAAGATAGGTTGTTTACTTGAAGTTCCACATGTTGTAATTTCACTTTTCTTAGTGCAGATTCTTGTAGTTCACATTTTCTTTATTTTAATTACAGTTATAGTTCTCACTTTGCAGTACTACAGTCTAGTAGTTAACTATGTTACACTTACATTTGATTTTGTTTTTAAGAGATGTGTTGGCTACCTTTTTCTATTTTATTTATATATTTTCTCACAAACTCTAGACACTACATTATTCACAATAACAAGATTTCACGCTGGATATGCTTCTAGAGAACTTACACATACGTATATGTGTACAACACCAAAACTCACGTCTACTCATTGCGACGTTCTACGGCCGAATGCGCGTACGGTTTAGGGGAGAGGGCTCAGTAAGCTAGTGCGTATTTACACACTAAGAAAATAGTTCGTACTTTTTCTATTATTATTTATTCATTAATTAGAAGATAAATACTTTATGTTTATTTTATTATGACTTAGGGATTTCTTTATTTCTCTAGTCGCATTTTTAATTATTTAAGTAATTATTATTATTATTCACTACTTAATACTTTTCTTGGCGTGTTGGTACTGGAAGGTTTCAAGTTGATTCAGGAATCTGGGTATAGGTAAGGGTGTATGATACTCTTACTTATTAAAATTAAAAAATTTTAATCTGTGCGATTTTTGATACATTTAAAATCGTCACAAGCTTAAATGGTCCCAGCACATTGAGTAAATGCAGTTGACACACTGTATAAAGAACTCTTAGCTGAAGATCCAAAAGTTCCTTCTAAAAAAACCATTTGGAGGTGCGGTCTTTCTTTTCGGTGGAGATTTTAGACAAATTCTCCCTGTTGTTCCACATGGCAGCAGAACCGAAATACTTTCCTCATGCATGAAGAATAGTAAGTGTTGGAAAAATATTCAGGTCCTAAAATTAGACCAAAACATGCGTGCCAATGAGGACAATGTCCCATCAGAACACCGAGGATTTTCCGATTGGCTTTTAAAACTTGGGAATGGAAAACTCCAAGAGCCTGGATTAGAGGAAGGCATCTTCGAAATTCCTCCAGTCTGCATTGAAAATGGATGTATTGTTGCTGCTGTCTTTCCTGAGGTCATCCAATCAGGAGATGACAGCATTGCTAACAGTGCAATCCTGGCTCCAAAAAACCACGAGTCACTTGAACTTAATGAAAATGTCCTTAGATGAATTCTATCTGAATTGAAATGCTATACCAGCATAGATTCTATTCAGCAAGACAGTGCAAATGTCGAGGAGGCAGCAAACTATCCAATGGAGTTTTTGAACAGCTTAACACCTGGAGGTATGCCTCCTCATAGACTTAACTTGAAAGTTGGTGCAGTAGTAATGTTGCTACGAAACCTTGACTCAACAAGAGGTCTTTGCAATGGCACCAGAATGGTCGTCAAGCAAATTATGTCAAAAGTCATTGACTGTGAAATCCTGACCGGATCTTTTAAAGGTACCAGGGGATTTAATCCAAGAGTTATTCTTGCACCCAGTGACCCTGACCTTCCCTTTACATTAAGACGAAAACAGTTTCCATTTAGACTTGCTTTTGCTATGACCATCAACAAAAGCCAAGGGCAAACACTGGATTCAGTTGGTATTTATTTGCCATCTCCAGTATTCAGTCATGGTCAACTTTGTGTTGCATTTTCAAGAACAAAGTCCTTTCAGCAAATCAAGGTAAAAGTCTTAGGAACTGACCAACAAGGCAACTTAAAGAAAGACCACAGAGTTTACACCAAAAATGTGGTCTACAAAGAAGTTTTCGCCCAATAATTAAATTTCATAGCCAATATGTAATTAAATGTATATGTAATTAAATGTATTTAATATATGCCAATAAATAATTAAATATGTGCTAATAAAAATGCTCGCCACCCGGGCGTAGAACGGGTACTTCAGCTAGTAACATATAACATCATTATCATTACAAATTGACAGATTAAATAACTTCTCAATTGCTACTAAAATTCTTTATCCCTTTCTAATAGTCACAAGAGATTCACGAATACATTGAATATCATTTATCATTGATAAGGAATTACTCATTGAATATCATCTATAATTTATGAGAGCTTAATTAGTCCATTGACTATTATTTATAATTTATAAGAGATTAATTAACACATTGAATATTATTTATAATCTATAAGAGATTAATTAACACATTGAATATTATTTATAATCTATAAGAGATTAATTAACACATTGAATATTATTTATAACATTGTTAAGTTACTCTTGGAACTAGAAATCTCCTTCATTCTCATCATAAATTAACTTTGATCAACGACATGACTTAAGATCTAACATATCATAAATATCGAAATATCATTCAAATTTATATTAATTATTTAAACTTTGTACTCTGATTCTATGTCGTAAGATATAAAATACACTTCAGCATTTGAATGTCTTCATGGGTTCTCTTAGAATGAAACGGGTTAAACGTAGGTAGACAACTATACTACATGAAATTATTTGATTACAACATTTTAATTTGATACGATTACTTGAGTTTGATTATCCATTACTCCGTCCTGCTCGTTCCACACTTTACACCTCACAACACAATTGATCTTACTCTACTTTTTATTCACACACTATCGCGATAACCATTCATCTCCACGCCCTCCGAAACTTTAAATTTCTCATACGGCCGCGCACATGATAAACAATACTGCTTCGCTCTTGATGCCGCGCACAGGATAACTAATACTGCTTGACTTATTAATGACCGCTTGTTCTTTTCTTCACTTCCTCCTAACTACTTACTTTACTTCTTCATGACGATAACTAACTGGTTTGTTTAATGACCGAATACTGATTGACTGAATGAATATGTTACAGACTGTCTTAGATTGCTTAATGATTGTTTAAGACATAACTTCTAACTCTCTCTAACAACAACTAGCAAACAACTGCCACTAGCAAACTTCCACGGACTGACTGCTTGCTAACTGGTAACTGACTGACCGATTCTCCTCTAAGTTCCTTCACGAGTTACTTTTATAGTTTCACATAGACTTCCCATACTGCCGCTACTCTTAAGATTACCATCATTGGCCAAAATTCAAACGTGTTGCCGGTAAGTTTAAAATTATCCAGTTAACACTCGAAATAATTTTCGCGCGCAGAGGTGACGCTATCCCTGATTGGAGAACTCTTATAGACGCGCACTTCTTTCCGCCAGACCGTTATCTCGTTAAACAGAGAAATTTGTTTTCTAAAACCACCCCCGTTATGACGTATCACTCTTTGTATTTTGTAGGCCGAAAACACCCTATTTCTAACGGTACTTCATATTTTCTGCTGTTTTGTGCAAACAAAGCGTTTATATCTTTACGACTTAGAAAGTTGTACATACAATACAATTTTACAGTTGCTCGGCGCCAACGTGTCGCTTCGCTAGTACACACCTCTTACTTCTATAACAAATACTTGGTACAATTCTCATCTGTATGTCTACTTACTAACATTACATCTATTAATATTAAAAGTCTACATCAGAATATACTATTGATATAAATGTGTTTTACCACACAACTGGCTGTAACCGGTAGTGTTACGTTACAGTACCTGATAGAAGTTGAAGATATTCTGACCACTAAACGAAGCCCAACCGGATTCGAGTCGAGACAAAGGGCTTTCTATCACAGTTAAGACCGAATACATTTCAGGTCGGCTGATTGGTATATGAACTAAAAATCCTGAGGGCGGCTAACCAGGGCGGCGTTTTCTACGTCCCCCGTGTGTTCCAGGACGGAGAAAACTATACCTGACTGTTGTCTTTAACTGTTTTAGATTGCTTCCACTTCTCCTTGAAATGGAAGACGGCCGATATGATCGTACTTACTCATTAACTGATTATGGTGATAGAATGCATTATGGAGGGCATTAACCAGGCAAACTGCCAACGTGCTCTACTATCAGCTTCTTACGTTCTTTGATTATTACGAGTTTCTGTGAAAATGTAGGCCTACCATACATATCGCACTCTGTCTACGAGGTAACGAATTATGCCGACGTTGTCTTAAGCACTCTCCTATCCTCTTGTTTGCTCCGAGAGGTGGTGGTGAACCTGTCAATATTTGTAGACGATATGGTGGCTTTTGCTGTCGATTTCAGTCTAATTGTTGCAGCTATTAAGTTCCACCGCCAAATCGACGTGTACGTTGAGTGGGCCGATAATATTTCATTTTTCTGATGAAGCGCCACAGTACAACGAAGCGGCCCTGTTCTCGCGACGACTCGAACACGAATGCTTGAAATAGGCACCGATCTAATCATACCGATTCCAGACGGATTCACCCGACGATCCCATGCACTTTCGATTCCGAAGACTATTCCTAGATTAGGTAAAACTATCGTCCCTATGCGGCTACCTAGCCGTCGCTCATATTGACATAGTGAAGCTAAATGTCCATGTCCTTCTTTTCTCCCGCTGCTTCTGAAACGGTGGCTTGGAGTTTGTCCCCCTGGACTTGGATCGAAATGAGGCGGGAAGCGCTCAAATTCTATGCGTGAGTGGCTAAGAACACATCAGATAGTCGGATTAGATTTCATCTTGAAACAGGTTGGTTACTCATGGAAGCGGGCTTCATTTGTTAGCACTGCATTCACTCAATTAAAACAAAATACGTATAGATGATAGTTGGACTGAGTAGGAGGAATCTGATTTGAGACGCAACAAAGTAACTCCCCGGCTGCTGGACGATCAGTCGCTGTTCGGTCAGAACGCCACTGTAGATGACCATTATACCTGTGGTGGACACTATCGGTCACTGTGACAACGAGTCACAGTTTTGTAGTACGAAATATTTGGGTGACGTTCAAGAAAAAGATAATGTTTGAGAAAAACAAATATTTTCTTGATTGTAAAAATACGGTGAAATCTAAATAAGAGACGAGATAAATAATATTATAAAATTCTATTTTATGTACAAATATATAACAAAAATATTTAACTAGTTTGAAACTGACAAATTGCGAACGCTTCTCACCATATGAACGTAACTTCCGAGTACAATCTTTAGGAAGGGGGGCTCTATTAAAATGCACTGAAAATGGTACACTCCGTGAACATTACATATTCAGGTTTTGTTTAGGCTTTTGTTGTATAGACTGCAACAGTAAAACAGCTACACAACTTACGCGATTGTTCAGTGAAGACTGAATGCCGAGAGAGGAGCGGCAGAATTCGAGGAACTGGGCGTTTTCAGACCTTTTGAACCGATAACACGATAACGATGTTTGCTTCTGGAAACGATTAAAATTTCTTATTATCAAAGGATTCAATCTCTACGTGACATTCAATTTTGCAATTTAATTGCATACAAAATACCAGTGAGCACTCAGAAAAATGCCAGTTGAAATTAATTTCCTCA
The DNA here is from genome assembly GCA_034769895.1 of Magicicada septendecula. Taxonomy (NCBI): domain Eukaryota; kingdom Metazoa; phylum Arthropoda; class Insecta; order Hemiptera; family Cicadidae; genus Magicicada; species Magicicada septendecula. The sequence continues at coordinate 296,899,291 of CM068370.1, read as the reverse complement.
TCTGTACCTCACTTGTAACTCAATATTTTTCCTCAAAGCATACATGCTAATTTCATTATTTTTCGGACTATTCATTTAATTTGCACAATTTATGAATATTTTTGTGTGAAGATTTTTTACAGTTATAACCCTAGTTTGCTCGAAAGGAAATTAACTTAGCTTCAGGGGTTTACCAAGCGAATGTTTATCAGATGTTACGAAACCAAACAAACTGATCTAGATTAATAAAATAATTAAACGAACCATTAAAATACGCTAACGCATGTCTAATGCTATAATTACGTGAATAATTTCGTGGTTGAGACAATATTTTAGTGGCACAAAAGTTTGGCAGTATTCGAGGAAAAGAAGAATCGACATGGCCCCTTAAAATAATACACTATCCACTCTCCGAAAGATGAGAGACTACACGTTCGGTAGTAAGAAAGACGTGAGTGTAGATAGAATAGTAAATGGCGGACACTCAAATGAGGAATACTTTCAGAATAGCAGAGCAGTGCATATAGATGATGGAAACAGTGAACGCTCTATGCGTGCGCGCGTGTGTGTTTGTTTCAAACAATGGTAAATGTGAAAGAACCATGTGACGTTCTAGTGAAAGGAAAAACATTTGACTCATCTCTGGTGGGCATCGACAGCTGCATTGACTGCATTCAATGAAGCCGTAAACGCCCTTACGCCAACGCCGCGCCGCCTCTCTGCGATTTATTGACCGGTTTTGGCTCTGTTGTTTATTTAGTTTTTCTGAATGTAGAATATAAGCAGAGAACACGAAATCAGTCTGTATCGTGTAACGATAAACCTCCTACTACCGTATTGCTTGGAAAAAATAATTTCTGCAATTAATGAATCCTGTCGTCGGTAAATAATAATTAGTATAGGCAAACATATTTGATAAGAACGCACTTGACAGTACTAATTAGAAAAGACATGTTAATATTAGAGGAATAAAAATAGAAAGGTGAAAACAAAGATTAAAAAATGAAGGAGCATGAGCACAAAAACATTTAAAGTATATAGTTTCGTAAATAATACTAGCTGCAGAACTCGCTCTATAGTTTGAAAGAAATACATTTATTATTAGTAGGTAAATGTCCTACTAAATCAGTAGCTGGTAATTTTCAATAGTAGGTAATTTTTCAATTGTTAGAAAAATTACAAAAACCCCGATTACTCTACAATTTTGTTAGTATAATAACAATTTTAGAGGAGACAGTTATACAGTAAAGACTAAAAATTCGAAACTGATGCATTGATTTTTTAGCAAAATTTGTAACCAGAATGCCTAAATGATAAATAATTTAGTCCTACCTTTTAAATTTTCTATGGATATCTATAGGCCTAACCAGTGGTTTTTGTGTGGTGGAAACTTGGGCAACTGATGGCTGAAATGTGGAGGGAGGAAGGGGTTTTTCTCTACAGTGCAGGGTAATTTTTAGCCGTGAGTGACACGAAATTAGGTCTTTCAAGTCGTAAGCAGAATTCATAAATAACAAGAAATAAAATTCACATTGCAGTCTATTGCTTTGATTTCCTGATACAGTGAAATACCACCAAATCTCGGGTTGTGTACTACCTGTTCAGCCTGTTTATAAGCAATACTGGGGATTCTTTTTTTTTTCAAAAATTTGAATCAGACTTTATATTTTTAGGAAAGCTTTGTACTATTCAGTATTTCTTTCTTGTAGGTCAACATTGAGTTCTGAAAGTTCTTGCAGGGAGTTGAGCATCAGACCCAAATTCAAACAAAGGTTGGTGAAGCTATCTTCTGTGTAAACCGTCATACATATACTGCTCTTTCTTATCACAGTTCTTATAAACTCTTGCTACTTTAAAGTGAGAGACCAAAGCTTCTTAATTTTGAAAGACAGCAAAAACCATATTGATTTAGTAGACAAAACTCTACCAATTCTCAAAAGCTGCGTTTCCAGAAAGGAAGCTCACGCACTCTGAGCTTCCTTATGTTTTTTATGTTGAATCACTACATATGGCATACAGTTTATTCTGGAAGGCTTTAAACCTATTCACTGCCACATTTTCCTGACTGCATCATTGACTAAGAGTTCGAGCCTAAGGCTGGCACAGTGTCAAGTAATTATGTCAGGAAATGTTTCTTTAAAGAGAGAAGAAACCCCCGTCGAGAACCTACCATTACAACAGCTCTATCACAAGTTAAAGATAATACACAATTATTCACAAATTCTTCTGATTAAGCTCAGTGCCCCAAGATGAAACATCAAACACCTAAACATTCCACTGGCAGACTGTCAAGTCCAATCAGGTCTACAAAAATGGACTTCATTTCCCATACGCTCAAGAAAAGTATGGAAATACACGATTGACACTGTCTTTTGGCGGTTGTCAACAATGAACGATAATCCAATTTCCTCTCCTGTATGGTTAACAATGTTAATAACTAGCGTTTTCTGAATGAAGAACCCTTTCCATATCTAAACCATTAAGGTTGATCTCATTTTCAGACTTACTGAATGAATGAATATCTTCTATTTTATAAGCTGTGTAAAAATTTTTACAGGTATTCCCTTTTCTTATAATTGATTTTAAGCGAACATTCGAAATTTTTTTTGACTCATTATAAATTTTCACTACAGCTTTATGGGCAGCACTAGACTTGTGAACCAAATTTTTTCTTGATGATGTAATTTTCAGTTTTTTCATAAGAATTTGCTGTTTTTTGTTTTCACCATAAGAAGAAACTTCAATTTAACCCACTCTCTTGCAATTATCATTCCCACTTTTTCTCAACCCCAACACTAGCCACTTTCTTGCAAACTGAGCAGCCAACGTTTCTTCTTCGAAACACAGCCAGTCGTTTTTCTTCACAAACGCTTCCTTCTGTGAAACAGTTCATCAGGTAGGACAGCTGGATTTATCGCAGATTCCATATGGGGGTATCAAATTAAAGGGAATTTTAAGCAAAATCTGAATATAATGTGCAGTTTTGGAAATTTCAAAATTTTGACCCCAGGGATCAAAAAAGAGATCGAAACTTTGAAAAAATTGTAAAAATCCAAACGGGTATCAGACTAAGGGAATTTTACCACCAATCTGAATATATGGAATTTTCAGCGTTTATTTTATGATTGCCCTACAATTGTTACTTTACTAAACAAAAAATAGGAGGGTGATCGGGATTTTCTAATAATTAAAAAATTATCTAATATTAAATTTATCTAATAATAAACCTACTTCAAAATAGCGAAGGAGTTGTGCAGCTCAGGGAGCGTACTATAGTTCTAATATTATGACACAAGCACAATCATTATTGTTTCAAGTGCAATTATAATTATTATTTTAACGTACTTTTATTGTAATGCTTTTATTGCTTTTGTAGTGACAAAATCGTAGATAATATTTTCTAAATCTAATGGTTTCGTTGAATCATGTTCATTTAAAGGTAAATATAAATTGCTAAGTTTTCCATAATTTGAAATACTTAAAATAAATAGATGAAGTAAACATAGCGTCATGGATAGTGTAACTTTTGTATTAAATTAATTCAGGGCAACATTTTCAATAAAATCGTGTACCGGTATTTGCTTTCCGATTTCGACGTTTCAAATTCTGGTGCCCGGGTCCAATGCCTCCTTCGCAAGATCCAAACGTGAACTATAGCCGGCTATGCACTAACCATCCCCACTGGACGTCATGACGGACAGCAAGTCAAAAACGACAGTGCGTAGCTTTGACATCCATCCGCACGTCGTGTATTTTTTGAAGGATGTGCACGACGAAAATGAGTCCAGCAAGACCATCAGCTCAAGCCGCACGACGTGCGGATGGATCGTGTGTAGTGTTGACGGATGTCAAGGATTGGTGCATCGTGCATGTTTGTTCATGTGTACGCTTGCTGTCTATCAAATCGTCATTTTCGAGCAAGTAGAGTACATGTTTTTAGAGCACATTCGTTTAATAAATGTTTACTGTTTAATCTTACGTTAAATTCATTCTTTAGTTTATATTTAATAAGTAAACGATTCAGATAAAATTTCAGTTTAATGTTTATTTTAGTTTATTCTTCGCTTACATAATACATTCAAATATCATTAGCAGTTATTATTTTAAATATTGTTATTATTAATTTGATTTAATTACGGTACAATTCATAATGGACCGTGAAATAACATCAAAATTTATCGAAAAATATAAATTAAATAGATGTCTGTGGGACGTATCCTCGGCAGATTACATCGTTTGTAAAATAACATAACACAACGAGAACTAAAGAACGTCTGGCACGTTGGACGAGTTGCACGACAGTGTGGTGCGCACATCCATCACCGACGTCGGGCATGCTGGACAGCGGCGATGGTTATTGCGTGACCGGCTTATGAGTGTAAGACGAAGATCTTTACGTCACCACATACATTGAAACATTACAAAATTTACTGAACATTTATGATCTACCCGACCATCGTATGCTCTTCATGTTCACATGTAAAGAGTTTATGCACTACTCACAGTTTAATTTACTTCAAAAATACCGTATAAATGTAATTAATTTCACTAACACGCATCTCAGACACAGCGTAAACGCGTGTAAAAACGTAGAATTTCTGTCACACTGACATCGGGCGGGTAGCAGAACCCTTCACAGAATTGTTGCTGCTGCTCAATGCAGGTGTTCTTGTACGGTTAATTTCATCGATACTACGTACCCAGTATTCTTAGTATAACCGTTGTCATACTGCTCGGGATTATTACTACGTAATATATAAATCTTCGCCCATAAGAATTAACTCACCTGCTTCAATGATTTTGAAGAAGAAAACATGTGCAGTATGATTCTAGAAATTGTATTACTTTTATTCACCATCTGCTAATTTCTCACAGTAGAAGTCAAAACGTTTTTATATGATAAGAATAATTTTTGTAACAAATCAACATTTGGGTATTATTTAGCGGTGTTTGTATTAAGCGTCGTTACTTGATTCTTCAAGATTCCGGGAATAATTTTACTGAAAACCGTCGGCGTTTATTGAGTTATCTCTTATACAAACAGAAATATGGGGCGAGTTTTATTTTGTTGTGAAGCTCGTTGTGGTTGCATGTAATACTTCTTGCCGGCTTATGTGTTTAATTCGTACCGTTTTAAAACTATTTATTCACAGTTCTGGACTGCCTAGCATTGAGTGTAAGCAAACAATCAGTGGATTTTGCCTTAGAAAGCTGAAGGTGCCAGTTTAACAGCTCAATTGTTTTAGCCCGCGTTCGTCCCCCCCCCCCCCGTAAATACGCCCCTGTACACTGATTATTTCACGGTTCATTAAGTATTCACTCGACTGTTTTTAAATGTACTATTTATTTAAACAGAACGACACCAGATTTTTTTATCGAATATAACAGTTTGATTAGTCAACATTAATTAGTTATTTTATACTTTTTACGCCTCGTTCCTAACACTCACTTGGGATCAGGGTACGGCAGCTATTCATCCATATTCCTCTGTCCATTACGACCTTCGACTTCAGTCAACGGCACACCGTGTAACCACATGTTCTGTTTGTTAACGCATGTTTCCATTCCATATAATCTATTTGTTTTGTTCTATCTAATTTCTGTTGATTCATAAAGTAGTGGGTAGTAGAAAAAGGGGAAGACCCCGAAGTAGATTCAAAGACCAGATAGAGGAGGACATCAGAAAGCTGAACATAAGAAACTGGAAATCCAGGTCGCACAATAGGGAAGAATGGAATCGACTCCCAAGACCCACCAAGGGTTGTAGAGCGACGGCTGATGATGATGAATTTCTGTTGATTATGCCTTGCTTTTCCACTCCTTATGCTATAACGAGAAGTATGGGAACTTTTTTACTGCTTCATCACTTATTGCTTACGGCCAACCGAACGACTTGTTTCGGCGAATCAATGTAATCCACCAATCTGAAAAACAAATATCGTAGAATAACAGAAGAGACAGGGAGTGGTAAGCTGATGAAGAGGTAAAATAGATTTGGCTAGATTGGACACACTGTAGATGTAGGTAATTGGGGACGGGACTCAAGGCCTCTGCGTGAAAGTAACGCCCGGAGTGACTCCTCCGATAACTGCGAGTATCAAACTCTCTAGGGCTTTTGCTTATAGAATGGTATGCACTTTACGATTTGCAGACAGTTTGGGAGAGGATCTCAGCAAATGAGGTGCTTAGCAGTTTGTGTGGTGTTTGTCCCTAACAGCCTTAAACCAGCAATGACGCACCTGGGTAACAGCGAAATACTTCCTCATCTTTTTTGGGGCCAGGTCGTGCATCCCTGCTGCCTCCCGTGCGAGACTCCCCTGTCCGCTTAGCGGTGGTTTGCCCACGGCAGCTCGGTTCAGGAACGAACGTCTCATAACACAAGTCGTTGCACGACTAACAGGAGACAACCCCGCCCCGAGGTCACGAACGGCTAGGACAGCGGCAGTTCGGGTTTGCTGTCGACGCGTTTAACGATGGGATACTGTTTTGTTTTGGTACTGGTTCTCTCAGGAGAAGGAGACTATGAATCATCCAGCAGATTAAGGGGTCGTTTGATGATGTCTAACTGGCCAGATCGCGTAGGTGGGGGTGGGTTTTGAGTCTGCCATCGTTAGAGTCTGTCGAGCAGGGAAAAAGTAAGTCACAGATAGTCTGAAGACGAACTCTTTCACCTTAGCTTAAAAAAAAAAAAAAAAAAAAAAAAAAACGGTGAGTTGGAGAGGATTTGATTGGAACTGTTCCAGCTTACATTTCGCACTATTGGAAAGGAGCGACCACCATTCTGAGTCTGCGTATGTGAGTACTAATCGCAGTAGCAGTAGATAGAGGGTCAGGATTGTTTCACTAGGAGAAGATGAGGGAAAAGATCTCTGCTCTGACGTCGCGGACTTGTCTGAATGAACATGGTCTGGGAAGCTTAGGCGACTGTCTACAGTCACTCCCAAGAACTTCAAATACTTTTTTCAGGTGATTGGTTTCCCATCAAGAATTAGGGGCTGGACACACACTGGATACATTGCACATTAATTCATGGATCTAGAATGAAGTTTGTTACTTTATGAACACCCGGTACTGTGATTTCGCCACTAAATTAAGGAAATGCCAACGTATATTAATAACTACTTTACGCCCAGATGTTCGTGGAACACTGATTTGATTTATAGCGTTTGCAGCGATTTGAAATATGGATTTGTTTACGAACGCGCGAATTTAAACTTTTCTGCCCCCATCGGCATTGGGATTATTATTTTAATTCAGTGTATAATTTTTATTCATAAATTGTAATTATTATCTTTATTATAAATGAAAGTACAAAGACATAATTCTATGTTAATCACAGCGAAGATCTGAAAATTAAGTAATTCTCAACGCAAAATCATTAAAATGTACGCGCACGTTAAACGTGTGTTTTTGTTGCTGCTAGTCTTCACTAAAACTGGTTATACTGTAGAGTAATTTACTGTATCAGGTGTTTTACTCATGTTTACTACGCCGTTTGTTGTTTTCCCCTTTATTACGTTTCTGTTGCGTCATATCTTTCAGTACGGCCAGAAGTCAGTGAATTCCATTCTTTGACTTTCATTGTCTGGCACACGATTGTGGTAATATTTCCATTTCTTGTAACCAGTGTTTAAAATCGTATTACTCATGTGATATTACAATTATATAAAATATCGGAAATGTACACTACGGCAATCCCTACTGATTGTAAGCAAAATGAATAAGAATTATTAGTTTATAAATGTGTGAGATCAAACGTTATGGATTTTTAAACGATGAATTTATCGTCATCGTCATCATTATGTTCACAGTCGCTCCATTTCCCCGAGGCCTTACAACTCCAGATTCTCAGTTGGGATATATTTTCTAACATTTTATATGGGCATGATAATTAATTAAAAACGGGATGTCTACGTGGTTCTGGCAGCTACCTCACGTTTACATACTGTAATTACTTTTGTACCAGTTGTACCAATTTGTACTAATTTACATAATTTTCACGTGTACCAGAGGCCTGAAAACAAGGCGCAGTAGCGATAAACTCATAGTTTATGTTAACACGTTACGAAAAAATTGCGTTGTTAGATTTAGCAATACTGTATTATATTGAAGCACAGGATATATTGACATCAATCATTGGTAATAATTCTTAAGTTGCTATTGTTTCTCCAAGGCGGTTTGGTTCGCCGCAACTTACTCGATTTTTTAAAACATTAGTAGTTTTCAAAAAGAAATGAAAAAAGGGTGAATTTTGCTTCTAGCCATCAGATTTATTGGCCTATTTTTCAGAAAACACAAAAAACAAATGTTCTCGTAAAGGCTGCATTAGTTAAGTTTGGTTTAACAAATATTCGAGCCGTTTTTCACAGAAAAACGACTGTTTTAAAAATGTGTATCAAAATTAGGAATATATGGAAATAAATAACCTACTTTGCGAGTTTTTTAAAAGTTGTTCTGCATTTTTTCGGAAGATGGTAAAAAACGACAAATTTTCATGTCCACATTTTGTCGTTTCTGTGGCTGCCAATGTACACTTGCTAGTTTAGATCGTACTTATTAATAGTAATGACAGACAAACGATTTTTATCGTTTTGGCCTTACGTCTTTGTCGCTGACACGGTCCTATCACTTAAAGCTTCTTAACATAGCCGCCATATAAGGGTTATTACATTTAAGAGTTTTAGGCCTTTATATAGCAGGAAACGTACGACATCACATCTCAACCGCCACTATTTTCTGTTTTCCCAGGCCGTCTTCTGTAAATTCCTGCTCCTCATATCCTCCTCCACATCCTGTCTCCAAATTCTTCGAGGCGTACTCTTTTTCCTGAGCTTGAGCGGATAATATTCTAGTATTCTTCTAGGCCATCTCTCATTGCTCATTCCCTGTAAGTATCCGTACAGAATCCATCTATGTTGTTCACCTATTCCATTAATAATTTCCTTAACATTTGCTCGCTCCCTTATTATTTCATTTCTTCCATGGTGCAGCCAGAATATCCGACACAATCTTCTCACACAATCCATTTCAACCGCATTTAAGACTTCCGTATTGAAATATTATTTACTTTTATTAACTACCAGTTTCTTACTCATTTGAAGGACTGGAATTGTCATTACTTTATAAAAATTTTGTCATATTTTTTAATGCTTTTCTCCTCAATGTTTTTCCAAAGGCTTTAAAACGCTTGAAATACTTGAAGTATGGAACTATGCAAGTTCCCTAATCGTCTTGCTTTCCTAAAGTCAATTCTGTTACTATTACTATTATTACTAGGTCATACACATACCATTTTAATATTTTTCTTAGAGCTGTATTTTGTATTTCTTTCTTAAAAATAAGTTTTTATGTCTACTCACTTCTTCACCAGCCGATTTCACTCTTCTGTCTTTTATCAGCATTATCCGGTTTTATATATCCAGCTTTCCCGGATTTGTCTGCTCCTGATTCTTCCAACTTGATTTTGACCCCTCTTCATGTGTTCTTTAGTGGTCTCCAAGTAATTACCAGGGCTTCTTCTCTTCAATGCCCAAACAATCCTAGCATCTGAAAGTCTTTTATACGTGATAAAATTGACACTGCCGATAACACCTTTAAAATATTGCATTAGCGTGTGTAATCGTTCAGAATGGAGGCCTATACATAATGAATGATCATAAGGTGTGCCTAAGTAGTGAAGAATTGTGGCTGATCTTATTGATTTGGTCGCGATATGTATCCTGGCAGCATTCTAAATTTTGTATTATCTTTATTGAACGACCGAAGAGAGTTCTCATTTTTAACTCGACCCTTTACAATTTGTCTGTTTGTCTATTTGAGGCATATCTCGCAATAACTTCTGAAAGGATCAACTGATTTTTATAAAACTTGTCCATAAAGCGTCTCCATATTTTTACCCAATACTGTACACCCTTATAGCTTCTGAGCTCGACCCTCCAAAAATAGATGGACGGGAGGCAATAATGTGAGCGGTCAAAATTGAGAGAAAAACGCAAAAAGTCGTGCGGGCTATCAAATTAAATGGAATTTTAATCAATGTCATCTGAATCGAGTCATGAAATTATGTGTCGTGAAGATAAGTTCATCGTTAACTATGGTGTATATATATATGTCTGTCTATTGTTCAACTTCTGGTATGTTCATTAATGTTCAGTGTTTTGATGCCGTGGTGTAATTGTTCCAAATGATATTGTATCGCTCCGCCGCACTGTATAATGTTACGATTTCGTCGTCCGGTATTACATCAACGATAGTTCTACGCGTCGATTATTGATGTAAGTGTGACTGGTTAGTTCAATTCTGAATTAGGGTATAATAAAGAATTCTATAATTGTTAAGCACTGGCGTATGTCGCATGTTTTTAGACACTGTAAGTACACTATCACCGGATACGCGCCAATATCGAAATGTCTAAGTCTCTTAGTTATATGTCGCGTGGCAAAGTTTCAAAGTCCCACTGCCGTCCGTATGTTAATCGAACTTTGACGACCGACTGTTGAAAGTTATAAATAGACTGTTTTAAAAGTACGTGAAGACTGTTCAAAGTATATGATTGAAAATTTATGAAAGACTGTCCTACTGACTGACTGATTGAAAATTTATGAAAGACTGTTGACTGACTGCCTGACTGACTGACTGAAAATTTATGAAAGACTGTCAGTCAGGCAGTCAGTCAACAGTCTTTCATACATTTTCAATCAGTCAGTCAGTAGGACAGTCTTTCATAAATTTTCAATCATATACTTTGAACAGTCTTCACGTACTTTTAAAACAGTCTATTTATAACTTTCAACAGTCGGTCGTCAAAGTTCGATTAACATACGGACGGCAGTGGGACTTTGAAACTTTGCCACGCGACATATAACTAAGAGACTTAGACATTTCGATATTGGCGCGTATCCGGTGATAGTGTACTTACAGTGTCTAAAAACATGCGACATACGCCAGTGCTTAACAATTATAGAATTCTTTATTATACCCTAATTCAGAATTGAACTAACCAGTCACACTTACATCAATAATCGACGCGTAGAACTATCGTTGATGTAATACCGGACGACGAAATCGTAACATTATACAGTGCGGCGGAGCGATACAATACCATTTGGAACAATTACACCACGGCATCAAAACACTAAACATTAATGAACATACCAGAAGTTGAACAATAGACAGACATATATATATACACCATAGTTAACGATGAACTTATCTTCACGACACATAATTTCATGACTCGAACAGTAACAGCAGAATCAACAGAATACACACACAGCGCGAGTGAATCTGTTTCGCGTGCGTTAAGTGTCAGTGACAGCACAGCTACGCAGCTTCCCACACATGGACCAGCAGAGAGGAGTTACGCCGATGGAAATATCGGATAATTCATCTAACAAGTAATCTTTATGCTATTCTTATCATAAGAAACTCTACTGTCCTGTCTCTTTTTCAAGAAACACCCCTTGAGCATTTAAATGAAACATGATAAACATAATTAACGCCATCCATCTGAGGCAAACGATGAACGCATTAGTATAGGATTTATTGTTTGAATATTTGTGTTTCTATATATCGATTGCATTATATATGTATGTGTATGTTTTTCAGCAAACAACGTATTGGATTTACCTTGTAATTTGATGTATAACATGTGTTCTTTTATGTTCTTTTTATGAGTTTATGAATGTATGTATTTACAGGGAATCACCCATATTTTATATATTGAATTTAATGAATGATATAATGTTAAATAAATAAGTGTTTATTTTATCATCCAGAATATATGCGTTCATCATTGTCAAATTACCTCAGAACAAAAAAAGTAATGGCATTTGAGTGATTTATGGTAGTTTATTTTATTTTATTTATTAATACAACAACTAGAGTCTCCATGCAATAGTTATGCTAACGTAAAGTAATTAACGTGTTATTTAATTTCAATCAGTTCAGTTGATATGAGCAACCTAATTGATTACACGAGCTCATTATGCAAATAAGTATATTTACATAATTAATCAATCACAGATTAATTAATTCATTATTGTTAGCATAATTGCTTATCGTTGTATTTGGCGCCCAACGTGGGGCAGATCGTTGTAGTATGTTTCATTGCTTTATTTTACTACACAATAAAGTAAGTAATCTTTACAGTATTTGTTCATTTACCTCGTTTTGTTTCACTTTTTGTCCGTTTAACACGAAATTCCGTTAACACGAAAAAACAGCTGGTCCCCGTCATTTCGCGTTAAACGTTTCACTGTATTTGTCATTTGGTATTATGGCTATAAAAGCTAAATAACCAATACAGTAGTTTGGAAAATTTTATTGTTTATTGTATGATTGTTTGCTTTACAATTGTTATTGTACTACAAAAGAAAATAGTAAAGTCATCGAGTTTTCGTAATTTTCCCGATAATTGGAAAGTCACAAATATTAGAAGCGAATGAAATAACTGGAGGTTGAACACGATTTTATGAAAATTAAGAATACATGCTATTTGGAAAAAGTGGCAAAACGTTTACAGGAATTAAACTGAATTTAAGCCGTTGAAACGGTATTCAGTGTAAAGTCACACTAAGAGGAGGAGGAACGGAAGGGAAATGCCTATCGTATTCGCACGTGTTGACCGTTACCCACAACTGTGACAACGATTAAGCAGACCTTTTTTGTCAACGTGTATGTAGACCTATCAATTTTGTATGTACACGTGTACATCATTATCAGTACTGGTTTGTCTGCTTCCGAACAAATGTCTCCCAAGTTATTCTACAGAGATTCCTCGCCTTTTGTCCATTCCACTGTCTAACCAAGTCAACCCTCGCCGTCGTGCCCTCTTCCAATCTAGCAGTTTCCCAGACGGTCTGCCATCCTGTCGCCTAGCCGCATGTCCTGGCTACTTCCACTTAATTTTTCTTAAGTGAACGCTTCTATTTTAATCTGATTACGTAACGTTTATTTGGTAGCTCGTCTCTCCTTGTTGGTCTTAGCACAGACCTTTCTCTCTGTAGATCGCATTTCTATCATCGTTTATGACTCCTAGCCACTGTAGGAAGTATATACTGGTTAAAGAAGATTTGCCGAGCAGTTTTTACACCAATGAAGTCGCTGATGATCGAATTTTAAAACGCAGTGGCAATTTATTATGCTTTATAATACTGTTGGCATTTGCAAAAGTATCCTAACCCGAGCCGGCATCGTGTCTTCATTATTTGTAATTATTTCTTTTTTTATCTAAACATTCCTCTTTATTCCCAGCCATCAGCCCTTCACCAAAAATGTTCACCTTTTCCTTTTGCGCAGTCTTATTAAACATTTTATCTTTTTCATATTCAGTCCGTTTCCTGATTATGCTCATTAATCACTTTGCCTACCTCGAATGCATTCTCATCCGACTGAATATCTCAGGTTTGAAAGCTTTATTCCATCTATTTTCATTTTTTCCCCTTCTTATCGTCTGAACAGAGCCACAGACAATACTAAGAATTGATTTGCCGCATCCACTTTACTACTGATATTTTGTATGATAACATAAAAGCAGTTTGATTTGGACTGTTGAATTTGTACGTTTTTCAGACAGGATCTGCAAATATTGCTTTTCTATTTCTTGTTCATCTAACTCCATCTCTGTAGCTTTTGTGTAGACTGAAACAACAGCTCTCCCGTAATCATTGTCAAATGTCGTAGTGTGTGTGTGTGATAACATAATGATAGGTATCAATTAAATTCCTCAGATTACCTCTAATAGATAAGCGGGTGCCGGCGTTTCAAAAAGCAAGCCTGGCAACACCTCTTGACTTCCGAACATCGTAATAAATTCCAACACACGATCGTCGGTGCTTAATTTAAACGAGCTGTAGTGGTTCAAGTGAAGTTGGAAAAGGTTCTGAGAATTTTAAAAATGGCGATTCGACTGTAGCAAGAAATGTTATTTGATTCCATACACCTGGTTATATGGCGAAAATGCCATTCCATTGGGAGTCATCATTGTCGGTGTGATGTTATTTGCCTGTATACAGAGTTATCGATCCGTATTGCAGCCTACATTTGATCAGGTGAGTAAATCAATCACTTATTAATATTTGTAGATTGTTGACAGAAATCATTTAATAGCATTTGATTTTGTGGTAAGAAATGTTGATATCCAATATTGCAAGTAGTCGATTGCAAGTTTTTTCTTTTTAATTAATCGAGATAAGTTTTTTTTATCACAGACAATTCAACTTTCTTTAAAAGCTACAATAAATCCAGAAAATTTATAGAACTTAAAATGCAATCAGGTCATGGATGTTGCATACAAAGGTTTGATGAACTATTCAATAAACGTTTATATTACGTTCCACTCTAATGTAAACCGAAGACTCGCATTCAGTTCAGATTTATTGATCATTAGACTAGTCGCTGTTAAGCATTCGTCATTTTTACATTACCACATATTTTTCTGATAACACATAAAATTTCATCCATCGTATCGTATTATGAGGCGCGCTCAGTGGCAAAACTAAAAACTAATATTTTAAATGTATAATTTAGTTTCTTACCTTACAACACGCATAATATGCATTAAGTTTCTTACCATTATTACAACGTCTTTAACGACTTTCAATGTTAAATTCCATACAGTCGCTAGCACTGGTAATTGTATAATAAGGAACATATTAGAAATACAATCAGTGGGGTAAATTTACTTTATTTTTAAATTAATTTTTTGGCGCTTCATTTACTGCTGTCAAGTCAGTTATGAAGATAGATTTAATGTAAGAACGATTCTGCTAATTCCTGAAAGAATCAATTGTGGTCAACCATAACGAATATGTTTGAACTCTAGAGAACTATGTTTACAATTTAATAGAGAATGTTTTCACCATCATTTAAACTTTTATAATTAGAATAACGAGTTATTCCACGATAAAGCGTTGTCAGCCGTAAGATTTACAGCTTAAATTTGGAATCGTGTTAACAAGTGCGAACAATGCAATGACTGCAACTGCTTCGGTTTCAGGGATGTCAAAGCGAATGCTTCAGACAAAAACCTCAAGTTAAAAAAATTCGTTGTTACAGAACCTTACTGGTATACTTTGATGTGTAATAAATGTAAAATAAATGTTACAGTGGATTTTATAAGATATTTAGATTTTCGTTTATTTGATCGAATCACGAATTCGTTCAGCGATTACAATCACGCCGTTTTCTGAAGTTAAAATAGCGGATTTATACATTCCAATTACACTCTGACAAAGACTCTTCAACATGTCAAGAGTAATATTTTAAGCAGTAATTTGATGACATTCATAAAACAGAAGATTGCAGGTAAATACAACATTATTTATATTTAACTAATCAGATAATCAACTGCTAATGACTTACAAGAAACAATAGCCAGTAGGGTTACAAAATGGTGTTCAAAGAGCCTTCAAAGACCGTGACAGTTCGCTAAGATGTAAACGGATAAATTTAAAAGTATATATATGTATATGCCCACGTTCAGATAGGACAACAGATCATACCCCCCACACACTCACACTCAAACCAAACTCATTAATCGTGCATGTTTCTGTGTGTTTAGGCCCATATATATAATACTCTAGTATAACCATTTTAGGCCTACACAATATATATATATATGTAAATATAATGCGTATTAATACTCACATAGGCCTACTGTATGTTTATACTATTTTCCTTGCAGTACATTAAAATCTTAGACGCATGAAATTACTAGTAAGCTCCTTGAGCTGCAGAACTCGGTCACTATTTTGAACGAAGTATGTTTATTATTAGACAAATTTTAATATTACATTATTTTTTCAATTATTATAAATATTAAAAAACTCCGATTGCTCTACTATTTTTGTAGCAAAATAACAGTTGTAAAGCAAGCAATCAAATAAAGCACACACAAAATTCAGAAATACTACATTGATTATTTAGTTAGCCTAAATGTATATCCATAATGCCTAAATTGCAAATAATTTAGTTCTAGTATTTTAGTTTCTGAATGTTTTCACATATATCAGTAGGCTTATATCTAATCCTTTTCACAAATATAGATAACTGATAGCAGTATGTAAAGTGTTTTGCAAACATAGCTTACAAACTTTTTGAATGAGATGCAAAACGTTGAGAGATATTAATGTTGACGAACTATTATAGATACCGAGTTTTATTTTGAATAAAATTAATTACTCATAACTTGATATCCCATATCAATTTTTAAAATATTCTTACAATTTTGACTTCCAGTTTTGGCCTGCGGTGCCCTAAATTACAAAATTTCAGAGTAAACACTGCTTTTGGATCTGTGTTAAAATTACTCTAGTCTGACACCTAGAGATTCTGATTTTTACAGTTTTTCAAAATTTTAGCATCTCACATTTTTCCCTCTGGCCCCCATATTTGGGCGGAACCTGATGAGCGTAGCGAAATCCATGACTCGATGCACAACTTAGGCCGCGAATTCCTTCGAAACTACTCAACCGAATGTTATAAAATTTTACATACATATCCGGACTGTATTGTAGAGTGCACACATGTAATTTTTATTTCTCTAAATTATTTGGTTGAAAAGATATTACGATTTTTTAAAAATCTTAGCTTAAACGTGTGAGAGGAAGAGAGATAGAGATTTCGCTGGCTGTCGCCCGATAGGATAAGATTTTGCTGTATCACAAATGCAGGTGCGTGTGCGTGTAAGGCTTCCGCCGTCCGCGCTGGCCCGTCGGGCGCCGTCGCAAATGCCGGTGCGCACACACACGCTCGCACAACACACACAAACACACACAAGCACAATTATATTCTCTCCTTTTTTGTCACCTAAGTGTAAATTATGCAGAACGCAGATGACCACTGTACTGAGTTTAAAACTAATCAGAATATGTGTCTATAAAAATTGCTATACGTTTACCTAGCTGATACTAAATAATAAGATCAGTGAGGCACTTACAATTGTTGCTGACGCCAAACACACAACTGTAAATTTTCCCAGACCAACCGCTCTATTTATAAAACAGAACCAGATGACGCTTGTACATTATTTGACTTTTGAAGGAAATGAAAGTAACACGTGTATTGTACATTGTAATATTAAATTGTAATAATGTATAAATTAAGTTCTGTGAAATTATAATTTTCTCGTTTTCTTAAAGAAAACATTTGAAGATGTAAACAAATTATCTCAACTCCTTCACATATACAATGATACATACATACGCACGCACACACACTCACATATACGAACACGTTCACCCAAATAATTGTTCTGTGGTGTTTGACATTTCTTTTGAATTCATAACAGGTCCTGATGATGACAATAAACATTGTCGAAACGTCGACACAAATAAGTTAAAATTCGTGTTATTTTTTACCGATCCTCACTAACCCTTCTCTGAAAAATTATTCTTATACTTCTTTATTCAATTTTCCAAATTCTATTGAAATTATTATTCGTATACTTTTTATTTAATTTTGTACTTTTTGTTTAAGTACTTTTTTCTGTTATACGCATATTCTATACATTCTTCTTCATCAATTTGTATATACATATTATTTATAGTATGGCTCGACGGAGAAGAGGTTCAAATATTGGTCGTTTAACTACAAATCAAAGACGGATGAGAGAGCGACAAAATGTTGCTGCAGCAACTGTTGAAGGCCCTGCAGAACATAGCATGAATCATGTGTTATATGAACAAAACAACACAGGATATAGGAATCTTCAAAATGAATTTGGAGATAATTTACGATCTCTAGAATTCTATGAATGTGTAAATTGTTCTCGAGTGTTGATGCAGCAAACATTTTTTGATATGTGTTCGCAGTGTAAGCGAAACCCAAATAAGTGTACTGCAGTTAATCGTATGGATCCTAAAGATGTACCTATAGAACTGATGGATCTCACTTATGTAGAACAACTCTTGATAGCAAGAGTACAACCAGTGATGCGTGTGTATAGGGTGAAATCGAGAGGCTTTCCCGGTCAATATGCTTATAAGGGAAATATTATAAATATTGGTCAAAATATAACGGAGATTGTTAGTTCCTTTCCCCCTACACCCGCTTCACTGAGCACGATAGTTGTAAGAAAGGAAAGTGTTAATGGACATCGGGATTTTCATGTGAGACGTGACAAAATTTTAGAAGCGCTCAATTTTTTGAAAATGAATAATCCATTCTATAGTGATATCATCATTGATATGGAACAAATATCTCAACTTCCATTAAATGATAGTATTTATGGAATGATACCCACTGTTGATTTACCTGAGGTGAATACAGACGAAGAGAACTTTTCTGAAGAAATTTATGAAAGTAAGATCCCGGAGAATATTAGAATCACAGAAGTTGATCGACTCCAATCTTCAGTGAATAATGTAATTCCATGGCCACAAGGTACTGATATCATAAATGAATTCTCGTGCGAAGGATATGTAAGCATGGCATTTCCGCTTTACTACCTTACGGATCTGCTGAACTAAACGATAATACTCGAGCATGTAGTGTGAAACTTACAGCACTTGAATATTTTCAATTGTTGATGCAATATAAAGACTGACGTTTTGCACAAGATCCTAGGTTCAGATTGTTTGCATTGAACACTATTCAGCGTCATCAAGCTATTCAACAAGGGACAATATTTGCTAGAAAATCTCATTTCAATGGAACAATACAGCAACTGAGAAACACAAGCTGTCGAGTAATCCTCAAATAATAAGAAGGTTATATTATTGGTGTTGAAAAATAAGATGATCAAAATCTTACTGGTTTCAACGAAGAGGTGAACTTGAATCAATGATTGAGCAGTGTGATAATCTTCCTACGTTTTTTTTTACTTTGAGTGCAGCTGATCTTTGGTGGCCTGATCTGGCACGACTCATGGTTTGTAATTTCGTCCAAGAGGAAACGTTAGATGAATCGCTAAGCAAAGGCAAAAACGTATAAATGAAAATCCCTCAATTGTTGAAGATTATTTTTCGTTTCGTGCAACTTTATTCATAAAAAATGTCGTCTGTAAGATATTCTCAGTTTCAGATTATTGGTTTCTTTTCGAATTCCAACATCGTGGTTCATGTCATGTACACGGTCTTCTTTGGACCTCTGGTGCTCCTGATCCAAGAACTTTTGATAATGCATCTGAGGAAGACATTTTGAGTGCTAAGATGTATTATGACCATTTGGTTAATGCATTCAATCCTTTGCCATTCACTCCTCCGGCAACTATACATCCTTCAAGGATTAGATCAACTGATGTTGTTATCGACAATGATCGTTCTCGTTCAGAACTACTGAATCGATTCCAAAGTCATACCAGATGTACCAAAGGATATTGTCTTAAGTGGAATGGCAAAGAACATACTTGCAGGTTCAAATATCCTAAAGAATTACAAGAGCAATCTCTTCTAGAGAAAAATGAGAAAGGTATTTGGATATATACACCAATAAGGAATGATGAACTCCTTCATCAATATATACTGAATCAGTATAATCCTGTCATCGCACAAACATGGAGAGCAAGTACTGATTTTAGTATAGTCACCTCCTTATACCAGGTGGTTGAATATGTATCCAAATATGCTTCAAAGTCAAACCTGCTTCGAAAAATTTGACGGAAATGTTTCAAGAAATCGTTGAATCGAGAACCCCGGATGAAGAATCTCGTCGAGCGTATACAAGTTTGATGATAAGAGCGATCGGAGAAAGAGGCATCGGGGCTTGCGAAACATGTCATTTACTCTATGGAATTCCATTGTATCAATGTACCAGAACTTTTAGAATACTTGCCACAACAATAGAAGACTATGTTCAATTAACAGAACCAACAGTAAAAATGACAGTAATTCATTCATTCAGTTTTATAGTACCACTAGACATGGAAGAAATAACGTTATTCGATTTTGCTAAAAAAAATTCTATGGGAAGGAATAATTCAATTAGCACAAACAGAAAAGAAAGAATTGTATAAAAGTTTTCCCTAAAGTAAACAACAATAACAATGCAGTCAATACTGAATTATATTGTAAACAAAAATTGATTTTACATAAGCATTGGCGTAATGAAGAAAACTTGAAAAGTACAGATGAAACATGGTTCATGGCTTATACCCGAAAACATTTTGGACCGTTTCACGAACAATTACACATGTGTTTAATTACAGAAGAAACTGAAATTGATCAGGATAATAATAACGAGTTTTATATTTTTGACGATAGAGACTGGATGACTATAGCAGCAGTAATGCCTAATGCACTACCAACTCATGTTGGTCTAGGTAATCGTGATATCGATTTACTTCATAATTCGGAAGCAGCCTATTACAAATATCCAGATATAAAGAATAAAACCTCTTTCATCGAAAGGAATCGAGAAACGTTTGGGAATCAGTATGATTCTCATGAATCATACAATGTTATTTTCAACGACCAACAAAATAAGATATTATCTTTCTTATAATATCAGCTAAATGACTATGATGATTGCAATCAAAGACTTGCAATTATTCAGGGAAAAGCTGGAACTGGTAAAAGCTGTGTAATTAATGAAATGGTTAGGAGAATTAATTCATATTTTGGCTGCGATGCAACTCTTTTAATGGCTCCTACTGGTGTGGCAGCTAACAATATTGCTGGACAAACTATTCATTCAGCTCGAAGGATAAAAACTTCAAAGAAAAGGGTAGGAACTTTCAAAGATTTAGAAGGTGAATCCAAAATTGCTTTTGAAGAAGAATTAAAAGATGTGAGGTTCGTTATTATTGATGAAGCCAGTATGTTGGGTTTTAATTTGTTTTTCAAAGTGGATATGCGACTCAAACAAGCAAAGCAGCGTTCTTCACCTGTTCATTTTCGTGGCCTTTGCGTGTATTTAGTCGGTGATTGGTCCCAACTTCCACTGGTTTGTGACAGGAGTCTTTACAATATTGGTAATAATGTTCAGACCATTCAATCGAATCTTTTATACAAACAGTTAAAAAAGTTTTCTTTTTAACGGAGATTATGAGACAGCAAGGTGATGATCAAAAAAATTTCAGAGATACTTTAAATAGAGTTGCAAATGATTATTAATAGAGTCACTGAACAAGATTATCAACTCTTATCGAACAGATTTTGTGTAAAAAATATCGGGGACAGTTTCAAAAATAGTGTCTGTATAATGTCGAAAAATGCTGAAATCGAACGCTTTAATTATGAAAAACTAGAAAGCAGTAAACAACCCGTGGCTCTAATCAATGCAATCCATAATTGCCCAGAAGCCTCTCTAGCAAAATCTGACAATGCTCAGGGATTATTTGCCCAATTACGTTTATGTAAAGGTGCTCGAGTTATCCTTAGAAGAAATCTTTGGGTCACAAAACGACTAGCCAACGGTTCAGTTGGGACAGTAACTGACATTATGACCCGGCAGTTGTATGCGAAAATTATAACGATCACATGTCAATATGTATACTTGTATCTTTCGAAAAATATACAGGACCAGTTCTGTACGAGAACTCAATATCCAATGTACCTGTATTGGCATCATTCACGAAAAATGAAATTTCTTGTAGTCGCAAACAATTTCCTTTAATTTTAGCATATGGTGTTAGTATACATAGATCGCAAGGGATAACATTAGATAAGGCAATTGTTAATTTAGGAGACAATGAATTTCAGGTTGGATTAACGTATGTTGCTCTTTCAATAGTGAAAACATTAGAAGGATTATTATTAAAACCAGCGTTAATTTTGATAGGCTGCTAAAAATTAATAGAAGTCCATCAATGGTTGATCGTAGAGATGAGTTGCAAAGGTTGTGGAATACGTCTAATGACAATTAATGTATATTGTACTATGATGTAGTGTATTCAATAAAAAGTGTATATCATAAAAGTGTATATATTTTGTTGTAAAAATATTGATAAATAGATTACTATGAATATCAAATACTCTGCCCATTTGTGTCAATGACACTCCTAGTTATTGGGGATCAATCTCAAAACAGTACGGCGTGCACTCAGCGTCGTAAGGCAAAACTGAGTAGCTGTTCAGATAACAGCGGTGCCTCCTGGCTGTCAATACCGCAACTAGCGGCTGGTCGTGCAACCGTCCCACTAAACACAAAAGCCGCGCGGTATGCCTTGGTCCTTTACGGACTGTTGAGCAGAGGTTTATTTATTTTTTATTAATCTCAAAAACAAAAGTAGAAACCTGAGTTATAGTACGGACTTGAATGGCAAGTTTCATCAAAATCGGTTGATGTATTGATTAGTTATCGTGAGACATATACCAACGAGGTAGACAGGCCAAAAGGTTGAGTTACAAACTGAGAACTCGCTTCGCTTGTTCAACACGATAGATTCCTGTAAATACATGACTAAATACAGTAGAAGATTATTATAAAGTTATTGTTTGTATACTTCAATACTGGCTACTATAAAACTTTCTTTCATTCCAATGCGCTGTTTTAATTTAGCATAAGTAGCTCATGTCAAGCAACCTCTTGAGGGGAAATGTACAGTAATATGTTCTATACCATACTATAAATTTCGTTTAAGCCTGAATCTCTACATGGCACTCAGTGACCTCAAATGAAAAATTTTTAAACGATAAGAACATGTTCTTGTCCAGTTTGAAATTCCGTTTAATTTGATACTTCTTATGATCGTTTAAAAAGTTTTTAGATTTGAAGAAAAAAATATTCGAGGGTAAGAAATGTTATTTTACTCTTAGGAAAAAACTTTTCAAGGAACTAGGAGTAACCTCCCTGCAAAATTTCATCTTTGTAAAGTTTCGGGCAAGGAGTTCCTGCCATACAATGTTTTAGTTAGTTAATGTTAATATTTCGTATACAAGTTCTAATTAGTTATCATAGTTTCTACACATGAGAATATCATTATTATTACCTTTGCATGAATAAAATTTATCTGTTTAAAAGTTATTTATCTTACGGTATACATTAATACGTCTGACGATGTTGGCACAAATTCAGGTTTAACGGACACGTGAGAAATTCATGAGGAAATTAATTTAAAATAAAAACTTGTAAGAATATTGTAAACATAGTGTAACGTACACACATTGTAACGATACGTATACGATCCTATACTGAAGCAGACTGATGTGTGAAATATCGTCTCATTTTGATTAAAAATATTACATATTCGATTACTCATACGCAAAGAATTTTGCTAAAATATGTTCAACGATAGGCTGCTTTTGTTAAAAAGAATTTAACCTTCACGTGCACGTTATTTCGTGGCAGACAGTGTTCTCTCTAAAACTGTCAAAACACATTTTATTCGAGGCATATCGAGTCCCGATAACGAACTCTTGTTAAACTTGGAGGTCACATAACCCTGTAAAAACTGTATTCTTTATATGAAATTATTATTACTCTATATAGAGAAAAAAAATTTCCTTTGACTTCGAGCTGTGTGGAATATGCATATACTATAAATAAATATACGAATATATGCAGTATTGTGAATATATGATTGTGTTATATGAGTTGAAGACAATCGCGGTCGGAATCAGAGGCGGTGGCGCCCCCGGTGCGAGACCCACGTAGGCGCCCCATCTAGATATTTTATGTTCGTCTTTTATCTGGTCAAATATTTCATTTAAAGTTTTATTTATTTATTTTTTATATATAAAAACGGTTTGTATAATTTTGAATAAATTTAACTTAATTTCATTGCGGTCAGAATTTATGCTCTTGTTTAAACATTTATGTATCCTACGTGTTGTTTACTCGTTAGGTGTAACTTTAACGTTCTGTATGCTGATAATTAGTAGTAGTGTTTTTGTAGTCGAGATTAATTAGGCGGTGGTTCGGTAATGTTGACTTAAAGATTTTTTAAACGACATTCACCAATTTAACAATAACGGTTGTTTTTTATACTACCGAGGTATCTTGGGAGGTGGAGAAGGGTAGGCTGGAGCCGCATTGTAGGAACTGAGAACTTCAAAATTATTCAGCATTAAACGGAAATCAGGTATTCAAATAATCATATCACAATACGAAAAAGTACATTTTCTACCGTGTTTAAATATTCTTGCTTTCAGTAAAAACAGGAAAATATTGATCGTACACAATAAAAGTGAAAAATTAATATTAGTTCAGTATCACCAAAATAAAATAAAATATTCAACGTTAGACCCTCACTGTAGTAAACTTACCAGCGTTGAATTGTTTTTTGCTCGAATGATTAATACTAATAAATATTTTTTGTTGAGAACATCTTAATCAATTTAGATAGACTGGAAAACATTTGTGTAAATCGATCCGTTTCTAAATGCTGGAAATTTGGTACGTTTGTAGGCTGATATTACGAGTACGAATTACGTTAAATGTGATAATTTATAAAATTTTAATTATTTAAAATTATGCGCGCATAATTTATATACAATTTAAATATGTACATTGTGTTTGTGCGTGAGTGCGCGCACGCGTGAGTGTGAGTACGCGCATGTGAGTGGTTGTGTGTGTATTTTAAATTTCTTACTTGTTTGAAAATTTTCCAGTGTTCCGATTACATTCAGTACGGAGACAAGACCGTATTTTTAAGGAAACTTAAATAATAAATAAAAGGAAACAAGAAATAAAATTTCTACGTTGATAAAAGGCAAAGCGATGAAATATTAACTGTTGTTTGTCTGTCTTTACGAGTTTAGAAGTCAGGTTACATACTCCGATTTAAGAAATAGTTTTAAATTGGTAAAGGCATTTTTTTACTGCGTAGACAAGGTATTTAGGAACGTGCGTACACTTGAGCAAGCGGTGTCGTGTACGTTTGTCATTGGCCGTACAATGGGAAAACGTTTCATTTCGTAATCGATTGTTTCATTTATCCAATAAAGAAACGAGTGCGTCAGTGCCGTGACACGCGCTAATTTAATACAAAATAAAATAAAATAAAAATAATATATTCGTTTACTAGTAATCCATCACTACCTCCCTGTAAATACAATCTCATCAACAGCCCATTGTACGTACGCATCGCCTGGAAATAACCTACATGCTTTACTGAACAACGAATTCAGAATTTTTATTTGTAAATTTTATAAAGTGGAATAATTCTAGTTTTTCTTGACATTAAACCAAGATTAACTTTTCACCACCACAAAATCGTTAAAAAACATTTGTTTTAAACATAGTATAACGTTATTACAGTTCTTAAGTGGGAGATATTGTCATCTGACTAGAATCGCTAAATTGTCTGGCTAGAGCTGCAAAGAGCTGCATAAACGTATTAAGAATTCTGTTTTAGCAGCTGAAACTATATTTCAAAATGTAGGTACAATAGTTCTAAGTAGGGAGGCAAACAGGTAAGACAAATTTTTTGTAAAAGTGTTATAGTAGGATATTGAACTATGCTCACTGTCAGGATATGGGAAAGAAATATATAAATAGGTATATAAATAAATAAACATATTTAAATAGCAGCTTAGATACATAGATAGACAGATAGACTAGCACCGTATGCTCCCTGAGCTGCACAACTCGCTAACTATTTGGAACGAAGTACATTTATTATTACATAAATTTATGTATTATAAATGGAATTCATTTATGGAAAAAATTACAAAAATCCCGATTACTCTACTATTTCTTTAGCAAGGTAACAATTGTAGACCAGACAATAATACAGGGACTAAAAATTCGGAATTAGGTTACAATTCCTTTTAGTCTGACACCATGCTGGATTTTCACAATTTTTTCCTTTTTTTAATCTTTTTTTTGAGTCCAGGGTCCAAACCTTAACAGTACATTTAGATGTTAGTTATAATTCTCTTTAATTTGATACCCCACATGATCTTTGTGATATTATCAAAATGTTTCCCACACTTTTGGGGGTCGCTCATTAAGAACGTAAGGCCAAAAATACTGTTAAACGCAGGGAAGTCAAAATGGCCGATTTAAAGGGGGTGAAATATACATATTTCTATGCAAAATACCCATATTTATTGAATTCACTTTTCTTATAACAGTCAAGTATAAAGAGTAAGATAAAAGAAAGAGCTAAAATGGAATCAACTAAGATAATAATTAAACGTCTTTATTTGTATAAAATTGTTTTATATTATAAGTGGCCCAATGTACAACACCTTTTCTTATGTCATTTCAGTGCGCACTGTGCAGTTAGAAATTCAGTCAAGTTTACTACCACATTTAAACAATCATATCTCCCAAAGTATTCGTGCTACAAAAACAAAAATAAACTCTTTTGTTAGTAAGCTTTATTTAGTACGTCTGCCCTTTTTGTTAAATTCAATATTTGTATAATTATTTAAAGAAAATTGAAAATTTTTCAATGATATCACTGAATTAACCTACCATTCAAAGTCTAGTATTTTAAAAAATAATGGTTGAAAATATTTAAAAAGATTAAGAGTGATCAATATAATGTAAACTTACAATATCTGTTAAGAATTTTTCTTAGTTTGTATTTAATAACAAGTTGCAGCGAAAAATTGCCAATTTTCCGAAAAAAGTATGAAGATCGCATATCGTTTTATGACCATATCTTCGTTACTTTTGTGACGATTTAATTGAATATAGAATTTTAAATAAATAAAAAAATTAATTTACTAGCTATTAAGTATTTTTTAAATCGCACTATTAAACCTAAAGCCCCTGTCCTAACTCAGAATAAGTATGAGATGTAAATGGAAAATCTAACTAAAGCATTAAACAAAAATTCGAATTGTAAAAAGTTATTAATATCACAATTAACCCTTTGCTAGTCATCATGCTGTGACCTGTTAATTCCGGACACAACGTGCATAGCGAGTCGTCTGTAACTTAGGAAGATATAAAAATCATAATCTTTGTAATTAGTAATTTGAAGCTTGCCTATCGAGAGTTAATTATATTTGAGACATAACTTACAGAGAAAAGAGACTTTTCAAAGACTATAATTTTATTTAAAATTTAAATGAGACCAACTAAGAGTTTACTGTAATATTCAATATCATACGTTGTAACGCATTATATGTAAATGTAAATTATAATCACTTTAGTTAATAATACCGTTCTTCAAATGGTAAAAGAAGTCTTGCAAGCATCTAGATGAACACAAAATACTCAGAAGTCTTTGCTATAGATATACTTAAAGTAAACTCGGATCCGAGGTAAAAGAATACATAATCAGTTTGATCCCCAGTTTTTCTGAAAACCATTCAAATATTTTAATCTAATTAATTATGTCATGGGATCTATTCATATCAGTTGTTAATAAAGAGAAGTCATCTTATTACACATTAAAATGAGTGCACAAATCAGTGAAATACCTTCCCTTGTTTCCTAATAATTAGCTTAAGTAATTTGTTCAATTATTTTGAGTTTAATAACAGTTCGTTACAACGTAGGCAGCCCATGTAATTGGCAGGCGTCAATTAAGATGGGTTCCCTGGATTTGTAACGTGGTAAAAAAGTTACAAAGTTGCGCCACTCTGCTATTAATAAAAAAGGTTGTAAGCATCGTGACATTAACAAAGATACGTCACGCTGCTAATTAAAGTAATTGTTACGTAGTAAAATTAGATAACTCACGGCATTCAGTTATTTGATCTATGCACTCAGTCACTTTATTTAATGTAACATTATTTTTCTTAAAATGAATTTATTTTAAGATACGTAAATGATAGTCAGTATAACTTGAAATATCATTGTATGAAGCCAAATTGTATGTACATGAATTGTAGTACTTGTTGATCTGTTCAGTCTTTAACAGGTTTATATTATGACAATCCAAGACCTGTAGTTTCTTGAATATGCCTGCATAGTATATCAGTGTATGTCTGTCGTCACGGTAAAAAAAAAAAATAAAAAAATAAATAATTCTCCTGTGTAAAGTAGACCCGGTTAATTACGTGGAAAGAATTTCGTAACATAAATTTGTTACTAAAAAAATAAATAATTTAATTGGGGAAGTACGAGAATTAATTACTAAACTCAGACTGTTCTAACCGTAATACACTTGTAACTTGTAAAGCGTTCTTTGTTGAATGAGATTCACCCCATGCGTCCGAGCTGGCTTCTCCAGTTAAAACCGGTCAAGGAAGTTAGTCTGTGGCATTGTGTAGAGAACAATACGTGTGCGTAACCCCCGCGTTCCCACGCATACACTTACCCTGCCTTTGTGTACTAAATAAAAGAGGGTGACCTACATTCCAGCAAACAGCTGATCGGCGATTTAACATTGAAATATGTGTGTGTGGAATTTCTGTCTCACCCTTAGAAGAGAAATTATTCTCTTCTGAATTATGCAAATGATTTACCCAAGAATGCACCTTGTCTATGTAGTTAGTGTGTAGTGTTGTAAAATCAATTTTAAGTACGTTTTAATGTATTAGAAATAAGATAAAAATGGCCCAATTTTATCCGGATTTACTATTAAAAGATGAGCTGTCTTACGAAGCTCTTTTGCGTGGACTACCCCATGCGAATGTAACAGTCGCGGAATTGCGTAGATCAATACGCGAAAGTGGATTTGATACACCCGCGCAATTAAGCAACCTAAGCGGACTCGATTATGAGAGCGAGAGAGAAATTTTTAATGCCAAGTATAGTGAGCTAACCTTATTGTCTCAAACCCTCCAAGACGAGAAATCTCCGGCGATAATTTTGCGGACTACCCAGAGAATAGAGCATTTAACCCGGCGAATGAAAAATTTGTTGATCTGGCCTAATCTTACGGAAATACCTCCTGAAGTGCAAAACTATGCTGACGAAGCTTTACGTCGCTTACCTACTATTATTAATGAGTTAAGAAGAAGATCCGACTCGTTCCGAATGGATGAAATAGAGAAGTCCTTGAAGAAATTACACATCTCCCCAGTTCAATCCCCTACTACTGATCTACCTCCGCCTAACACTGATCGGGACTCACCCGCCGTATCGCAAATGCAAGCTAACCACGAGCAATATCCTGATAGAGATTTAAATGCCCATCCTCCCAATTGTTTCCAGATTCGTCCCGGAACGCATGAATTGACCACCCCTAATGCATCATATCGTTCTCCTAAAGGAATGCCCACCTTGAACCATAACGCAGACCTATATGGAAAAATCACTCATCCTGTGGAGAAACTTTTAACTGAAATCCCTTACACCGATGGATTAAATGTCTCCAAACTACTAAATTTCATTAAATATCTCCTGCAGATTAAAGATCTACAGCAGCTGAATGATTGGCAAATTTTGCAAGTTCTGCTACCGAAATGTAAACCCCCGTTAAAGAATCGTGTGATAGAAGCATTAAGCTCTACACTTCCAGCAGTAGAAGACCTACATAGCTCAATAATAAAGTACTTTATTCCAACCGGAATTTATGAAGAACTTAAAAGAAAGACCGTACTACGAGAACAAGGAAATCACGAGAGATTAGCTCATTACATCTCCGATATCAGGGAGTCATCTCGACTACTACGTGTAGATTGGAATGAGACACAGATGGTCGACACCATTTTAGTAGGACTGTCACCAGAGGAAAGATCTCGTTTAGCTTTGATAAATAGACCGAACACCATTGCAGATCTAGAACAATGAAGTATCCATTCGTCAAATGTATGGTACTCCGATCAAAATAGATATACGATGAAAGTAGAGGGAAAATGCCGGTCCTGACGCACAAAGGATGCCGCCTTTCCCACGGTCTAGATCAAAGAGATGCCGCCGTTCCCACGGTCCAAGATTTTTTCCCACGCTCTCCCCACCACCGCTGGACCACAGCATCCCAAAGGACCGCGAATTTCCGAGAATAAATATTTATTTTTTTTAATTTGATATTTTTATTTTTTTAATTAAATTGATTTGCATATCCGCGAATATATGCCGCCTTTCGCGAGCCTAGATCACTTTCACTTTCTACTGGACCACAGCATCCGCGACTTTTTCGCGTATCTGGACCACAGCATCCGCGAATATAATTTTTTATTTTTTTATATGCCGCCTTTCGTGAGCTTAGATCACTTTCACTTTCTATCACTTGATGCATTATAGTGTATATATTAAATATATGATCAGGGTTACCAACCTTGCATGAGTTCAAATTTGTTGTGTGTTATAATGTATATTAAATCTATATGATCAGGTTTACCAACCTGTGGTGGGTGGTGGGTGGGAGTTTCCGACTTATGCATTATAGTGTATATATTAAATATATGATCAGGGTTACCAACCTTGCATGAGTTCAAATTTGTTGTGTGTTATAATGTATATTAAATCTATATGATCAGGTTTACCAACCTATGTATGGGTTCCAACTTAATATGTGTGTGTATTATAGTGTATATTAAAATATATGATCAGGGTTACCAATCCTGCATTATTGTGTGTATAGAACAGATCTGCCAACATTTTTCTTCGGTGGGAAATTCAAACTATATTAGCAGACGCATTATAGTGTATAGTAAATTATAGGACTGTTGACGACTTCGATATCAACTCTCTCTCTCTCCCCTCCTCTCTCTTTGTCTCTAGACACAGTTATCGATCACGATATAAACTCTCTCTCTCTCACACACACTCTCTCTCTCTCTCTCTGTTTATGTCATCGGTTTTACATAAGCGTTGTGCTACTTATGGATTATTGTAAGTAGCGATACTAAAATGTAATCACCAGGAAATATATTTATCACCTACCTCGTTGCGTCCTACTTCTAATTTTGACACATGACAGTCATTGACCACGATTTAGAAATTAATATACTGCCAAGTCTGTGTGTGCGGTAAAGTGTTACGCATAAAAAATCTCCTTGAAATAAGGTATTTTCAAAAGTTTTGTGTACACATACACATACACACATTGTGTATGTCTCTCTCTCGCTGCAAACGTTGACAAGAATTCCCTTATTCAAAGCGATTTGTATATGTGGACACGAACTTAAATATGGTTTACAGACCATTGTAATTTTAAAAATTCATTTTTGCATTAATTAAATATATATATCGTAAACAATGAAATAATAATAATATTTCGTCATTAGAAAGTTTGCAAGGATGAGACGTAGGGTAATCCGATGTGTCAAAAACGTGTAGGTCCTTCTTCATATCTGCATACGCGCTGACAGTAATTATGTGAACTTCAAAGGGTTCAAATGTTTCAAAATAAAAAATATATAAAACAAAAATACAGAATATATGAAATGTATATTTACAAATTAAAAAAAAATATTACATATTATCAAACAATGGCACATAATATTCATCCACCCAATCCTCTATAAATCTACCATAATTAACCCCCCCCCACAGGATGATCGTTAATAAACCTCGTGTAAATATTTGCTAAGTCTTTATTTTTTTTAATTTCTGTTTCAGTATGAGACTGGCAATCGGTGCGATGTTGTTGTAATAGCTCCCTGTTGCGTACCACCTCAGTCGCTCGCCTTTCTAACCAATCTGAGGCGTAACTTTCAAAACAGTCAACGGGAGACATACTTGTCTGAAACAAAGACATTCTCAGTGTTTTATCACACACGTACAAACACATTGCGGTCTCTCTCTCTCTCACTCTCTCTCTCTCTCACACACACACACACACACACACACACACACACACACACACACACACACACACACACACACACACACACACACACACACACACACACACACACACACACACACACACACACACACACACACACAGACACACACACACACACACACAGACACACACACACACACACACACACACACACACACACACACACACACACACGTACAAACACTTTAGCGAGCACGAAGTTCCCATATTTTGTGCCTACATTTGTTAAGACCACGATGGGATATTTTTTTATTCACCATCAATTCTGACCACTTGATATTGCGTAAACGTGTTTGCTCTACCCAAATATCTTCACACAATAAAGGCCACGCCTCGGTTATTACGAATAATGTTATACAAAAGTTATATTTTAATATATGAAACAGGAATAATCATGCATATTAGAGTTTACCTTAGTTTTTCATAAAGTATTATTTTAATAATTGATGGCTTACATTTTATGTACCTACAGTATCTATTTATAGACATATAAATTGTAGTAGCAATAATAATAATAAGTGATATTTACAATGAAACTATTTTCAAATAAAAATGATGTTGGTTCGACAACCTTTTTGTTTTTAAGACTATAACAAGAATGAGACCTGGATCAACTCTCTCTCCCCCTCTCTCTCACACACACACACACACACATTTAGTATGAATAGACGCGTCTTTGTTAGTAAAATGTAACGCTGTAATCATTAATAGCGTTGTGATGGGGTCGACTGCATGTGATGTTTGTAAAAATTGTTTACGCATTTTAGGTATGGTTTATCTATTTAATACGCGTAATTTTAACTAATCTGTCTTGGAGGATAACCTTTTTTTCTTCTTTTCTACAGATAACAGTTGCTTTGATCAGAAACATTACCAGAGAACAACGTCCTCCTAAAGATAAAATTACCAGAGCTCAAAACAGTACAAAGTCATACTTTTGGTGAAGAAAATCACGTCAACAACAACAACAAAAGTTGTTTGTGTTTCAACAGCTACAAACAATAATTAATTTTCTTACACTAGTAAACATTTTGTTGTAATTGTTTCAATTAAAGGAAACATATATATTCGTTGAGAAAATCTGTTGTGGGTGGACGAAACATGTGTCTGAATTAATAAATTTTCTCTCTGCATAGCAGTTGTAAAAGTAGTCATATACATTATGTGCTATATATATATATATATATACAAAAGGCTTTCAACGTGTTTGTCATTTCAACCAATTTGTACCGCGCTCTAATTGTGTAAAAATAACTGTACCGCTCCATACAACTGAGAATAAATCCGCACACACACACACACACACACACACACACACACACACACACACACACACACACACACACACACACACACACACACACACACACACACACACACATACACAACGATGTTTCTACTTATTTGAACAAGTCCTGTATTAAATGCACTTGTTAATGTTTTAATGTGAACAATTTTACGTTTAAATAAAATCTGTACATACAATAAAATTATGTTTCAGTATTAATGATATAAATATTACTGTTTTATTAATTTAAAATACCGTATAATTGCTTACGATTGACAAATAAGAGAAAAGACATACTTTACGGAATTTCTTGAAATTTTTGCAGTTAGTCTTCTGCTCATGTGTACTAGCAGCCTGTTTGGTTACAGTTAACCATTTAAATTCAATGTTCTTGTTGTTGTTGTTAACCTTCTGCTCGTCTCCCTCTCGTTTACTGGCGGTATGTTTGGCTACAGTTAACCATTTAAGTTCAATGTTCTGAGAAGTCTTCATCATCTTCTTGTTCCTATAATAACAGTACCTGCTTCAGTACTATATATATATATTATGTGCTATATATACATAAGGCTTTCAAATCTAATTGTGTAAGAATAACTGTACCGTCACATACAACTGAGAATAAATCCGTACATACATACACACACGCACACACTTAGCGATGTTTTTACTTATTTGAACAAGTCATGTATTAAATTCAATAAATAATGCACTTGATAATGTTTTAATGTGAATAATTTTCCGTTTAAATAAAATCTGTACATACAATAAAATTATGTTCACTTTAAGAAATAAAAACTGCACAGTATGTTTCTTTGATTGCGGACGAAACATCAGACATCCCCGTCTGTATTTCAGTTAGTTATAGTTTTCCACTATGTTTTAGCTAATGATCAACCAGTTGAAAGTTTTTGGAAATTTGATAACCCTGAAGGCACGACGCGGAATCTATTGGTCTAAGCGTACATTTATTATGTAAATCATCTCTTTTTCAGTCATCTACGTATGTGCATTTGAATTATTTGCGCATGCGCATAACAGCTTTTTTAGTACAGTTGCACACACATCGACGCTCGCACTATATATATAACCGGTGAACTTCACAACAGCGTCTTACTTACAACTCGAATCTATATAACGTTCTGTTTCTGTTTCAGATAATAATAATAGATTGAATATATAAAGACTGTGTATGAATACAAAGAAATATCAAACACAACAGATCAATTATTTGAGTGAACATGATTGTGTATGTGAGCTACCGAGATCTAATAATGTGAATAATTTTCCGTTTAAATAAAATCTGTACATACAATAAAATTATGTTCACTTTAAGAAATAAAAACTGCACAGTATGTTTCTTTGATTGCGAACGAAACATCAGACATCCCGTCTGTATTTCTGTTAGTTATAGTTTTCCACTATGTTTAGCTAATGGTCAAACAGTTGAAAGTTTTTGGAAATTTGATAACCCTGAAGGCACGACGCAGAATCTATTGGTCTAAGCGTACATTTATTATGTAAATCATCTCTTTTTCAGTCATCTACGTATGTGCATTTGAATTATTTGCGCATGCAAATACAACTGAGAATAAATCTGTACAAACATACACACACGCGCACACTTAGCGACGTTTTTACTTATTTGAACAAGTCATGTATTAAATTCAATAAATAATGCACTTGATAATGTTTAAATATTTCCACCAACTATGTTGATTAGAAGTGCTGTAATTTTAATAACAATGTTCGCTACGTAACGTATTCAAATCTGTTTACTCACCTCTTAAATGTTGATGCACGCAATTATCGATTTCACAATGAGGTATGAAGGCTAATTGCATTCTTCACGTATATATATTGTTGTATCTTACAACGGTAGGGTAGGGGTAGCTTAGCGTGTTTGTTTTGAAAGTCGATGTAAGTCATTGTCCGCAGTGGAAACTTTCAGAAGTTAGCGATACTGAAAGTATTTTCGTGCATTAGTCAAAATTAGGAAAACAATCGAATCGACAAACATTATGAATTCCGTTCGTGGGAAGAGTGTAATTTCATAATATTATTTGTATATATAGACATTTTACAAAATCATAAAGCATCAAACTGTATATCCCTTTGTTGGTTTGTAATTATTACTAAACAGTAATACATGCTTAGGATGAAAATATTTGTTATGATTTAGTAACTTACAACAACAGCTTAACCCAAGGAGTCATCGTCCGTGATGGAAAAGCTTTCCCTCACTGCTTAAAGCTTTAAGAAGTTAGCGATACTGAAAGTATTTTCGTACATTAACCAAAATTAGGGAAACAATCGAACCGACAAACATTAATCCAAGAATTTACATTTTCAGCATACATAGATTTCAACCCGCAAAGATGTATGCAGATAAATGAAATACATATCTTACATTAAAATACATTTCTGATTACTATACAAAGAATTACATATTGTTATTCTTCTCTATTTATGTTTCCAATTGTAATGGAGTGTTATACTCAGCATAAAAGAAGAACAATCGTTTCAATACCACATAAGAAAGATCTTTTATAAAAAGGTGACAGCACGTGCTGAAAACCGTATGCTTTCGGTATTCACGAAGATGAAGATTGTACAGCAAGCAAACAAATTGTCAATAAAAGATATGAACTTTTTGGGTAGGTGACGAAGGCAGCACTGATCCGCTATTACCGAACAGTATTCGTTGTATACATTACACACACATGTTAGGTTAAACGCAACCTCTATACAAAAACAGATATCGGATTTAAATAATAATTTCGTGCTTACAATATATACTAGCTATGTACACAAATTTAAAATATAGTTTACTGACCATTGTAATACAAGAGGTCATTGACATGACTTTACACTGGTTTAGTATAGTTACTCATGTTAGGTTGAACGCAACACACACACACACACACAATCAGGTCAATGACTGCTACGTGCTGTCACCAGCCAGACGACAAATAGATTATCATATAGGAGAGTTAGTACTGGTTCGTAATAGACAACTATCCTCTTTTGACATTGTATGATTTTAATAAAAACATATATCGGATTTAATAATAATTTCGTGCTTGCAATATATACTACCTATGTAGACAAATATAGTTTACTGACCATTGTAATACAAGAGGTCATTGACACGACTTTACACTGGTTTAGCATAGTTACTTATGTTATGGTTGAACGCAACACACACACACAAGAATCGGTTTTTTTGTATACGTTCTAGGTGAAAAACTACTGGGGTGTCTCTGACTTTAGTTGGAAATAAATAACATTACAGATATTGATATGGTACTATGAGTAGCCTATACATCAGACTGCATGTATCTGTCATTAGCAATCTAAAGTTACGACAGCAGCATAACGAAAATGAAAGCCATACATTATCGTTTGCTAACATTTGCATTTTGTCTAAGCTATGTTAACTTCACACACACACACACACACACACACACACACACACACACACACACACACACACACACACACACACACACACACACACACACACACACACACACACACAAGCGTACAGGTGCAAGCGGGTAGTCGGAATGCAAGTCGTGTAAAGTATTAGGATAGTGTAGGTCGACTTCGAGGATGTACCTGATGTTGGAATCATCACTCACATGTTATTTAAATTATTATTTAAATAACATGCCGCAACGGGAGTGATAGGTCCAATTAGGTTTGTTACACGTTGTGTGTTAGGTTAAAATGCGGTCCATTCACGTTTCATGTTAGGTTAAAATGCAACATAACATACACACGTGTAGTGTTTAGGTCATCATTACATGACGCAACGGGAGTGATAGGTCCAATTAGTTTTGTTACACGTTGTGTGTTAGGTTAAAATGCGGTCCATTCACGTTTCATGTTAGGTTAAAATGCAACATAACATACACACGTGTAGTGTTTAGGTCATCAGTACATGACGCAACGGGAGTGATAGGTCAAATTAGGTTTGTTACACGTTGTGTGTTAGGTTAAAATGCGGTCTATTCACGTTTTATGTTAGGTTAAAATGCAATCACACACACACACACGTGTTAGGCTGCAGCCTAACACGTGTGTATGTTATTTCAATAATAATTTAAATAACATACACGTGTGTGTGTGTGTGTGTATTTGTTTGCATTTTAACCTAACATGAAACGTGAATGGACCGCATTTTAACCTAACACACAACGTGTAACAAACCTAATTTGACCTATCACTCCCGTTGCGTCATGTACTGATGACCTAAACACTACACGTGTGTATGTTATGTTGCATTTTAACCTAACATGAAACGTGAATGGACCGCATTTTAACCTAACACACAACGTGTAACAAACCTAATTGGACCTATCACTCCCGTTGCGTCATGTAATGATGACCTAAACACTACACGTGTGTATGTTATGTTGCATTTTAACCTAACATGAAACGTGAATGGACCGCATTTTAACCTAACACACAACGTGTAACAAACCTAATTGGACCTATCACTCCCGTTGCGGCATGTTATTTAAATAATAATTTAAATAACATGTGAGTGATGATTCCAACATCAGGTACATCCTCGAAGTCGACCTACACTATCCTAATACCTTACACGACTTGCATTCCGACTACCCGCTTGCACCTGTACGCTTGTGTGTGTGTGTGTGTGTGTGTGTGTGTGTGTGTGTGTGTGTGTGTGTGTGTGTGTGTGTGTGTGTGTGTGTGTGTGTGTGTGAAGTTAACATAGCTTAGACAAAATACAAATGTTAGCAAACGATAATGTATGGCTTTCATTTTCGTTATGCTGCCGTCGTAACTTTAGATTGCTAATGACAGATACATGCAGTCTGATGTATAGGCTACTCATAGTACCATATCAATATCTGTAATGTTATTTATTTCCAACTAAAGTCAGAGACACCCCAGTAGTTTTTCACCTAGAACGTATACAAAAAAACCGATTCTTGTGTGTGTGTGTTGCGTTCAACCATAACATAAGTAACTATGCTAAACCAGTGTAAAGTCGTGTCAATGACCTCTTGTATTACAATGGTCAGTAAACTATATTTGTCTACATAGGTAGTATATATTGCAAGCACGAAATTATTATTAAATCCGATATATGTTTTTATTAAAATCATACAATGTCAAAAGAGGATAGTTGTCTGTTACGAACCAGTACTAATTCTCCTATATGATAATCTATTTGTCGTCTGGCTGGTGACAGCACGTAGCAGTCATTGACCTGATTGTGTGTGTGTGTGTGTGTGTGTGTTGCGTTAAACCTAACATGAGTAACTATACTAAACCAGTGTAAAGTCATGTCAATGACCTCTTGTATTACAATGGTCAGTAAACTATATTTTAAATTTGTGTACATAGCTAGTATATATTGTAAGCACGAAATTATTATTTAAATCCGATATCTGTTT
This sequence comes from Magicicada septendecula, assembly GCA_034769895.1. Classification (NCBI taxonomy): domain Eukaryota; kingdom Metazoa; phylum Arthropoda; class Insecta; order Hemiptera; family Cicadidae; genus Magicicada; species Magicicada septendecula. The sequence continues at coordinate 296,861,073 of CM068370.1, read as the reverse complement.
TTGTATAGAGGTTGCGTTTAACCTAACATGTGTGTGTAATGTATACAACGAATACTGTTCGGTAATAGCGGATCAGTGCTGCCTTCGTCACCTACCCAAAAAGTTCATATCTTTTATTGACAATTTGTTTGCTTGCTGTACAATCTTCATCTTCGTGAATACCGAAAGCATACGGTTTTCAGCACGTGCTGTCACCTTTTTATAAAATATCTTTCTTATGTGGTATTGAAACTATTGTCCTTCTTTTATGCTGAGTATAACACTCCATTACAATTGGAAACATAAATAGAGAAGAATAACAATATGTAATTCTTTGTATAGTAATCAGAAATGTATTTTAATGTAAAATATTGTAACGATACAATTAAGCCAAATATCGTACCAGTGATAAAAAAGATAATTCTTGATATAAAATTACTTCATATGAAATAAAATGTGTAAAAAATGATTAAAATGTAAATACTTTGACAAGACGTACAACGATATTACCCAACCCAAGTGATTGAGCCAAAAAACCCAAACATAAAGAAGGGAACCACGTAACATACTTATTAAAATGTAAATATTTTGAAGTGATTGAGCCAAAAAACCCAAACATAAAGAAGGGAACCACGTAACATACTTATTAAAAATATGATAGACAAAACAATGATGGACACAGAACTAAAGAAGAACCAGAAGAAGAGGACAGATCCATACAAGTAAACAGAATTTAAACCAGAAGAGAAGAAGAGGAGAACCGAACCGGATTGAAGAAGAAGAAGAGGAAGAATGAAGAGGAGACAGATAAAACCCAAGGGGAAACTAACACACATATATAAAAGGGAAAGATTGTATGTTTAGAGATAGAATACGGTCAATAAACCTTGAATAATTATATATTAATGAAACCAATGTTATTATTAGCATTAATTTAACATATGTACCCATTTTTAAGACAATACAATTGTAAAACAATGTAGTATAGGAAAAGTACACTAACCCTGTCAGAAAGGTTAGATTCAACCAAAACACAACTAGCCTAATATTGTTTATACTAAATATAATACTAAAACAAAATAGTGAGAAATGGTAGGAGAAAGTATAGGGATTACCCATTAAATAACACTAATTACAAAACAGTGAACCAAAGTGAAGTGCTTTAGTGAAGTGTTAATGCCCTAAAAAAAATAGTGAAGGTGGATGTGAAACATTCAAATTAGAATGCTAAGTAAATAGACACTCTTTAAAACATTGATAAACCACCAATGATTGGAGTGGAATTATAATTAGTTATATACCTAGAAGTAATTAAAAATAGTATTTAAAATTAATATTAGGGAAGCTTGTAATAATATTCAGGGAGAAAGCCCAGTACCATAACTTGTGTTAACATGGCATGATAGGATAGAAGTAAAGTTTGTTATTAAAGATTAAAATTGTAAAGAATACAACACCCCATGTTGAAAGGGGAGTTAACCTTCATAATATTAAAGAAAGTAACAATGTTTAAGACAAGAAAGAAATCAATGTTAGTACTAAGAATAATTTATAACTTGTAAAGAATAGTTGATTCAATGTTAAAGAAGGAATATGGCTGAAAAGGGACTTACAGTCCATAAACCTAACTATTATACTTTAAATGAAGAGTAATGAAAATGTATGTTGAATAGTAATTAAAACACAAACAAATAAGTGAAGCCCATCAGGCTGAATTCAGAATGTAATTCAAAAAGGAAATACACTAGAAAACAATCATGGCTGTTTGTAACTATGAAAACAGTTAACTGCCAAAGACATTCAAATGCAAATTGTATCAATTTCACAAAAAATCTTACTAATCTAAGAACAGTGAATGGACAGTAATTATATATCAGTTATTTTAACACAGAAGTATTATTGTAATAATTTAATTCAAGAAAGATATGTTATTTATTAAATGTCAAATAATTAGACTATAGTTAAAGTGTAACAGAATATGACCTTATGAGGTATCATTGTAAACTTTGAAAGGAAAGAAAAATAATAGTGATGTCATTTATTATCCCAAAGGAATTATAAGGGAATAAAATCATTAGGAAAATACTTAATAAATTTGAATAAAAATTCAAATATTTCTAACAATGTATGTAAGGAGTAATTAACCAAGCATTGAATTATTGGTTACTATGACAACGAGACGTTTGAGGGCTTATTTTTCCGTTAAATTAGATAGACGCTGAAGAAACGAAGCGTGGGTACGCCACACAAGAAATTGGACAAACTAAAACTTTAATTTAAACAGTTATAAGAAGTCGAATTAGTGAACCAAAATAATCCAATATGAAGAGACGTCGATCTATACAGAATTAATGATGTCCAGGAACGAAATTAAATAAACTAATTAACGAAAAAACCCAGACTAGTTTGAAGAAGATGTTGGAAGCCTTCAACCAGCCCAAATTCGAAAAATATACGCCGATCCTGATGACGATACAGACAACGTGAGATGAACTGATAAGTACCGAATAATTTCTTACTCCCAAAAAACCCCAAATTACTTAAATTATTTTCAAATGATAAAATTTATCACTATTTAAAAAATAGTATTTTCTTTCAAAGGTAAAGGCATAATTTACTTACATTAAAAAACATTTATAAAGATAACCTTATTTGTGAACATAACTACTGTAACAGAAATACGACACTACTGAACAAATTGTACAAACACATTATAAATCCTAAGTACGTATAAGGTATAGTAGTGTACTTTCTTTTCATGTAATCAACGTTTATGTCTATTTTCATGATCAAAAGAACTCCAGATTTTAAAAACATAGTAATTTTGTTGAAAGTAACTGAACGATAGTGTTTTGAAATCAATTTTGCCAACCTGAGATATTTTGTGTTTCAAGCTCTAAGCCGGAGCATAATATTATAATTTTGTTTATGATTCAATTGTCATATTTATTGATAATTAAATGTGTATTAAAAAACTCAGTACAGAACATTACTATCTTGTTATTTCATAGGATTTTTTGTAAATATATGTGTGTTAGCGAAGTTTTAAGTCATAGCCAGCTAGCGCTTATCACGAGTGGCCGAGTCGACAACCTGTGTAGCAGCGGGAATAATTCGAACGCCACAGCTGTCCATGCTAATACCACGTATTACTTTAAAAATTAGATGTTTTAATTGTTTTACAAAAACAATTTGGCGCCACCCGGGAATCGTAATCCCTATGAATTAATAGGTAGGTTGTACTGGTGACATTGACAACGCTACGGACTCCAGTAGTGACGTCGATTTATGTAACAACCAGTGTGAGGCAAACACACTACATTTACACTAATACACCATATAAACAAGTGTGAGACATTTTAACAGGTACGACCCCTATTTATTGTTACATATTGACGAACCCAACGAGGGGCTTTAAGAAAGAAGGACGTACACACCCTAAAATTTATTGTTACAATATGTATTTCATTTATCTGCATACATCTTTGCGGGTTGAAATCTATGTATGCTGAAAATGTAAATTCTTGGATTAATGTTTGTCGGTTCGATTGTTTCCCTAATTTTGGTTAATGTACGAAAATACTTTCAGTATCGCTAACTTCTTAAAGCTTTAAGCAATGAGGGAAAGCTTTTCCATCACGGACGATGACTCCTTGGGTTAAGCTGTTGTTGTAAGTTACTAAATCATAACAAATATTTTCATCCTAAGCATGTATTACTGTTTAGTAATAATTACAAACCAACAAAGGGATATACAGTTTGATGCTTTATGATTTTGTAAAATGTCTATATATACAAATAATATTATGAAATTACACTCTTCCCACGAACGGAATTCATAATGTTTGTTGATTCGATTGTTTTCCTAATTTTGACTAATGCACGAAAATACTTTCAGTATCGCTAACTTCTGAAAGTTTCCACTGCGGACAATGACTTACATCGACTTTCAAAACAAACACGCTAAGCTACCCCTACCCTACCGTTGTAAGATACAACAATATATATACGTGAAGAATGCAATTAGCCTTCATACCTCATTGTGAAATCGATAATTGCGTGCATCAACATTTAAGAGGTGAGTAAACAGATTTGAATACGTTACGTAGTGAACATTGTTATTGAAATTACAGCACTTCTAATCAACATAGTTGTTGGAAATATTTAAACATTATCAAGTGCATTATTTATTGAGTTTAATACATGACTTGTTCAAATAAGTAAAAATGTCGCTAAGTGTGCGCGTGTGTGTATGTTTGTACGGATTTATTCTCAGTTGTATGTGCATGCGCAAATAATTCAAATGCACATACGTAGATGACTGAAAAAGAGATGATTTACATAATAAATGTACGCTTAGACCAATAGATTCTGCGTCGTGCCTTCAGGGTTATCAAATTTCCAAAAACTTTCAACTGTTTGACCATTAGCTAAACATAGTGGAAAACTATAACTAACAGAAATACAGACGGGATGTCTGATGTTTCGTTCGCAATCAAAGAAACATACTGTGCAGTTTTTATTTCTTAAAGTGAACATAATTTTATTGTATGTACAGATTTTATTTAAACGGAAAATTATTCACATTATTAGATCTCGGTAGCTCACATACACAATCATGTTCACTCAAATAATTGATCTGTTGTGTTTGATATTTCTTTGTATTCATACACAGTCTTTTTATATTCAATCTATTATTATTATCTGAAACAGAAACAGAACGTTATATAGATTCGAGTTGTAAGTAAGACGCTGTTGTGAAGTTCACCGGTTATATATATAGTGCGAGCGTCGATGTGTGTGCAACTGTACTAAAAAAGCTGTTATGCGCATGCGCAAATAATTCAAATGCACATACGTAGATGACTGAAAAAGAGATGATTTACATAATAAATGTACGCTTAGACCAATAGATTCTGCGTCGTGCCTTCAGGGTTATCAAATTTCCAAAAACTTTCAACTGTTTGACCATTAGCTAAACATAGTGGAAAACTATAACTAACAGAAATACAGACGGGATGTCTGATGTTTCGTTCGCAATCAAAGAAACATACTGTGCAGTTTTTATTTCTTAAAGTGAACATAATTTTATTGTATGTACAGATTTTATTTAAACGGAAAATTATTCACATTATTAGATCTCGGTAGCTCACATACACAATCATGTTCACTCAAATAATTGATCTGTTGTGTTTGATATTTCTTTGTATTCATACACAGTCTTTTTATATTCAATCTATTATTATTATCTGAAACAGAAACAGAACGTTATATAGATTCGAGTTGTAAGTAAGACGCTGTTGTGAAGTTCACCGGTTATATATATAGTGCGAGCGTCGATGTGTGTGCAACTGTACTAAAAAAGCTGTTATGCGCATGCGCAAATAATTCAAATGCACATACGTAGATGACTGAAAAAGAGATGATTTACATAATAAATGTACGCTTAGACCAATAGATTCCGCGTCGTGCCTTCAGGGTTATCAAATTTCCAAAAACTTTCAACTGGTTGATCATTAGCTAAAACATAGTGGAAAACTATAACTAACTGAAATACAGACGGGGATGTCTGATGTTTCGTCCGCAATCAAAGAAACATACTGTGCAGTTTTTATTTCTTAAAGTGAACATAATTTTATTGTATGTACAGATTTTATTTAAACGGAAAATTATTCACATTAAAACATTATCAAGTGCATTATTTATTGAATTTAATACATGACTTGTTCAAATAAGTAAAAACATCGCTAAGTGTGTGCGTGTGTGTATGTTTGTTCGGATTTATTCTCAGTTGTATGTGACGGTACAGTTATTCTTACACAATTAGATTTGAAAGCCTTATGTATATATAGCACATAATATATATATAGTACTGAAGCAGGTACTGTTATTATAGGAACAAGAAGATGATGAAGACTTCTCAGAACATTGAACTTAAATGGTTAACTGTAGCCAAACATACCGCCAGTAAACGAGAGGGAGACGAGTAGAAGGTTAACAACAACAACAAGAACATTGAATTTAAATGGTTAACTGTAACCAAACAGGCTGCTAGTACACATGAGCAGAAGACTAACTGCAAAAATTTCAAGAAATTCCGTAAAGTATGTCTTTTCTCTTATTTGTCAATCGTAATCAATTATACGGTATTTTAAATTAATAAAACAGTAATATTTATATCATTAATACTGAAACATAATTTTATTGTATGTACAGATTTTATTTAAACGTAAAATTGTTCACATTAAAACATTAACAAGTGCATTTAATACAGGACTTGTTCAAATAAGTAGAAACATCGTTGTGTATGTGTGTGTGTGTGTGTGTGTGTGTGTGTGTGTGTGTGTGTACGGATTTATTCTCAGTTGTATGGAGCGGTACAGTTATTTTTACACAATTAGAGCGCGGTACAAATTGGTTGAAATGACAAACACGTTGAAAGCCTTTTGTATATATATATATATATATATATAGCACATAATGTATATGACTACTTTTACAACTGCTATGCAGAGAGAAAATTTATTAATTCAGACACATGTTTCGTCCACCCACAACAGATTTTCTCAACGTATATATATGTTTCCTTTAATTGAAACAATTACAACAAAATGTTTACTAGTGTAAGAAAATTAATTATTGTTTGTAGCTGTTGAAACACAAACAACTTTTGTTGTTGTTGACGTGATTTTCTTCACCAAAAGTATGACTTTGTACTGTTTTGAGCTCTGGTAAATTTATCTTTAGGAGGACGTTGTTCTCTGGTAATGTTTCTGATCAAATCAACTGTTATCTGTAGAAAAGAAGGAAAAAAAGGTTATCCTCCAAGACAGATTAGTTAAAATTACGCGTATTAAATAGATAAACCATACCTAAAATGCGCAAACAATTTTTACAAACATCACATGCAGTCGACCCCATCACAACGCTATTAATGATTACAGCGTTACATTTTACTAACAAAGACGCGTCTATTCATACTAAATGTGTGTGTGTGTGTGTGTGAGAGAGAGGGGGAGAGAGAGTTGATCCAGGTCTCATTCTTGTTATAGTCTTAAAAACAAAAAGGTTGTCGAACCAATATCATTTTTATTTGAAAATAGTTTCATTGTAAATATCACTTATTATTATTATTGCTACTACAATTTATATGTCTATAAATAGATACTGTACGTACATAAAATGTAAGCCATCAATTATTAAAATAATACTTTATGAAAAACTAAGGTAAACTCTAATATGCATGATTATTCCTGTTTCATATATTAAAATATAACTTTTGTATAAACATTATTCGTAATGACCGAGGCGTGGCCTTTATTGTGTGAAGATATTTGGGTAGAGCAAACACGTTTACGCAATATCAAGTGGTCAGAATTGATGGTGAATAAAAAAATATCCCATCGTGGTCTTAACAAATGTAGACACAAAATATGGGAACTTCGTGCTCGCTAAAGTGTTTGTACGTGTGTGTGTGTGTGTGTGTGTGTGTGTGTGTGTGTGTGTGTGTGTGTGAGTGAGAGAGAGAGAGAGAGAGAGAGAGAGACCGCAATGTGTTTGTACGTGTGTGATAAAACACTGAGAATGTCTTTGTTTCAGACAAGTATGTCTCCCGTTGACTGTTTTGAAAGTTACGCCTCAGATTGGTTAGAAAGGCGAGCGACTGAGGTGGTACGCAACAGGGAGCTATTACAACAACATCGCACCGATTGCCAGTCTCATACTGAAACAGAAATTTAAAAAAATAAAGACTTAGCAAATATTTACACGAGGTTTATTAACGATCATGCTGTGGGGGGGGGGTAATTATGGTAGATTTATAGAGGATTGGGTGGATGAATATTATGTGCCATTGTTTGATAATATGTAATATTTTTTTTTTATTTGTAAATATACATTTCATGTATTCTGTATTTTTGTTTTATATATTTTTTATTTTGAAACATTTGAACCCTTTGAAGTTCACATAATTACTGTCAGCGCGTATGCAGATATGAAGAAGGACCTACACGTTTTTGACACATCGGATTACCCTACGTCTCATCCTTGCAAACTTTCTAATGACGAAATATTATTATTATTTCATTGTTTACGATATATATATTTAATTAATGCAAAAATGAATTTTTAAAATTACAATGGTCTGTAAACCATATTTAAGTTCGTGTCCACATATACAAATCGCTTTGAATAAGGGAATTCTTGTCAACGTTTGCAGCGAGAGAGAGACATACACAATGTGTGTATGTGTATGTGTACACAAAACTTTGAAAATACCTTATTTCAAGGAGATTTTTTATGCGTAACACTTTACCGCACACACAGACTTGGCAGTATATTAATTTCTAAATCGTGGTCAATGACTGTCATGTGTCAAAATTAGAAGTAGGACGCAACGAGGTAGGTGATAAATATATTTCCTGGTGATTACATTTTAGTATCGCTAGTTACAATAATCCATAAGTAGCACAACGCTTATGTAAAACCGATGACATAAACAGTGAGAGAGAGAGAGAGAGAGTGTGTGTGAGAGAGAGAGAGTTTATATCGTGATCGATAACTGTGTCTAGAGACAAAGAGAGAGGAGGGGAGAGAGAGAGAGTTGATATCGAAGTCGTCAACAGTCATATAATTTACTATACACTATAATGCGTCTGCTAATATAGTTTGAATTTCCCACCGAAGAAAAATGTTGGCAGATCTGTTCTATACACACAATAATGCAGGATTGGTAACCCTGATCATATATTTTAATATACACTATAATACACACACATATCAAGTTTGAACCCATACATATGTTGGTAAACCTGATCATATAGATTTAATATACATTATAACACACAACAAATTTGAACTCATGCAAGGTTGGTAACCCTGATCATATATTTAATATATACACTATAATGCATCAAGTCGGAAACTCCCACCCACCACCCACCACAGGTTGGTAAACCTGATCATATAGATTTAATATACATTATAACACACAACAAATTTGAACTCATGCAAGGTTGGTAACCCTGATCATATATTTAATATATACACTATAATGCATCAAGTGATAGAAAGTGAAAGTGATCTAAGCTCACGAAAGGCGGTATATAAAAAAATAAAAAATTATATTCGCGGATGCTGTGGTCCAGATACGCGAAAAAGTCGCGGATGCTGTGGTCCAGTAGAAAGTGAAAGTGATCTAGGCTCGCGAAAGGCGGCATATATTCGCGGATATGCAAATCAATTTAATTAAAAAAATAAAAATATCAAATTAAAAAAATTTATTCGCGGAAATTCGCGGTCCTTTGTGATGCTGTGGTCCAGCGGTGGTGGGGAGAGCGTGGGAAAAAATCTTGGACAGTGGGAACGGCGGCATCTCTTTGATCTAGACCGTGGGAAAGGCGGCATCCTTTGTGCGTCAGGACCGGCATTTTCCCTCTACTAGAAATCAGCAGAAACAAATAGAAATGAATTGCGAGCCCTAGAGCCCGGTGTAACAACCCTGCATGAAAGGCAAGTATTCAATAGACCTCACAATGTGCGCAGTTCTGGTAAGTTAAGTGTAACACCATCTAAAACGGAAACCAGGTACCCTCCTCGTAATAAGCCCATCTGTTATAATTGCGGCAAATATGGACACATAAGAAAGGACTGTAAGAGTAAGCAATTGGAACGTAAACACTCCGATCCAAAAAACATGTAAGGCAGGGAGACCCGAAATCCTGTGTCTTCCGCAGCAACTCGAAATCTGGTGAACCTAAAGAAACGTATAAAAAAAAAGGTTATTATATAACAAAAGTGGAAGGAAAAGAAATTCTAAAGAAGTAGATCCCTACGTGAGAAAGTTTCTTGAAAAATGTAACGCGATAAATAAATGTAACTGGACTAAAAGTCTATTACCCTTAATCCAAGTAGACCTAGGTGTTACCTCCACTATCGCATTAATTGATTCGGGATCTAGCAGAACCTTAATCAGTCAAGAGTTAGCAGACAAATTATTGAAACACCATCTAGTAAAACGGAGTCAAGCGGTGAATATAAAGTGTGCTACCGCCAATAAACGAAATATAATAATAAAACTGAGCATTACCGTTAAAGTTAAAATCAAGAACCTAACCTGGGTTTTTACTATGTTAGTATGTAATGAATTAGGACCCGACTTAATATTGGGAGCAGACTTTATTAGTAAAACGGGAATGATTCTTGACATCTATGAGCAAAAATATTATTTTCGATTCGACCGTACACGGAAATATAGATTTGATTGTAAAAATGACAAACAGGAAAAAACTAGTTCATCTACTGCACACGTAATACACCAAGAGTCTGATTTATCTCATCTAGAAAGTAGAGATAGAATGAGAATACAGAAATTAATAAAAGAATTTTCCTCAGTTCTTACACCTAAGCTAGGACTCACTAAACTAATAGAATATAAAATTAATCTGAGCGATCAGAAAGTAATACGCCTACCTCCGTACAAGTTGTCGCCTCCCAAGATGGAAGTGATGAGAAACCATATCAACAAGTTGTTGGAGCAAGGAGTAATTGAACCCTCTACGTCCCCATATTCATCTCCCTCCTTTTTAGTACCGAAAGGTCACGATAAGCACAGACTAGTTGTGGACTACCGGCAATTAAACAAAAGAATAGAATTTGAATCTATTCCTCTTCCAGACATCCATAGTGCTTTCCATTACTTCACGAAAGCGAAAGTCTTTACTGTAATGGATCTGAATCAAGCTTTTCACCAAATACCCCTTTCGGAAGAATCAAAACGTCTAACCGCGTTTGCCGTTCCTTTTAACTTGTACCAATTTACTAGAGTACCCTTTGGAATATCTCAAGGAAGTTCCGTATGTAGTAGACTATTAGAAAGGATATTTCACGATATTAAATTTAAATATGTGTATCACTATTTGGACGACATCGTTATATATAGCGAATCAATGGAACAACATCTTAAACACCTACGTGAAGTGTTATCTCGGTTACAAAAAGCAGGATTAACTGTTAACCCAAAAAAGGTAAATTTTGCAGTCCCACAGTTTTCATTCTTAGGTCACATCGTGAAAGCGAATGGAAAAGTAAGCATTGACCCCGAACGTACCCGCGCTATTAGAGAATTTTCACCCCCACGAGATGCAAAAGGTATAGCCCGATTTTTGGGAATGGTAAATTATTTCCAGAAGTATATTCCCCATCTTGCCGAAATAGCAGCACCCCTAAATTCCTTAAGAAAGAAGGGAGCGAAGTTTGAATGTAGCGCACTATATCAAAATGCGTTTGAACAACTCAAAGAAAGTATCATATCTCCCCCAGTTTTGCAACTAGCCGATTTCACGAAACTTTTCGTAGTGCAGACCGACAGTTCCAGTGTAGCGTTAGGTGCAGTCATATATCAAGAGATAGAAAACAGTAGACTACCTATTAGTTATGCATCGCGAACCTTGAGCGACCAAGAAAGAAAATATTCCGCATACGAATTGGAATGTTTAGCCATTGTTTTTGCATTTGAGAAATTTAAACCCTTCCTAGAACATAAAGAATTCCTTTTGGAAACTGATAATCAAGCATTATCTTGGTTACTGAATCACCCTAAACAGTTAGGACGTATTGGAAGATGGGTTAAACTGCTACAAATTCAGAGTACAGCATATTAAAGGTACACAAAACGTAGTCGCTGATACCCTGTCCCGTATGTTCCAGTCGCCCACTAATACTCCCGGAAGCAAGGAGAATCCGGAAACAGCACTTGCTAACGCCGTAATTACTGAGTTCCCCCTTGCCTTTGCAAACATTGCCTTGTATCAACAACAAGACCCCTTACTGAAACCTATTATAGAACAACTTGCGCAAGGTATTAAATCCGAGAAATACGTATTGAGTAAAAGTGTACTATGCCATAAAATAAGAAGCGGAAAGGAACTAAGAATAATCGCCCCTGATGTGATTAAGCCCATGCTGATGGAGTACTTCCATTCATCTACCATTGGAGCCCATATGGGAATCAATAAAACAATACATCATTTTCGAAAGGAATACCATTGGAACAATATGAACAGCGAAATAGCCAGTTTCGTAAAGAAATGTAAATTATGTGCTCTCAGTAAACCGGCCAGAAATAATCAGGTAAGCCAATTGATTTCAGAAATCCCTAAGACCCCTTTTTCTAAACTTTATCTAGACTTTTCAGGTCCTTATCCACGATCGAAATCAGGTAATACTATGTTACTCATCTGTGTAGATTCGTTCACCAAATTTGTTTGGATGTATCCTATGCGACGAGCATTAGCGTCGACTACTGTAAAAATATTACAGGAAAGATTATTTAAAGACTACGGTACACCTGTACGTATAGTGTCAGATAATCGACCACAGTTTAAAGCGAAAGAATTTAAGAATATGTGTTTTAAGTTAGGGATAGACCATATAACCACTACGGAGTATCGACCGCAAGGCAATATTGCTGAAAGGTATCTACGAAACCTCAAATCTGCATTAATCGCCTACCATGCGAACGATCATACGTCTTGGGACCAAAACCTATCCTGGATACAATACGCCTTTAATTCAGCTTACCACGAAGGTCACAAGTCGACCCCGTTTGAGTTACTGTATAAATACAAACCAAACCACCCCTTGTCCACTAAATGGAAAATACACGACCTGCTACCTCCGCAAATAAAGGATAAGCAGATTAAGCAAATATGGAATAAAGCCCGCTCTAATTTAAAAGCGAACTTAGAGAAATCCAGAAAATACCACGAGAAAAGTATTCATAACAATTCAGTTAGGTACCAAGTAGGTGACTTAGTAATGTACAAGACTCACCCGACTAGTAGTGCAATTGATAAGACCACCTCTAAACTATCATACCGATGGTGTGGCCCTTATGAAATCCGGAAGTACTTAACTCCAGTTACAGTAGCCCTGTACGAACCTGCGACTCGAAAATATGTGCGGAGAACACATATTTCGCAGATAAAATTGTATAAGGAGAAAAGAAGAAATAGTATAGCCAAAAATAGAAAAGGTAATACTAGGTAATGAAGTATATTATACCTCAGTAACCTTGCTAAGTGTTAATCGTAGAATTTGGAAATGAGGCCTGATCAACCTGAGATCCAGTTCAGCGAAAGATAAGTAAATGAGTACTCAATGAGAACTAAACTGAATTCTAAATAGCAAAATATTTAGAAAATTACTCTAAGAAGAGAGTAATAAAAAAAAAACCCCAAAGAAAAAACCGGTAGTAGATTTAAGTAGTAGACATAAGAAAGAGTTTTGTGTTTTAAAATGTAGATATTAAGTGTGAATAGTATGTAAAAAAAAAAGGAAGTTTATAAGAAAATATAAAAGTATATTGTGTTGTGGAGAAGAAACAAATGGGTATAATGCTTGCCAATAACTACGTGAGAGAAATTCCACACACTGACACCAAGCATACTCCAAGTCCCCAATTTTGCGTTAGGCTCACAAAACCTCCGTAATGTGGAATTTAAGCGGTGGAGTATGTGACGATTTAATTGAATATAGAATTTTAAATAAATAAATAAATTAATTTACTAGCAATTAAGTATTTTTTAAATCGCACTATTAAACCTAAAGCCCCTGTCCTAACTCAGAATAAGTATGAGATGTAAATGGAAAATCTAACTAAAGCGTTAAACAAAAATTCGAATTGTAAAAAGTTATTAATATCACAATTAACCCTTTGCTAGTCATCATGCGGTGACCTGTTAATTCCGGACACAACGTGCATAGCGAGTCGTCTGTAACTTAGGAAGATATAAAAATCATAATCTTTGTAATTAGTAATTTGAAGGCACAAGAGTAGTTAAAATAATTCACTTAAATTATATATGTAGAATTAATGTATTGTTTTTTTGTAATAAGAATGTCAATTTAAATAAAAATAGGAACTATATTATCGCGGAGTATTTGCCCCTCTCCGTTGTAATGTGCCAGTCGAATCGAGTAGAGAGTCAGAATGCTGCCGTCAGAGCGTATAGAACTACGAGCGAGAGCTCCACCAAAATGCACTGTTTAAATTTAATTTTAAATGTTAGCTACCACTGCTAAACGTGGCGAGCGAGTGTAATGTGTGAATTGTAGAAAGTTGTGTTAAAAAGAAAAATGTAATAAGTTAAAAAAAAAAAAGTAACAAGAAAAAGCAAGATGACGTCTCCCCTCAAGAGGTAAAGTCAAGTACAACTTTACACATGAAGATGTGACCTGCATAAACTTCACATGTAGACGTATACGAGGCATAAGACGCTGACGAGGACCTACGTGGATCTACACCAACTTAAACAAGAGAAACTTCAATCTCCGCAGTGAACCTCCTATCTAGTACTTGCCGAAGACACGACTCAGATGACGACGCCGACTTCAAGAATTCCCAAGAGAGACACCCCAGGACGAGGTTACCACGACCTATTGTAAAGGTGACTCGATAGCTTGCCTATCGAGAGTTAATTATATTTGAGACATAACTTACAGAGAAAAGAGACTTTTCAAAGACTATAATTTTATTTAAAATTTAAATGAGACCAACTAAGAGTTTACTGTAATATTCAATATCATACGTTGTAACGCATTATATGTAAATGTAAATTATAATCACTTTAGTTAATAATACCATTCTTCAAATGGTAAAAGAAGTCTTGCAAGCATCTAGATGAACACAAAATACTCAGAAGTCTTTGCTATAGATATACTCACGGATACTAGAATATACGGTAGGGATCACGCGCAGCCTGGCTCGGCGTGAGGCTGAGCGGTGACGTCACATGGGACCCACCCGTTGCCGCTCTTCATTAACAGCCAAGCGGGTCGCATGTACTTCGCATCCTTCAATACGATTTTTATTTAATTAGGTACAGATATTCCTGTTCAGTCCTCGTATTAATTTTGTCTACTATCTTAGCTTTCAAAATCTTTAGTTTTATATAGTCTTACGGTGAATATAAATTACAAAAGGAGCTTTTGTTTCCGTTTATAAATTACATTGATTTTCCTTGTCATTAAATCCTATAACGTGATTTATAAAAGAATTAATAAAATTGCAAATAACATTATTATTATTTTTATTATTATTTGTTTAGAGGGGTCAACTTCCATTGGTCTTTTTCCCCTGGCAAATAACATTATTAAGCTGATGGCCGGTGGAATGCCGGTGAAAAGCCTCCGAAGGACGTCAACCTCTTCCACCATCTCGGAGGGCACTTTATTTTAAGGATAAAAAGGCTCCCACAGGCTTAGGCCATCATAGACCTGTGGTACGGACGGTCTTCTGTTTTTCTTTCCAGATACAGAAGTTCTTTTCATTTGGAAATATTCGTCATTAGTTTCCCCGTCTTCCATTTCTTTGTCCTCCTTCCCTCTGTCTCTTTTTGCTATTACTTTCATGGAATGTATCAGTTTGTACAACTTGTCAAGGGCATCGTCCTGTTCTTTTAAACAAGTTCCATACGCACTTTTCAAGTTGTAAATGGCGTCAATTGGTATACGAGAATTCAAAACATCAAACCCATTGTTGACAATAATAGCAGCTTCTCCAACATGACTGAATTCGGGAAAATTGTGAATGAGGGCCTTACCGACAGTCAAAGACAGTAACTCGGCTGCTTTCCTTACATTCTGTCTCTCGGTCCCAGCCACAAGAAGGTGGTTCATTGTTAATTTATGGGCGTACTGCAGGTCTTGTCCGGTACTTTGAAGTTCAACAAGTTTAACAAATGGTTCTTTCGTGAAAAGCTTGCCTGATTCAAGCTCGTACCCTTCATCAAGCAAGTGGTTGCGTATCAACTTCAGTGCATGTGGCACATCACAAAAAACCCAAACTTTTCTGTTTTCTTCTGCTGGATTTTCTATAAATGACCTAGTCCATGATACTTGTAAATCAGACAACAGTTTTCTGTTAGAAGACCCCATGTCACTTACAAAACCTCTGACTTTAAAATCTGTCTCCTCTATAACTTTAATAGTTTCAGTTAACAATTCTACAGAAACGACCGTGTCAAAATTGTAGTATATAGGTTGCATCCACTTTCCAAGTAAAGGTCTAATCACCATGACCTGGACATTGTTGTGTGGTCCTCTAATTATTTCTTCCATGTGATCAAAACATAAATCGCTGTTGACTTTCATTTCATCGAAGCTGAGAATGACATCTGTTTCCAAGTTTAATAGAAGTGTTGCCTGTGTCTTTAAAATGGTAATGCTTAAATCAATGAATCCGGGGGGAACTGAAAACTGCCTTAGACGTCTTTTAATTGTCATTTCGCTGGGAAGGGGGTATTTCAATACATCCCTCACGAAACCCAAAGCTTTGTGGGAAATGCAACGTAATGTCGCGGCTTTAGCGATGTCATTTGGTGACCAGTTAGAACACCTTCCTTTTATTACAGCTTGCTGCTGACATTGTGAAAATGTGCACTCTACTACTTTCTCTATTCTCTTTATTTTCAAAAGTTCTCCGTGAGCTGCAGATAGGCGCTCTTGTAAATCAGTTATTTGCTTTTTAAGTTTCTCGTTTTCTTCTTCAATACTTCTTAGCTTTTCCGTCAAACCAACGACATCACATTTACATTTTCGGAAGTTCTCTACCTCCATTTCATTCACAATTGTTGGGTTCTCCCCCACTTCGGTTTCTTTTGATGAGTCCTCTCCTATTTTGTTTCCGTCTGTCATGTCCGAGGAAGCCTCATTGTTTTTCGTTGATTGTTGTACAATTTCTAATACTTCTTTATGTTTGTTCCGTTTTTTTTACTCTTACCTGAAATAATACAGTACAGCAATAACACAATTGTTTTCTTTGGCACTAGTCATTATTTAAATTTGCACAAGAACTGTGTACGTGTTGTTATGTAAATATAAGTAAAAAATGAAATGTGCCACCGCGTAGGCCTTTACAGGCCCATAGCTGCCAAGACGACTGCTGCTCGGCTCAAGGCCTGCAGATGATGGGAGGTCATGTGGTCTGCACCAATTTTCCTCACGACGCTGGGTCAACGCCGTTCCAGACCTCCTGGCGTTTCTAAATTATTTACCAGTACCGGGAATCGAACCCAGGCCGCACGTGCGAGGAGCAGGAATGCTACCTCGAGACCACGGTCTAAGTATAAGTAAGTAGTGCTTAAATGTTATGGTAAAATGATAACATTTTATAGCATTAAATATTACTGAAAGCATGGTTTAATTGAATGTTAGGCCTAAATAGTTCAGTTAAGTATTTTTCTTAAAACATTACAAAATTTAAAAAGAATGCAATATTGTAGGATTGTAACATACCTCACGGACTTTGTCGTTGATTTTTTCCTTACAAGCAACAACGCTGCTAACAGGTAAATTTAAATGTGGAACAGCATCTGGTTTCAGAACACGTTTAGCAGGAAGATTCAACAATTCACTTTTCAAATCTCGTAAGTAATCAGAGTCGTCAAAATGCTCTGAACACACACGGGCTTCATTAACAGAAAACGAATCTGCACGCTTACAAGCATGTATCCACTTCAATCTTAACTCCTTGTTTTTGGGAAACCTGTGGAATGTGAAACCTAACTCTTTTTGATGTCTGGTATGGTGCGTACAGCCGGCTATAGCACAACAAACCATTCTTGGTTCAGTGAACCAGACAACTCAAAATAAATATTATCCACCTGATTAACAACACGCACTACAATACACAGAAATGGAGAAACAGCATGCCTGAACACAGCGGTGGGTCCCGCGCTACGTCAGTGGGCGGAGCTTGCTACTGCGCACCTCGCTGATGATCCCTACCGTATATTCTAGTATCCGTGGATATACTTAAAGTAAACTCGGATCCGAGGTAAAAGAATACATAATCAGTTTGATCCCCAGTTTTTCTGAAAACCATTCAAATATTTTAATCTAATTAATTATGTCATGGGATCTATTCATATCAGTTGTTAATAAAGAGAAGTCATCTTATTACACATTAAAATGAGTGCACAAATCAGTGAAATACCTTCCCTTGTTTCCTAATAATTAGCTTAAGTAATTTGTTCAATTATTTTGAGTTTAATAACAGTTCGTTACAACGTAGGCAGCCCATGTAATTGGCAGGCGTCAATTAAGATGGGTTCCCTGGATTTGTAACGTGGTAAAAAACGTTACACTTTACTAATATTAGAATAAAACAGAATTCATATGAAATGCAGTTAGTGGTGTTTAATCTATTTTGTATTCACCGTTTTCATTGATGATAGGCTATGGATTTTACGATTTAGCAAAATTTGACCTACTTTTTACGTCTAGGTAGGTACGGTATATTGTAATATCCAAAATTTGATCACTACATTCCCATACATTCCAAATATTGGTTGAAATTCCGTATAATTTGATACCCACATTATTCGCATTCACATTCCCATTTACATTACTCCCTTCCACCCACGTATTTTTGAAGGATAGGTGTTAAAAAAGTAGGGGCTGTAGGGTAAAATTATGCACACGCTTGCCAAGTTTTATGAAAATCGGCCGACTTTGAGATATACTCCAAACAGATAGAGAGGCAGACAGACAAATGACAACGGTCGAGTTAAAACTGAGAACTCATTTCGCCCGTTCAGTAAAAACAAGATAATGGTAGATGGTGATGGACGGGGGAGCGAGGGAGAAAGAAAGACAATAGAGAGATAAACAGGAGACTAAACTGACAAATAATGTTATATAACACTAAAGAAGTGACTAACTTTGTATAAAACTGCACCGAATAAGGAAGCGTAATTTGATACTATTTCAGTTAACGAAGTGAAATATTTAGGTAAAATAAAAGAAGGCGCGAATAAACATTGACAGAATTTGTCAATCAAATGTTATAAGGATGTCTTTGGAAATCATATCAATTATAGCAATTTTAGGAAAATAGCAAAATGCTATAACGAAATTATTTTATCCAATATGTGCTTCCTGCAATTACATACGGGTCCGAAACTGTGACTGTGATCCTCGGTGATAAAATGTCTCCGGGGAAGCAACAGAAGCATGGACAGGAATACGAGGAATAAGAAACAGTCAACAAGTGATTAAGCAGCCAAACTAGAATATACGACGTTGTTTAAAGACTTTAAAGAAATTGCGACAAGACACTAAACTTATGGAGAAATCTACGGATTGTAGAAAGAACGTGATATGGTTGGGTAGGGGATGTCCAATACAGGAAATTATTTGTCGCTCCAGGTACCACCAATGACAAACATTCGTGAAAGATTACTAGTTTTTTTTTAAAGGCGTAAGATTAACTCCCGTATTATAACGTAACAAAAAAAAAACTGTGCAAGAAACCAAATTTGGCAATATGATTATTTAGAGGCGTAGCCACTTGTTTACTACATTACAATTTTAACAGTTATAGGCCTATTTGTTTTTTTTTCAATATGTAAAAATTTTTGAAATTCCGTTTTCATGCAACCTTGCATTCATATTTTTAATCTTACTTAAAGCATCGCGAAGAACAGTTAACTTTTAATAAAAATGAATTTTATCTCACACACACAATCAGAAATTAACAATTAACTATATTATAAAATTGTAATTAATAGATATGAATTATTTGATTATGATTAATTAATTAAGTGAAAGTTATGTACGAAGTGCGGGGCGTGCAGTGAGGCACGCAACACTGGCTGTGTGTATGTACACACGTAGACCAACATTATAGCCATCCAAATGATATTTTGTTTATTTACTGACATGTGACGTAAAAACATGGGCTATATTACATTTATTACTATCAGAATAGTCCGTAATTCTCTTTTCTCTTTCCAGAAGAAGAGAGAGAGAGAGAGAGAGAGAGAGAGAGAGAGAGAGAGAGAGAGAGAGAGAGAGACTTTGTTCTTTTAAAAAAATAAATATTAAAAAAAAATTAAATATTTCCTGGCCTCAAATTCCAGGAATTCTCTACAAACAAGAGAACTACGACTAAGGTAACAATCGCTATTTATTTTCATGTCGATATGTAACACACGTTTATTTTTTATTCTACGCATAACATTTGTGTAGTGTTATCAGACTTTTGTAATTTAATTTTCCTAATAACACTTGACGACGGGGCTGTGTGCCCACACACTTGTCGTTAAGACAAACCGTTAAAATCTTTTAATCAGTGTAGGCTGCTCTTCCATCGTCTTAAATGATTCTTATCATCTTAGCTATATACATAGTTTTATAAAATTTAGGCCCGCTTTAAGTCTTTAATTATTCCTTATGCGAAAAGTGTTTGAAATTATATTTGCGCTAGTCTTTTAAAACATTTGTTTTTATTTCCGCTATAATTGGGTCATTATACGCAAATGCTCTGTAATTGCACTGTACACAAAAAATTCAAGTTTAGAAATATTAATTTTTATTTACTTTTATTACTTAGAGGTATTTAATGTTCGTCACAATAATAATTTATACGTGTCTACTCTGGGAGAAATTAACTAAATATAAGTTATAATGAACTCCTTATATACCTTGTAGGAGTAATCAAGGGGAACATTTACTTACGTCAGAAATTATAAACTCATATAAAGAAAGAATGTTCTTTAAGAAGTAAATAAATGCATGTATCATGTGCCCTTACTGTAATTTTATGTTTGTAATAACTACGCGTTTCAGGCTCGCAGTCCCGTCTTCAGGTTAAAGTGTTAAGACGACACAAAAACACAAATATAATTAACTAGCAAAATACCCGTACTTCGCTACGGAGTTTCACGTTGTACGTAATTGTACAATTATTGCTCGCTTAATAGTATAGGATTATATAGATTGTACAAATTCTCAACTCTTAGTTTGTCTATTTACATTCATAGCAACAGCTATTTATTATTTATTTCGAGAAAATCGTTAGAGCCGTTTCCGAGAAAAAAAAGGACGTACATTTATTAATTAATTGAACTTCGAAATTTTCTCGACTATAAGAACCTGCAAACAACGAAGTTTTTCAATTTAAAACAATGATTAAAAACTCAGAACTAAATGTATTCGGGGTTTCCAATAAACTGAGATGTCAACCACTTCATTTACAAAGTATGCAATTCCCGCGATAAATTTCATTATTTTGTTTTTTGCCCCATAGGAGTGAAAGTTTTTAAAACCGTTTCTTAGTGAGCACCTAAGACCTATGATGAAGCTACGTTCAAAGTTTCATTGATATCCATTCAGTGATTTCAACGATATCGTGATCAGTGAGTCAGTCAGTGGTATTTGGTTTATATAGATATCTATATCTAGCCGATTTACCCAGCGTTGCTCGGGTTCATAATTTATTCATAGGCTCATAGGCACCTATTCTTGTTCTAACGTTATATAACTTGTATATTGTATAATCTTCCTTATATTGTTACGTTCGCATTCTCACTGGAGGAATACTCTGTAGCGCACCTGTTTAAGAACATGTCATAAACTGTATTCTTATATCTGGAGAAGAATTCTGTTGCGCGTGATGCTCCTGCTCGATTTCTAACTCTGGGAGAGGGCGAACAGCTAAATTAGTTTTCAATAAAATGTCTACAGTACTTGCACGCGCTGCGTATTTACTGTCTTTTATAATTCATTGTGTTAATGTTGAAATAAGGCATTTGTTAAATTAGTGTCTCCTAAACTTATTCTAACAATACAATACCTCTATAGGTTTCAGCTTATCAATTTTTAAATTCAAACTGAAGCAAGTGCATTTATATTGTCTGAACACTATGATCTGAATACATTTGCTATCAAAACTTTGTTTTTTATACTCGCTTATAACTTACTTCGATCTTAACTTATCCACTTTTAAATTCAAACTGAAACAACTCTGAATTCACACACTATTAAGAGGTTTCTTAAGATGCATACACCACCTTTGATATCATAACCTATATCTTTATTTATAAGAACCGTGGACTCTGGCCCCGCCGTCTTTCGCGGGAGCCGACCTAAGACTCCCCGGGTTCCGTGGATGAACTCTGCGGAAGGCCCGTCGGACGACTCCCGCGCTATTTCCTACGTGGGAGACTTCCACCGATGCTATGGTAACCAGAATCTATTCTATTGGGTTGCCATAGTAACCAGATCTAATAGTTTTTAAGACCCAAAGGACCCCCCAAAGGATCGTATCGAAAAAACACTTGTCCTATGTTGGTTCTCCCGTTGCGTAAAATATTTGTGCCAAGTTTGGTTGAAATCGGTCCAGTGGTTTAGGAGGAGATGTGGAAGACCCCAAAGGACCCCCCAAAGGATCGTATCGAAAAAACACTTATCCTATGTTGGTTCTCCCGTTGAGTAAAATATTTGTGCCAAGTTTGGTTGAAATCGGTCCAGTGGTTTAGGAGGAGATGTGGAAGACCCCAAAGGACCCCATCGAAGAAAACACCTATCCTATGTTGGTTCTCCCGTTGCGTAAAATATTTGTGCCAAGTTTGGTTGAAATCGGCCCAGTGGTTTAGGAGGAGATGTGGAAGACCCCAAAGGACCCCATCGAAAAAAAACACCTATCCTATGTTGGTTCTCCCGTCGCGTAAAGTATTTGTGCCAAGTTTGGTTGAAATCGGTCCAGTGGTTTAGGAGGAGATGTGGAAGACGCCAAAGAACCCCCCAAAGGACCCCATCGAAAAAACACCTATCCTATGTTGGTTCTCCCGTTGCGTAAAATATTTGTGCCAAGTTTGGTTGAAATCGGTCCAGTGGTTTAGGAGGAGATGTAGAAGACCCCAAAGAACCCCCCAAAGGACCCCATCGAAAAAAGCACCTCTCCTACGTTGGTTCTCCCGTCGCGTAAAATATTTGTGCCAAGTTTGGTTGAAATCGGTCCAGTGGTTTAGGAGGAGATGTGGAACATACATACAAAGATACATACATACAATGGGGGGGGTGAAAGTCCCTTAGGAGTGAAAGTTTTTAAAACCGTTTCTTAGTGAGCACCTAAGACCTACGATGAAGCTATGTTCAAAGTTTCATTGATATCCATTCAGTAGTTTTTGCTCTACGTTGATTCTATGTCAGTCAGTCAGGCAAACTTTCCCCCCCTTTTTCCCCCTTTAAAGGTCGAATTTCCAAAAATCCCTTCTTAGCGGATACCTACATCACATAAGAAACCTACATGCCAAATTTCAAGTTTCTAGGTGTTATAGTTTCGGAGATTTCGTGATGAATCAGTGAGTCAGTGGTATTTCTCTTTTTTTTTTTTTTTAGCGAATTGACCACTTAGGATCACGCTACAACTTTTTCACTGTACTCCTAAATTCACTTCTTTCTAACATTTGGGACTCTGTGATATTCGATTTTTCTAAATCTTTTCTAACTTCCTTAATCCACGTTGTAGTGGTCTTCTTCTTCCAGAGGTAGTCGAATATTTGTTTGGTTAATCGATATTGGTATTTCTCTTTTATATATATATAGATTATACACAGAACAAGAAGCGGCTTGCCACTAAGTGATCAACAACTGATAACAATATTTTTACCATAAGCTTAGATTCTACCATGATCGAATGCCAGTCGGTTTAAATGCGGATTTCCAGCATAACCTATAGGCCTAACTGATATTACTATTAATCCAGATTAACACAATCTCTGATCCCCTAAATGTGGTGTGGTAATTCGTTTGTTTGTGGGTGTCTTTCATCGAGTTTAATGCCCCGTTTCACGAACTTTTGTTAACTTTTTTTAACGGACCGTTTGTTAACTGGCGATAATATTTTAAACCGCCGTTATCTTAATGGCCGTTTCACCAACTCTGTTTGCACCCTGTTAATAAAACGCTCGTTAACGCGACTATGCTACCATGATAAGAATTGTTGATTTTGGTTGAGATTGGCGAAGAAATTAAAGTAACTTATGAAGTATCTGTAGGTGGCGTTCCTATGTCATATTTGTTTTGTTTTATATCCGTGCTTTTGTTTGATAAGTTCTTTCTCATGGTTTTCTCTTATCTTTGTTACGCCAGTTTTTGTAGTTTTATTTGGCGATTGCCTTTTTTAATTGTATTTGTTCTAAAAGTCATGTTGGAAAATCATGATGTAAATCACGTGAAATCATATTAAAATAAGAAAAAAAAGTTGGTTGTTGTCGCTGATTTCACGATTTTTTTATTCTTTAAGTGTAGCTGTATATTTCTTTCTCATTATAGTTTATATTTGTTCTATTCCTGCTATATTTGAGGATATTCTCGTTTGATTTGCCCTGAATTTTTCAAGAATTTTGAGAGTAACTGTTTTTGAAAACCTATAGCGTTCTGTAAATTTTGGTTTATTCAAATGGTTAAAATCGGTAGGCCTATTTCTGTTACTAGTGTCATTTAATTTTCATCTTCGTTTGGATGACTTTCCAAGTAGCCCTATACTATTTTAACATCAAAATTTTCTCTTTGGCCCTTTTTTGTTTGTCACAGTAGTTTATATTAGCCTATATACGTATACGCAACAATTCAAAATAAAATGAATTATTTAATAGAAGAACAGAAAACAGAGACAAATGCCCCGTTTCACCTATCTCCGTTAAGAATTTAACGGCCGATAAATCACCCGTTAAGGATTTTAAGCGAGATAACCCGTTTCACGAAGCTCAGTTAAAGACATCGGCCGTTAAAAACGTCAGTTAACAGGAGATATTTGGTCTGTTATATAACTAATGGGCCGTTAAAACAACGAGAGCTGACCTTGAATTACGTTTGATGTCATTTATGTAGGTTTACGTTGTTTTCCGTAAAGTAGTCGTTCGTGTAACATAAGTAAAATATACATGCACATATTTGTTTGATTTCTATGATCAGAAAATTTGTTTTCTGTTCTTTCATTAAAAAATTTATTTTATTTCAATTGTTGCGTATACGTGTATAATATAAGCTACTGTGACAAACAAATATGGATCAGAGAGAAAATTTTATGCTTAAGTAATATTGATATTAAAAAATTATCCAAACGGACAAGAAAAACAAATAAAAACTACAGTGAGGTATAAAATATACAAATACATTTAAAAAAATAAAAAATCATGAAACAGGAACGCCACCTTACAGATAGTTTACAAGTTATTTTAATTTTTCGGTCTATCTGAAGCAAATCGACAATTAATTATCATGGTAGCATAGTTGTGTTAACGAGAGTTTTTTCTAATCGAGTCAAAACGGGCGTTGGTGAAATGGCTATTCAGAAAACGGCAATTAAAATTTATATCGCCAGTTAACAAACGGTCCGTTAAGACGAAAATTGTCTTTGTAACAAACATTCGTGAAACGGGACAGAAATAAATTTTCTGATCGCAGAAACCAAACAAATATGATTAACCAACCAAAAAAAAAAAACATACATGAGTTAGCCAAACATGATTTTAGGTTAGCTCTCGTCGTTTTAACAGCCTAGGGGAAATTTCTCCAGTCAAGTTAACGGACGATTTTAACGGCTCTTATCTTTAACCGAACATCGTGAAAAGGTTATCTCCCGCTAAATGCTTAACGGGTGATTACGGGCGTTAAATTCGTAACGAAAATCGGTGAAACAAGACTTACGTTAATTACCAAAAATATAAGTAAAATTAAGTCTGTGAGTAGAAAATTACGAATAATAAGAAATACGTATTGACGGAATAAACAAATCGAAAAATACAATATTCCCTTTTATTTATAACAAATAATTATGTCGAAAATGCAATGTGTTCGAGATTCCCAAAAACGATGAGTCATGGTCCGGCTTTTATAAAATCAACTGTAATGATGTGAGAAATTCTATATTTACCAGGCAGGAAACCTTCTGGAGACAGATTCTTTGAACACTAAAAAGAATGTTGTGAGTTAGTTCATAATTATATTACGAACAGGATATAATAAATAATTATTTCTTCTTTTTTGAAACACCTAATCGATTATAACCATAATTATGTTTTTTTCGGATAATCTAGGACTCCTATACAAAAGAAGAATACGGAATTTTAAAGCGGCCACTTTAAATAAAGATTGCCTCCTTACTGATAGTAGGGTATTCCGTACAAATCAAATGGATGTTCGATTCAGTTGTTGACTATTCAACACAAACAAGAGAACTACGACTAAGGTAACATTCACTACTTATTTTCCTATCGGTATGTAACGCACATTTACTTTTTATTCTGCGCTTAACATTTGTGTAGTGCTATCAGCGTTTTGTAATTTAATTTCCCTAATAACACTTTAACCTGACGATGAGTGTCATTACCCTTGTCGTTATTACAAATATGAAATTGCAAGAACACTTAATGCAGATAAATATTTACCTCATAGTTTGTTTGCAACTTACAGACTGTAGACATTTAATTTTAAGAAATATTGTTCTGGATTTGTTTAGAAAAATCATATTGTACTGAACATCATTATTATATTTATTCCTAATTGTTTTCTATCTGAATTTTCTGTGGGCCTACTATAAGTTACATACACCTCTGAACTGCAACCTCCTAAACCTACACACACTTTGTTTAAGCAAAGTAATCATTCAAATGAAGGCTTTCATTTCCTCATTCTCCATTGCAACATTAAGTGTTCCCAGAGGTCATGTGGGGATAGAATTTTCTAGTAAACCTGTTCAGAAGTACAGAGAGAAATAATACACTCTCAAGTTCACTATCCTCATAAGACTTTACTTAGCCTTTGGGCAGGGTAGTACGTTCACACTGATCTATGGTTCTACAAAGTCCCTTTGTTGCTGGAACCTTGGACGGTAGGTAAGAGGAAAGGATTTAGTTAGTATTCAGGCAGCAGAATTGTGCTTCTTGAAAGGCGTTAAGAGATTATTATTGACAGCACCTCCAAAAGAAGACCTGGCAGAACTAGATGCACAGTCTTTCAAAGGATCTATTAAAGTTTTAAATACAAAAAGAAAGAGTTTTCCGAAGGACGAGAGCCTGACAGATTACGCTGTACGTCTTACGATACAATGTAGTATGGAGCATGCGGAATGTGGGCCGAACACTTAATCGTTGCCTCCTAGGAAGTAGCCGTGTTATTACAAGCGGACCTTATTAGGCCTGGCCTGGCCGTAATCTATAGGTTATTAAGTGATTAGCCATTCATTAGGCTAATAAACGGCTAGAACAATTCGAAAGGGACAGAATAAGAAGCAAACGTCAAATATAGAAGTAATGTGTTGGAATATAATATCAACGTCTGATGAAATAATGAATAATACTGCTTACTTTATACGACACTATCGACGGAACTTGCTTACAATTTTTAAAAGATTAATGAAAACCGTTCGTTCTTTTTCAACACAAGCCAATTTGATCTTACTTTATGTTATATGAAATGTGTTTTGTAATAGTTCCTGGAAATTCTGTGCGAGTTCTCACATTATAAAATAAACGAAATCCTAAGATCAAGATTTTAAAAACCTTATTTTGTATTTTCTTAAAATATTATGTCGAATATTAACCATAGAATAAAATTAACTTTGCACAATAATTTTGTAACATACGAGACAGTGGCGAAATACAGGTGACTTTAGAATAACAAACGATTTCCTGTCAATCGTTTTAATTTTATTTTATATATAGATACTTGTTGATTTCTGTGGTTACAACACCTAGCAAGACACGTGTTTTATTTTAACATACGTCAAAGAATTTAATATATTTGAAGTTTAGTACATTGGGTTGTTTTTTTAGTAGAACCTGAGTGGCTATATTTTAATACAAAATCGGGGTTGAAACAACATGTGTTACTTTTATATTTGCAGTTTGAGCGATGTGAGAAACTAAAAAATTACTTTAAATAAATTTTTAACAAATTTACAGTAAACCTAAAATTACATTAAGAGCAGAGAAAAGAGAAAGTCGAGCATAATTTTTTTAGGTCAGTTAGGGCGGACTAGTACCAGAGAATGATGAATATTAAACGGACGAAACACAAACGTAAAAACTAAAGAAAAATAAAGTTCCATTAGTAACACCTGCAGTGACACAGTTGCCCTCAATACTTCGTAGTGACTAGTCAAATTCGCTTTCATAATCTGATGCAATAGAATGAAATAATACTTGTAGTAATTATAGATTTATCTCCCTTGTGAACACACTAAAATATCACACTTTTAGATGAGAGCAGAGTGTAGAGAAAATCAAAGCTATGAAATTTCCTCCGATAGATCGACTTGTGTTCCAAGATTTCTAAGCAGGCGTTAGATACCGATACCTGAAAATTTTGGAATCCATAGGATTTGAACTTATCCATTGGAAAGGGAATGGGGATGAAGTGACTCATCAGTCCCACTTGTCCTCATGAATGACGGAGGAGCTTACAAGAGTCGCTACAAATTCTAAGGAGTGTAAAGCTACGATGATAATGATGATGAACAGGTTTACGTACATAACCTGTATCTATGAGAAAGATTATGGGAAAATGAGAATTTACAGTATAATCAGACTGGAACTGGAAGCTGGAACGTGTGCTTCATGTAGCTTCGAACGGACCAAAAAGTGTCTTGAACTATATCTACACACGGGTGTAAATACAGAATTACTGTTCATACACTTACGCATAAACACGTGCGCTCGTATTTTTCTGAGTTAACATTGATTTATTGAGTGCTAGGCCGACTTGTTGATTTCTAATGTATACCACTTTCATGGAAATAATATTCAGCTAAGATTTAGAAAACAAATATTTTATTTTATTACACAATAAATATTATTTCTAAAGTAATACTCATAAAACTAGACAGTTACTTAGTTTATTTTCTCAAGTTGAAATTTTCTATGGACATCGCAGTGCGATGTTTCTATTGCGGATTATGTCCCTTGTTCTTGCTGCTGAGATTACGTCCCATAACATTTGTTTCTTTCATGATTAGACATAATATTTCACAAAGTTTTATTTTCTGGCAGTTACTTCCTCTGAAAGTTTATTTCTGTTTCCGAGGTTGTTCTATCGTAAATGAAACTAAACGTTTTCATAGCATAAAACAATGAAAGCTTTTCACATGATGTAATTTGTCTCTTTGTTATTTTTTTGAACAGGCGCTTAGTCCGAAAGACGTGTCGGTGAGGGTATCCGAACATTCGTCTCCGGAGAATAACGTAGGACTTCAATACTACGCCTACCGGCATCCAAAGTTTATTTATTGCCATCTTCCAAAACCAACCGTTTTTCATTACCTTTTGTTTGTAAAAACAAAAGTGTCGTACGGTTAATCCTAATACATATTACGCCACCTTGGTACAGGGCCAAAATATCCGACGTTTTAATTCCGGATTTCATGAAGACGTGATGACAATTCCCAGGAAGCCTGTTTACCGCTGAGCGTTGGTCACAGGGTTTGAGTAACTCTATTTTCTACGTGCTACCGTGTGTTGTACAACAAAATAAAATTTCCTTGACCAAGGAAAAGTACTAAATGAAATGTTTCCATTTTTGTAACGGAAATTAATTTAGTTCTGTTATTGTAATTTTAAGGTATGTTTAATTCTCTATTTAAGTATAGGCCTAGTGAATCGTTTAGGTTAATTGTAATACATTTGTTTGTGGTAGAGTGGTTTGCATGTAGTATTTCTATTGCAACCTAATTAGTGGGTGGTCACATTCTAAATTTGTAATGTTTAAAATACCTGCATCCTTCCAAACCTATTTGGAATAATTCAAGAACGTCTTTTCTGGACTTCGTGCTGCGTATAACACGGACATTACACCTTCTCTATTCGGTGTTGTCCCTAATTAAGTGACCCATTCATTGATGCTTTATTCTATGGCCTTTCCAAGGTCTTAATACATTTAATTACTTCTTCATCGTTCATTCTCTACTTCTGTTCTTCTCTTCATTCGCTCTTAGCACGATCCTCAAAAGTCTCTGACCATTTTAATCATATTCCGTTCTCAGAGGTCGACGGTTCAGAGGGTCACGCAATGGCACACTCCGTACAAGGTGCTTTATTAGTTTTCCTTTGTTTTGCGTACTTTTCGTCGCGTTAGATTCTGCTTACCAGCGCAAGCGTTATCTGCCTCAACTTCACAGGTTCAAGTTCAATGTTCGTTTCATCTGAGCCATCTACAACTACCATCATATATGTTCATATTCAGCCAAACTAGAGGAGTTACGTTTCAATAACAACCAGACTGCATATAGAAAACGTCCTTTTTAGCTTAAGGACTACATCAACTGCAGATCTGAAACTGGTTATTAGTTCAATACCTGTTTTTACACAACGAACGAACTTGAATACTTGTGGCTGAATCCCATAATACACGTTTTATGTGATTAATAACTGTCATGTATAGTTATTACTTTTTTATCATTGTGTTTTAAATATTTTTATTTACATATTTCCAATACGTTTTTAGTATTTGGAATCAATAATTTCGACTTATATCCAGCTAATATTTACGTCTCATATTACCTGTGAGAGAATACATATTACCGAGAGATGATCAGATCAATCTTCGGACTGATAACTAAAGGGGAAGAAGAATTGCTTCCTTAAACAATTATTATAATATTAATAATAAAATTATTTTAATCTTAAAATTTGTAATAGTAAAATGTTACGGTATTGTTATTATAAAATATGAATAATAATAATAATCCTTTATTCCCGACCGACTGTAGTATTTCATATAGTGAATTATTGCTTTGCTTCTTTGACTCTGTCACTGGAGTTCTATCTTTAGGTCTTTCAGCTTCCATTTAACTCTAACTACAAGCTTTACCTTTTGGCTGTGTATCCCAATAAGCTTAGGAGGTATTGACTTATTATCCAGATTTAATAACTTACATTTTGTCTGTAATATACATAATATGAAACTATCATAACGTCTGTAGAGTAAAGGCTTAGATTCTTTTACGACCTACCTGTCTCAGCACACGAGTTTCGGACGCTTAATATCAAATATTGACGAACACTGCTTTTGTATGCTTTTGAAATGTTTTTGTATTTCACAAGTTTTTATCAGAGTTGTTTGGTATTCGAGTTGTAATTATCGTGTTTAATTTCTGCAACACAATCTCCGTCTTTACATATCGGTGAGGTTAGATGTAGGTGTACACATTGTTGGACACTTCATAATTGCCGTCTGATTCATAAAATTTACTGCTATGGCGATCGGCTGCGATGACTTTGGTTTTAATTATCACTATATCACTAAAAACTGTATGGGGATTGGACTGCATAATCTGTTCCGTCACCACAGGTAAAACGTTGCAACAGCTGGTCACTCCATCTCTACTTCGGCCGTACGTTCTTCTTTCACCAGCCGCCTTAATCCTGGTAATCCTGGGTCAACGGTCTCGACAGCGGAGGAAAAAATAATTTTCAACGGTCGAAGAAGTTGACAAACCTATGACGGAAAAACTCCGAACGAAAATCTTGTAAGCTCGGATGCAGCCACATCTGAACTTGGGGGGGGGGGGGTTGAAGGGAGTCTTAGCTAGCGATAGGCCAGTCCCTAAATCATTCTTTTTGTACTACATTACGGGTACTTTCAAAACTATAGAAAATCGTACCCGGACTTTGGTGTTAGACAGTGGCGGCTCGTCCGTAAGGTTCAATGGTTCATTGAACTCCCTAAATAATTTAAATATTTTTAATGATTTCTTGAGAGAATGTTTTCGTGTCTTATATGAGGTTCATGTGTTGACGGACGAAAATCAATTCGCGTAACAAGCGAATTTCTCGCTACTACTGCTCGAGATGAAAAGCACCTCTCAACACCTCCTGGCTATGTAGAGAGCTTTGGAGGGGGAACTCACTATACGCAAAAGTACACTGAACTGTCGCTAACATTTCGGATTAGCGACAGAGACGAATAATTACGACGAGGGCCGAACCGCCCCGACTGGCAATGTCAACATTTTCATACCATATGATTTTGATTTTTACTACATGATTTGTCTGTTTACGTTCTGTTTTGTGTCAGATTTGTCTGTCATACATACTGCAATGAAAATGTGTGCAGTGAATCTTAAAATCAAATTAAATAATGGTGCTATGCTGTCAATGGAGAAAAAATTTGTTCACCAACTTGTAGATTACAGTGAAAGTGTTATTGATAAATTTTGTGCAAAAAAGGAAAGAAGGATGAATTTTTTACATAAACATTTAACAACTTCATTAGTAAACAGTGGAACACAAAGTCTAAAAGATGCTGGGAGCAGCGTACCAACTGGGTCTGGAAAATTTATCCATAAAATATGTGATTCCATATTAGGGTAGGCATTTAACTAACCTACTATTTTAACTATATATTTTTAGAATAATTTACAAATAGCACAAACACAACCTAATATAATTGGTACAACAGTCATTTCTTCATGTTGTGACCCACCCCCTTGTGTTATTTGGAATGGGGTAAATTGCTTTACTAGAAACATTCAGACATTGAACCCCCAACTGTCAGAACAATGAACCGCCACTGGTCTTATATTATATAATTGACTACTTTGGTAACTAAATTATATTTCGTTTGAATATATAGTTTTACTGTAGTTTAATTGCCTCCTAACTCCAGGTACAATTACCTAATAAATTATTTGAATTCAATTAAGTTTAAAAATTTGAGGGTCACCTCTCAATACTTCAACAGGAAAGTATCTATCAGCGGGTATAGTGTATTCTGACACGTCTGAATACGTGCATTATGTTCGGAATTGTCCTTATTGATACGGCATTACTTTACTGTGTCTACCAACAATAAAATCTGTGCATTGTTGTATGACACATTGTTGTTTTATGCTTACATATTGTTACAGTCCTCTACGAATTACCGTTATGTCATGTAAGTGATGGTGGTTTGTAGTCTGATTACGTTATGTAAGCAGTGAGGTGTTTTGAATATCGTTGTTACATATATGCTACGCATTTATTTATTTCGTTGGTAGAACTGGAAGAATGTAGTTGGGACTGTTGTTTGTAGGTCGCCTTGTCTTGGAGAACCAGTCGTGAGAAAGCGCAGAGCAGAGACAGTCAAGACATAGCAGCCAGCAGACCTGCGACCACGCCAGACATTCTCTGCTGCCTAGAGCCTGTAGTTGTTAATGTGAGAACATACGCAGTAGCGCGCTATGGTGCTCAGTACTACAATGACTGATACGGTGAGTTGAATACACCATTTTACTTGTTTGCATGTACATTTATTTAATATACGCACGTACGTGTTAATATTTTGTGCTTTTAAAAAGCAGTATTAACTGCGTGCCTTTACAAAATTAAATTACAATTTCTTGTTACGTTTACTACGGGTTTAACAAAAAGGACGGTATTATGTTGGTAATTTTTACTACAGGTTCATGTGTAAATGCGGCAGGTATGAAAACATGAATATATTTATAATTTAACTTATAAACTTTTTTCAGAACCAACGTTTTATCAAGTCACGCACGCACGCGCGCGCACACAAAAATATTACAGATCTTTAACCATATATTTATATGGGTAATTTTATATTCGTGAACATGTAGTGATTTTAAATTTATTTATATATTTATTCTTTATTGTGTGTTTTATATTCTTATGCCGTGTTTCAACGACTAATTCGTAATTATTTCGAGTATGCAAATGTTATTTTTATTCTTCGTATTGTTTAAATTAGCAGCCATCCTTACTATTTCTTTTATGAATTTGCTAACTGCTATAATTTTTATTGTTCGACTAAGCTTTTCGTCATCACTGACATCATCAGGTTTTAAACAACCTGTTTATTGTGCTACAATAAACATTATAGCAGTTAGCAAATTCATAAAAGAAATAGTGTTATTTTTATGCTAAATGAGAATTTCACCCGCTAGTATGAGAGTATTAATTAATAATGATCTATGTGTCTGTCTGTCTATCTCTCTCCGTGCGCACGCGCGCGCGCACGCACACGCACACACACACACAAAACACATACCGGTACACGTACACTGTTTTATTATTTTATTATAATAAGCTTACACGCATTTGTATTAACGGACAGAAATAACTTTTATGTTTAATAATACTATCTCCATAATAATAAAATAATAATCAAAGTAATTTGTATTTTGCCAAGTTCACAAAACAATACGCGCATTAATGACGGCTCGTAGCGATCGCGGTGTGGGCTATATTTTCTTGTGTTACTTTAATCTGTATAATAGGGGATTTGTTAAATCATAAGACGTTACATTTTCACAACGAATAAAATTGTGAAATAAAGAATATTTATTTTAATGTGTTTAGTAATTTTTAAATTTTCTGGGTGAAATTAAAAAATTGTCGACCTGTTATTTCAAAACGCTACCATAACGTTTTACCTGGCATTTGTGCCAAAACCAAGTAGACCTACTGTTTGCGTTTTGTGCGCGATAAATTTAGACAATAAATAGCGCATTCTTTTAAAATGTGAATTGTGTTTGCTTTCTTACATATGGCGAGACACTTGAACTATTGTCTTTGCAGACGATTCTATAACTACGGTATGTCTCCAACGCGGATCTAGCCATACCGTAACTACGCACTCGAAAACTATAAAGACTATATGTTATCCGCGCGCGCACGTGTTGCCGGCCGTCAGTATTGTTACTGAGTTCTTCGTGTTTCTTCCTCCATATTATGACAGCTGTTCTGATGACATCGTCAGGAATGTGTCCTTTGGAAAACAGCAGAATAGACAGCGAATCTTGCAGAAAAGAAATAAGCAGAAGAACGAAACGACCCGACAACCCGAAAATGCAACATGCCACGCGGCACTCTCTCACAAATATGCACTAATGAGAGTTATACAATCATAAACATGCGGAGGATGAGTGCGCTGGACAAACAGTGCGAAGAAGATGTTAAATGTCTATAATACTTAGGTTTACGGTATACCGTAGTGTGTCGTTGGGCGTAGTATGTTACTTTGTCTCTGGTTTCCGACGTTGTTTTCACCTGAGTTTCAGAGAATGAAGCTAAACCTGTATAAAACCCTACGAGAATCAGAAACGAAAGCGTGATTCAAAACGAAGAATCGCATATGGTATGTGAATATACATAAATGCGAGTGTGCATACATACTCGTATAGCCTACAATGTACAATTTTATTCGTGTTTACGTTTATTCGTTAGACGGTACATAAGCAGCACTTTTTTAGGGCGATGTGGATTCCGTAGTTGACAAGCGCATCTACAGATATTTGGGCCTAAATTTGTAAAAGCGAGCAAACAGTAAGTTAAAAACAACTCGAGATTTTTGTAGCGTTTCGACAGATTTCCCTTTGCTATCTTTAGGGTATGATTTCTTGCTTTCTGCGTTGTCATTCCAGCGGACTAGAAGGAACATCCACACGGGATTCAGCTCGGAATAACAACATAACACACACACACACACACACACACACACACACACACACACACACACACACACACACACACACACACACACACACACACACACACACACACACACACACACACAACCCAATATGGTTGCTTGTTCTTGTGAAACTATACAACGGAAAATATTTAAAAATTCACATCAAACATGTCATTATCAGCTTCATAATTTGTATTTTTTTATATTGGGAATCTTCTCTCTCTCTCTCTCTCTCTCTCTCTCTCTCTCTCTCTCTCTCTCTCTCTCTCTCTCTCTCTCTCTCTCACACACACACACACACACACACACACACACACACACACACAAACGCACACGCACGCATACGCGTGGTTTGCTTGTGCACTCAAAATAGAAGCAAACAACACTCGTGGATGGATGCAACTGTGAAATCTGTATAAAAGGTACGAAGGACAACATCGCGTTTTATTGCAATTATTGCCGTGAAATGCACGTGTCGTTACTGGATAGCTTTGGATAACTGTTAAGTAGCACAAATGTCGCTTCACTAGACCAACACACGGTCGTTTTTATATCGATTGCTCGTTTACGTTGCGTGCCTACGTAGTTCTATATTTTGTTTTCACTGTATACTCTCTTCTAGTGTATTTGATGTTATAAACATATTTTAAGTAGTCACACTTCTACTAATTAAAGTTTCTTGTTGTAATTTAAAGTTGAGATTCACATAATTGTTCGGATCACTGGTGAAAATTGTTTCATTGCTCATTCTCTAAATCAGTGGTTTTCAAATAAGGTGACCTGCAAATTCCTAGGGAATAAGGAGTCTCGGGACATGTGTCGAAAATCAAATTTAAAAAAATTTAAACATTACGCTATAAAATTAGAGTGGCCAGTGTGTACCAAGAATGTCAACTAGGCAAGGTTAGACACCTCAAGCAAGACAGAACACGTAGCGGCATACATAGAGACAAACAGCGTGTTGTCCAGACTCAGGAAAAGACTACTCTGTTTTCAAAACAGAATCATTTCGAATATAAGTTTCTTCATAAGAAAGTAATAAATTAAAATGCTTTTATCACTTTATAAAACTAGGATAATTGTAAAAAATCTATTTCGATCCACTTTAAAATCCGATTTAAAATTTTTCCAATGATTCTAATATTCAAATTTAGAATCTATTCATACCAAAAAGCTTTACTTCCCCCGAAAAGTTAGGAACACCCCAGCATTGTCAGTGCTTTACCTCGTGTAAATGCTGTTTGGAGAACATTCCAGTGCATTAAACAAACACCAAAAACGGACAGCGCTTAAGACAACAAACGTGACAAAACAATCGTCTGCATAGCAGTCGCATCGCAATCTTCGATGAGTTAACAGGCAATAATTAAAATTTATTATACAAAAATAGAAAACGAATCTCTCTGTTTTATACGATCTGACTAATATTACGTAAGGAAGTATTTGTTAGTTACGAATTTACACTTTAGTTTGCCATAATTTGCAGTTGCTTTGACGGACTGGTAAACAGTAGCTCCTCTGAGGACGCTCAAGATCCTTCACAGCATAGGCCTATAGCCTATATCTGTCACTCAGTATTTGCAGGAATTTAACTTTTCTTTATTTTCTTTATAATGTACGTTCCTAGCTTGCTGACGTACAATCGATTTGCCTTATCACGTGGCCGAAAATTACAGTAATTTTGAGCCTATAGAATGTGTCTTTTATCTGGACGACATATTTCAAGCCGTATAGAACTACAAACATACAAAATATTCTATCTTTTTTTTCTGTAAACACAGTTTTCTTTCGTACACCAACAGTAAATTAAACGTGTATGCGATCGAAACCTTGGAATTGTTTGTTTGTACACGTGTTCTGGGCAAACGTTCTGAATCGATACTGAGTTTAGTTCGGTTAGAGAACGAGTTGATAAGTACTTGATAATTGATAATATAGTTGATAAAACACACACACACACACACACACACACACAAACAAACATTTAAAAAATAATATTTTGTAAACATGGGTAAAATATTTTTTTTATAATACCCAACGTTAACTGTTATTTCTGTTCATTGTCGGACTCTCAATAATTGCCACGCTTTCTTTCTGTTGTAGACAATATTGGTTTTTTAATTTACTTTCAAGCAGGCTTATTTATACCGACTGTTCACAATTATTATGAAAGAAATGTTACGCCTAATAAAAAAAATGATTGTATGTTAATATTGTTTCTTTACTGTCTTAATCAGATTATTTAATGTGATAAAATAAGTTAATGGGAGTTGGTATGCATATGTTCTTCAAGTCCTGTAAACTTCAGTTCAGTTAGCCACGTACAGATTTACTATTTCGATATATTAATAAAAATCCATACGATTAACGTTAACAATATAAATAAATTTTGTTAACAATAACAGTGAAGATAACTACTTTTATAATCGGTTTTATTTTAAATATTTTTGATCAAAGTATTCGCTTTTTTAAATTGTAATGAATCTATTACCCTGCGCACTGCTCGCTTAAACACTTATAAGTCTGTGGGTGTGGGTGTTATACCTTCTGTGTATGTTTATTTTAGTTTTCATACACGTTTATTCTCATTAAGGTCATGTACTGTTGAAGTATTTGGTTGCGAAATATGTGAGAATACGGAATGTTGTCAAATGTTTTTAATTTTTATATATTCTCTGCAACTGATAAATATAATAACAAAAAATATATTAGCCTACCTACGAGATTATACAAATGGACCGTAAATATTAAAAACGGTATGCACAGTACATTGTGATGGAATTGACGATACACGAACCGTAGAACAAGAGACTTTAACGCTGGGTCACTCCCGTCCGTGTAAAAACAATTCACGCCCACTGAAAAAAATAAATTATATTCTTTCCCTGTTGCTAATAAAACAAAATAGTACAATGGATTTTGTGGTGCCATAAATTTGAATTACGAACATAACGTTTTAGTTTTTATTACTAAAATAGTTAAACAAATAAACGAACTGTACTTGCCACGGTTATGATACAAAGCATTAAGTTTTCAGACGAACAGTAAAACGTTTGCAGAAGATAATTATTTATACATTTTAAACGTTCAAATTGGACTTTCCACGCCTGTATGAGTCATTTTCTTTACGACTATGCAAATTTATGAAGTGTTTTTATTACCAGGAATGAATTATTCATAGGCATTGGAATTGGATATAAAGATCTAAGAAGCAAATACTGTCCACGGGTAGAATCGAACCCATAATATTTCACATTAACAAACTACAGTGCAGTATAAATTGTCTCTTACATAAGTGCAATTATTACGTCTTAGCCATTAAATTTTTACGTTAAGTGATAATTGAAGTTTCCCATTTATGCTACTGAGCTATCTATGGCTTCAGACTGAAACATGCATACCGATTAAATAATATAATAATAACTATATATAATAAACTGATAATATACTATAAATATAATTAAACTGATAATAACAATAACTAGTAATAGCAACAACAACAGTGATAATAATAATAATAACAATAACAACAACAACAACAAAACTCAGCTTCAAGGAGTAAGCCCATGAAGAAACATACGTAGGACCGCAAATATTAATATTTCTACTTTTTTTATTATGTACATTGTACCTATATCTATATGGGCTTAGTAGACCAGTGGGTATTGCGCCTGCCTACGAATATAGAATTCTCAGGTTCGTGGTCACTGTAAAATGAAGGTGTGTTTATCGGCTTCCAGGTCGACTCATCTTGTGGAAATGAGTACTTGGGCTTGGGAAGCGTAGAGCCGGCCGAACGGCTCACATACTGTCTAACTCCTAGACCGCTTAGCCGGCAAATAGTAGGCCTATTTAAATGTTGTTCTTTGTCCTTATAGACTTTGTGTCCTTGACAAGTCATCTGTTCATGCGTCTGGAGTTATCTTCTGAAGAAACGTAAAGTTATCTTCTGTCTTCTTCCCGTAGTTTCATTAAATAGCGAAAACCCACAAATGTTGTTCCATCTGTGGTATAAAAGTCTTTACCTTTTCCCTTTTTGCCTCTGTACTAGACGAAACTTTAGGAACGATCATTAACATCTATTTCCTTGTTTCGTTAAGGTAAGCTCGGAATAGATCGTATCCAGCTAAAAACTACATCAGTAAATATAATAACGTTTACAAGTTCACAGGCTGGTTGATTTATAACCCAAACAGTACATGTTCCTTCATGTCACTGCATCATCTACGCCTACATAACTTTTCACCGTTTCTTCCGGTTGTTTCGAGTACTAGGTAGCTCCGTCGGCAATCGGAATCAAAGCTGTTATCAGCCGTGATTAATTTTTTGTCTCCCATCAGTGCTTTTATGTTGACATTTTTCCTGCACACTGCTAAACAACGTCCATACCGACAGCGGAATGACAACGATATGATGGGTCGGTTCCATTGAAGCTGCGGTTGATGAGTACCAAATGTGGCAACGCGGCGTCAACGGTAATCTCATCTTACTAACGGTACCATCTGGTTAGTGCACAGGGATAGTGCCGTGCGATTAAGAACACATTATTACATCAAAGGCTTCGGACTCATCCTTTTGGCCGAGGGAGCTACGCCTACTTCAACTGTTAATTTATTTGTAATTATTTATTATCGTAAATGCTATTACTACACAATAATTACTGTTAGTAACAGTGGTAAATGTACTAACTGTTGTGTTGTTCATATTGTAATAACAACAATAATAATAACAACTATAACAATAATGATAGTAAATAATAATTCATTTTATCACAAAAGCAACGTGAGGAAAATCACATTGTCTATCAGACATGTTTATTTATAGCCTACATACGTGTATTACGTAAAGCAACTTCCTTTTAGACAGAATAATTTATTAAAACAGGTAACGGATGTTTGAATATAAAGTTTAAGTTATTATTATATTAACTAGTGTTGCTAGGATATAAATTTTAACTAATTTTTTCACATACAGTATACGTTATGGTCAATTATAAAAAAAAAAAATAATATGCGTGAAGTATAACAACGCTGGCGAGTATAACAACGCGTTTTAGGTGGCTGTGTTCACATAATACTAAATATGGGGAAATCCTGCGTGAAGTGGTCTAAGGAA
Organism: Magicicada septendecula; assembly: GCA_034769895.1. Classification (NCBI taxonomy): domain Eukaryota; kingdom Metazoa; phylum Arthropoda; class Insecta; order Hemiptera; family Cicadidae; genus Magicicada; species Magicicada septendecula. Next base: position 296,820,723 of record CM068370.1, on the reverse strand, counting down.
ACCCCGGCAAGCTTATCTCACGCACACACGCATAGTGCCAGACTAATTATTACGTTTGTATCTCAATACACTTGATGTACTTCGTAGTGTAACTTCTCCAGTTTCCTGCCGTTGTTTCACTTCAGTGCCCACAGCCTGTGGCGACCAAAATCTGAATAGGCTACAAGTTTATCTGAATACAATCTGAACAGACCAACTTTATTGCGACTGGTCAGTTTTAGTGTAGATTTAAATCGATCGGAAAAACCTAAAGCGCCCCTCCCAGTCCAGTCCAAGTCTAATTATAATTTTAAGGACGTCCAAGGACACACGGATCTCGATAGCAAGCAGGTGGGCAAAACATGAATCTAACCTGTCCTCGCTGCGGCGCGCGCGCGCACGCACAGTAGGGAGCTCAGAGCGAGGTGTCTTATTGCGTGGGGCTTTGCTACGTGAATGGAAATATGTAATATTAAATTCCGCCTCCTGAAGCAACAGTCAGAACTAGCGACGCCAAAAACTACAAATTTAACAACTTAATTATATAATTACAAACATTTACAGTAATATAAATAATTCGTTTACTTCGATATAAAATAACAAAGATACGTAATTATAAATAAACTTGGGTTTAAACAACGAAAACAAAGATAAACTAGAGGTGCAATTTAATGATTTCTGAAAGGTAATAAAATACGTTAATTGTTACTGCCAGTAGAATTTAACGCGCCAAAACATTTCTTATAGAAATGTAAGAATCTTGGTTGGACTTTGCTATTTCTCATATCGCTTATTGCGCACTAGGCCTACTGGTGATGGTGAGTATGCGTATTGATCGTTTCTCAGTAATCGTTAGGCCTATAGGTACGTCAGGGTAAAGTTTACAGATTCTCTTATCGGAACTTCACTTTAACGCATCTCCGAGAGGTTAGGGTCAAGGATATCGCTAGCTAGTTTGCTACCGAGGATCAATGCTACTGAGGTTTTCGCTAGAATCGTCTTTAATTTTCAAGCGCGCGCGCACGCACACACACACACACAATGGATATTGAATATTCAGCGAAGTACTTGACGAACGAAACAGACGACCGATTATTTTACGAATACGATTCTGCTTATAGCAAAGTCACGCCACTCTTGAAAGTTGGATGACGATACTGATGTTTGTATAGTTTGAAAATGATTTTGTCATGCAACAGTTAATGTGTGATTTTAATTAACTTTTGGTGTTCAGATTTAATACTCCACCTGCTCAGAAAATCTTCTCTAGGATGAAAACTGTATAAATCGGATGCTCTTAATGTCTTGGAAGCGGGCAAGGAGATATGCACTGTAAGGAAACAACTGCTGTATAACTTCGGCAGCCAAAAGCTTATCGTTTGGAAGGCCTTTATGTAACAATATACTTAGAACTGAAGCAGTGTCTTGTCTGCTCAAATCAAATTGTGCGTTTAGGAAAATGTCGGTTTACGTGGATTCGAAGCGTTGTTGCCCGTCGTGTCGTTTCCATTCTGCTATCGTTGTAGGCCTATATTTCAGTGACGTACAGACAAGTGGCGACAACGCAGGCAGAGCTTAGAAGTCATTAGCGTTTGATTGGCTAGCGTTAACGTTTGATTGGCAGACTAGTAGAAAAAAATTATTCGCTTCAACTACACAAAATACAATTATTATAATTTACATTAAAATTTGTGCATACATTCAGTAGTGTAAGGATTTGTCAATCGCCCGTGATTGTAAATTGAAACCTGAGTAGAAAAATATAATTACAGCTGTTAGCGCTGACAGTGTGTTGTCTTAGAGACCAACACATCAAAGTGAAAGCAGTCAGTGCGAGTCGGTGCTTGTCTTTTCTCTTTTTGCTGCGTTTCACGGAGAAGCCGTACATGCATAGTAGCTATAATAGTAGCCTAACGGGTCCGCCAGCCCAGCTGCGCCAACATTCCAGCGTACGATAATTTTTATAAAACGATACGAAGTTGTAAACATAAGGAAAACGTACGTAGTTTAAAATGCAAAGTACAAAGTAGTCTACAGTGTGTATAAACGTAATAAACTGAAACAGGTTTGCAGTGTTAGGCCTAGTAATAAACCTAACACAACACTTACGTTCTTACTGCTGTGTGGCTTAATTTGTATCACGTTTCTCTCTTACGAGTATGTGTTAGTAATTCTATAGTATTTATATGTCTTCGTATTGGTTGTAATAGCCTCTTAAAAAATTGAAAGCGAGCCACCCCTGTGTCAGTCCAGTGCATACACTGGATTTGTATTTTCCATATCGGCTTTGCAAGAAAACTTAATTTATTTTATGATTTTAAGCAGATACAGATCGCAGTGACAATATTCATTATAAGTTGGTAATTAACATTCAAGGTTTAAAACAAATGATACAGTAAACCACTAACTCGCACCCACACGAAGTTATAGATTGCGCGCTTGCGTGATTGACTTTTTACATGCCTGAGTTATTTTTCTGTTATGTTTCATTTCAAATATTATGTTCGCATCACGTGTTATGATTTGGAGCCTAATACTGAATTACTGAATACTGCAAAGACTCCTAAGTTGACATTAATCTTGAGTAACAAAATGGGTCGTGTCTACACGCCTAACAATAGGCTTACATATCCAAGGGTGCAAAAATGTTAATAAAAATGTGTAACGCAGATTTTCCGTCCACTCCTTATTTCATCAGCGGTCGTTCGCTGGCCAGCGTCCAGCGCGTTCTGGCATCTGTTCACCAGAATTTCCAAGCCTCCCAAGGTCTTTCTCTTGTATAGCCTACCGCGTACTATCACTGGTTGTTGAAGTCACTGGATTCAGTTTACTGTATACGTAAGTTGTCGGGATTATCTAATGTTTTATAATTATTTCTTTCGGAATAGTCATATTGTAGGCGACTTCTCTACGTATACCAGTGATGTTTCCGCTCATACATTCTCCGCAGCTATGTCTCTAGGTACTTGAATAAAGTATATGTGTGTGTGGTGTGTGTGTTGTGGTCTGTCTGTCTGGCTCTGTGACGTTTCTTCAGTTCAGAATCTATGTTATTTCATCTTTTCATGTTTCTTCAGTCTTCTGCACGTTTTAACGCGTTTCAGTCTTGCTCCCAGATATTTTGCAACGTCCTACTGTTTTACAAATATACCTCTATTTGTAATATGATACCTCTATTTATATGTGATACCTCATATATTAAATATGATATAGGCTATTGTTCGTCTAAAAGAAATAAAGATAATGCATCTATGTAAATATAGAAACGTAATATTAAATCCCAATAAATACAAGAAAGAAAACATGCATAAATGATGATGATACTATATAGAATAAATGTCATTTAGAACATTTATGTACAAATATAAACTACGCCAAGTGTAGTCAAATTTCCCACTTCGATCACCTTAAATTACAACTTATACAAGTTTCCTGTGACGCAAAAAAAAAACAAGAAAAGATTAGCTTCGTAATTCTGTAAATTTCTTTGCGTACAAAATTTCTTGTATTCTGCGTAGTAGCATAAGTCCTCAGGACTAATTAACGAAAAGCAAATAGTGTGTGTAAAACAGAAAACTTAAAACTGGTCTTGTAGGCTACCACAAAGCGCGAACCCAAGGCCTCCAAAGTATGTGTTAGCCTATATGACAGCGCTCTGGTGATCTCCCGCACAGTGTAACGGGTATTTGTTATAACAAAACCGTAGTTTTTCGCCTATTGTTTTTAAACCTCAGCTTTGTTGTATTAAAAGTAGAGGAAGTGGCGGTTTCTCACACACACACTTGTATGCTCTTATTACCAGACAGTAAAGAACCGGGGTTTCGATTCTAGTAGACAGACACAAAGAGACTATAGCAGTTGCTTTCCATGGTGAAGTGGCATTCAAATACGTGCGCGCGCGCGCGCACACACTGTCGTGGCACGCCTTTGTCGAGGCCGACTAGTATACTCTCAGCAAGAAACATTCACTCAACTGGTGGTAACATTTTGAATGTATAATTACTGCCGCTCTAACTGTATTCTCTCTTTCTCTCACACACGGTAAATAGCCTTGAAAAAGTTTTCCATTTTGCGCACACACGCTGGAGTATACACGCACAATAGCGCTAGCTATGCGCTAATACTCACACGTGTATAACGTTTTGTCTCTCCTGAGCCTGAGAGTGAAGAAAGAGAATTGACTGACATTAATACCTGGCTCACGCTTAACGCTTAAAGGTTACTTGTTAGCGACTCGTACCATAGTTCTATTTTTAAAGTGCTCTCAGCTCGTTGGCAAGGACAAATCGTGCGTGCAACACATTGTTTCTTCTCGTTCGGAATATAATATTCTGGTTCTGCTTCAGAATCTTGATATTCTTGGAAGTGGCGTCATACATTTGTTTGTTTGTCTTATATTGTAAACTTCGGAGTGGGCCTAATATTAAAGTCACCCCATTTTAAACCTTGAAAGGACACAGCATTCAGATTAAGTTAGGTGCATTCTTTAAGTTAAGGCCACCTTTACTTTTCTCTGGTGATGAGGCCATTTAACCAACAGACTTAATGATCGAATCCCCAAAATTAATCATGACTCATCAGGCGAGACGTTAAATTCCAAGTATTGTGTTTTCTAACATTTAAGATATAGAAAGCCGAAAGAAAAGTGCGATTCTCCCATCATATACGTTGTGTGTCATAAGTGCGCCCTTAGCACTGTGATTTCTGTACCCACAAAAGAGCTAAATCGTTACCGAAAAAATTACGGGTTTTCTTGCTCCAGGCGCTTCAGCGATTACCATTTACCTACAGTCTTTCAGTACCCTATGATTACACAAATCTCCTTTACATTGACTTCGTCTTGTTCCACGATTTTGCTTTCATCACGTGGTATTCTCCATTGCCTGCAAAACCACATCTGTCGGCTCCTTTCTTCAGAGTTCTTTTATCATTCTTCGTCCACTGAACACTACACGAGGCGGTTGCTAGAATTTTCTCGTATAATGCGAGCTAACCAGTTCTATTTTTTTATTTTAGAATCGATGAAACAGGCTTCTCGCTTTCACAGCGCTAAGTGATTTCTTAAACCCTTTTTCTTACGAACGTGCCTTTCCTTTCTTTATTTGTCCATGCTCTCAGCTCTAAATAGGCGCCACAAACTAGCAAACTTTCTATTAAATGCGAGAATAGGTGTTGTAGTTGCTACTTAGTTTTCCGATTTATCTGCCTCACTTTTCATTTGCGCATGTCCTTTAACAAGTGTGGTCGTGGGTCCGACAAATAACCTGATTTGTATCGAGTTTTGTTATGTTTCACTGCCCGATTCACTCTTGTTTCGTGAAGGAACTTAAATTTCTTTAATTTGTTATATATTTGTTTCACGTGTTCTTAAAACACATGCCTTAGTCTGAATTTATTACAGATGTTGCATTTAATAGTTCCGTGATATTAATGTGTAAATAATACCTCTGTATTAAAAAAATAACGCACTTTTCTTTCTCAGCCGTGTCGAAACCAAAAACAGATGTTATTTATAGAGTAAACAGAAAGTTCTTGCACGAGTATCTATATTTTTAAGTACCTATAGAGATCAAAAGTTTTTATTCAACTGTAGGCTATATGTCATTAAAAAAAATATTATAACTCTGGTTCTTAAAAGGTTTGATTTGGTTAATATTTATGTAAACACGATTAAAACCTGCACACAATTCTTTTAAATCGCGATACGATAGAATCCTGTAACTGAACCACTCAGTTACGTTTGGGATTTATATGATAACCTCTACGACACCACTTCTCTGTGGTCCAGTCTGTTTACCTCATTCGCTAGTGTTTATAAAATAAAGTTGGCAGGACAATAAAATCTACAGCCCATAGTAGTTTATTGTGCAGTTTAAAATAATTACCAATTGGAATCAAACCCAAAACCAATAGGAAAGGAAACAGTGGTAGTTCAAAGCCCAAAATACTGTTTAATACGGTAAACATTAAGACAATTTTGGCAGATCTTTTCTACTAGCAGTGGGCAGTTTTTGTAAATTGTTTTGTAAGCACGGTACATTTCCAAGAATCCTAACTACAGAAAAAGTCGCCGACATGTTTCTCTGAGTTCGTGGGGAATAGAGGCAATAAGCGTAGTTTTATTGTATGCAAATAGCGATATTTATTATGATAACGCTTTAATAGTTCAGGTTCCTTAGTCACGCGTGCGCGCGTGCGTGTAGCAGGTTGTGGTGACTTTCTCTTCTCCACAGCGACCACAACGTCAAGATCAGTAGCAGGGCAGGGCCATGGCTTCTCCCCCCTACCCGTGTCATCACAACAACTGTATCAAACCAGCTGCATTAAAAATACGAAGTACCAGTTTAATCAGTACCACGGTCGTAATAAGTAAATTCAGTCCTGACAAACAAAACACAAGTACAAAGGTTTTTAAAAATATATAAACACTTGGTACGTTTCACAGATTTTATTTGACTCTACCAAGTGTTTATTTAACTTGGTACCAAGTGTTTATATATTTTTAAAAACCTTTGTATTAATATGTTTCACCAAGTGCCCAACGAGTCATCAGTTAATATCGTGAAAACACAAGTAGCTAGCGTCTTAATATACAAATCAAAATATTAGAGGTTCTACGCGTTTAATTTTAAATTACACACCTAATTAATTTAGTAGCCCCTCTATCAACAATATGTGCTCCGAAGTACTTAAATAAGATTAAGAAAATACTTTAATAATCTAAGAATATACTGCCTTATAGTAAAATATTAATGTGCTTAATTTCAGATTAAGGCTTAAATAGCTTAATTGCTGACGGTTGCAGAACTATTATGTGTCCACAGGAGAAAAGAAAATCGCCAGCTAGTTTTCTTCTGTTCTATTCGAGTAGTTTGGAGTGGATGCGTGCACGTGCGGGGTTATAGTATGTGCCCCATACAAACGTTAAAAGAAGACGGTTACAACATACTGTACTTAAATTATGTAGTAACCATGCGAAATAATATTCTTCTTTCGTTGTTGTCTTGAAAGTGCCAAACCTGTATAGAATCAGCCGTAAAGATAACCAGTTTAAGTATTCATGTCTTTTATGGATATTTACCAAAACTGGCACATGCCTTCCTCCAAGGATAGAAGGGAATGTTACTCTTTACATACAGTTATGTCTGACGCATAACCAAATCATCAAAAAGTCATAAAGGTAATGTCAACTTATAGTCACAATAATTTTCGCGCGATGAAATAATAAAACAATTCGTATAATCACGTTCCTGATACGAAGTAGCCTACGAGTCGCCGAGATGCCGAAAGAACTCGCGTAGGCTGATTACTAGTCGATTATGTTAAGAATAACAAAAGAAAGGAAATTAAGATGCGGCTACATCAGCAAGCTCAATCTTAGTTTGTGAGGTTAAAGTGAATCTCAGTTATATCTGGCTGACACTGATACTAGTTTTCCATAGACGTTGTCGCCTCAGAGGTATCCTCAACGTATCAATTGGGTAGCGGATCGAACTAAAGGACTCGCTCTTTTTACTGCTTTTGTGGAATTACTTTTTGATTGCTCGATTATTTAAACTTAAATCAGACACAACGAATCACGGAAACCCTATCATATGTTGTTGTTAAACAACAACATGTTATCGCTGTATACGACTATGAAACATAGGTACGTACAAACCCACACACAAGGCATATCACAAATATTAAATACAAAATACACAATAAACTCAGCAAATTCGGATTGAAAGTTAGTATACTGTAAAGAACAGGTGAAACAATTAAAAAAGATTGACCGCCAGAAAATAAAGTTGTTTATCGAATCAAGAATGTCTCTGATATAGAAGCAGACAACAGTTAATGGCATTAAAGTCATAATACAATAAATCTAACATGTGTTGTTTTACAAACATGTATTAAGAATGCACACAAACGAAGTAAATACATAATTAGCGTACATTTGACAATCGGATGTTTCATAGAAAAGACAATTTTTTTACCTAGTATACGGGTCACTTACTGAAGCTACTTGAAAAATAGAAAAACTCAACAATTTATGCCTGCTATCGGTTTAGTGCTTTTGTAAATACCTAAAACACGTTTAGGTACTCTTATCATAGGCCTAATTTAAGATGGGAATCAAACCCTTTACTTCTATTTGAGAAACGTTTCGATCACTCGTAAGCCTATTAGAAACGTTAAAAATATAAACGGAGAATAGATGGCAGTGGTGGAATACGTTGTAACAATATGAATAAATTCAACACTTGCTTATTTGACAGTATCTCAAATTAATACTGTAAAACGATTATCGAGTGTTGAATTTATTCATGTTAGGCCTATAGTAAATGGAGAATTTAAGGAGATTCAAGAAGTTGGTTTTCTTGAGAGTAAACAGTGCTGGGCAGTGATTTATAGGCTACATCGGCAAAAGGTTACTTGATTCTCAGCAATGGTCTCTGGCCTTAGCATTCAATATTCAAACACGACGCGTTCTTCCGCGGTGCCGTGTCCCCGTTTTACCACGTTTTAGTTTCCTTAATAGACGTTTCGTTGTTCATGTTAGAAAATTATTCAGCTGTTAGTCCATTATCAGTTTGTGTTTATTTTTTGTGTAATCGCACATTTTCTCGCGGTCGAGCCTGAATGAGGCGTCCCACACTACCTTAGTAGATCTGTCTTAAAGTAGGACGTGGTAAATCGAAGCAAAAATTATATTTACTCATGGACACGCAATCGCAAGTTGGAGAGCTGATGATGCGAAAGGTCACTTGCTAACTTATTCGTACGTTTCCACGGGAAGTATCGTGTCTTGCCTAGTCTGATCACGTTTCACTCATCTTGCAGCGTACAACCGTATTACGCACCGACAAGACGAAGCCTTTCTAAGGTGGTCGGAAGATCATCAGACTACGGACGATCAGTGATGCAGTCCAGACCGCAGAGGGTAGAAATATGTTAAGTGCGAGAAATGGATAGATTCGTTTCAGAGCAGATCCAAACTCTTTCTCTAAACAAGCTTATTTCTAATCCAAAAAAATATGTTTGTTATGCTGTGGCTGGCAGAAACAACTTTTGGGGGAAGTAAAATTAAGTATTGGAATTGACAGAATTATCTGAACTATTTGGATTGCGGCGGTAACAATAATTTAAAACAAATCACAAGAAAAATGTTAATTGCTTGAATTAAACGATGGCTGATTAGCGAGGAGTATTTCCGACCAATGAAAAAGCGTTACACTGTAGCTCTTAAAGGAATCTAATCTTAATTAGGAAGAAATATAATACCAAAAATTAATTTAAAAAACGAAGGTTTTTGCGTTCCATACAGACTGTAATACAGACCTGTAGTCACTTCAGATACTTAAGAGCAATTGTCACGTTTTGATAATGATAACTAGACGTGTTTAGATCTACATCAGCTACATAAGCACCAGAAAATCGTAGATACAATTATCAGATATTAGATACAATCGGAGAACACTGAACAATTCATATAAAGACACGAAGAGTATCAAGTTTGTGTTACATTTTTGTTTAACTTGTACATATTTGTTGTCCTCATCTTATTATAAGATAGTCAAACACGAGTAATGAGGAAGGGAGACAATAATCACAGGCACAGTCGAGCTGTAGAAATTAATTTTATCAGAGAAATGATGTAGTAGAATGCACAGAATAACTAAAAACAAATTAGGGACTAAATCTAGGCTATTCTTAAAAAAATTAATGAATAAGGTGACAGATAAAACTGGTAAGAACATCTTAAAATAATGGAAGTAGGTGAACGGAACGATGGAAGTATGGATTTTCTGGCGTTTCCAGAAATGGCGCACAGAATAAAGAGAAACCTGGTACGGCCATTAAAAAGTTGGAACTGACGCCAGAAAAAATCAGAAGGCCTGATTCTTGAAAGGAGGTTAAGAAAGTAGAGGAAGACTGTAGGCTATCCAGAGAATAATGTATGGTTGTACTTCGAGAAATCTACAAAGTTTTTTTTTTGTAGAATCAAGTGTAAATAATTTTTACAAAAATTCGTAGAACTACGTTCAAAACGTTTGTAGAAAAGTGAAAACTAAACGAGTGAAAACTAGAAAAGTTGAAAGAACGTAATAAACGAGGTGGCGTCTTATAAAGCGAAGTACAGTCGTTCAAAACTGCAAAATCTCTAGTCTGCAACACTTCTAGTCTCTGAAAGGTAGCGGATTCAGTACGCTGGACTCACAAAACGAGCAATGAAGATTATGGGGAATGTGCAGGTTAATGGACCGGTTGCGGTTAAAATGCTGAACACCTTCGTCGTTACTATACAGACATGAGAATCCAACGTGGGATCGTGGCCCAAGTTGCGCAATCAGAATTTTCGATTTGGGAGTAATAAGTTTATAGAGCCTTTCCAGACCACATGCACACTGCACGTGTAAGGATTCTATCATCTCACGTCCCATTGTAACAGGCTGCTCATCAGAAAGAACAATGAACCGTTTGAGAAACAGCATGGGGGACTACTGATTCTCCACTACACTTCTTACTCCTTCGTGTGAAAGTCACGTACTCAAGCAAGCTCAGTGCAGTTGTAAAACTTATTTTATTCAAGTAACGCTATTCCATTTTAGACAATAATATGTTAAAATGAAAAAAGTTATAAAATATTTCAAAAAATCGATGTGTTTTTACAATAAATGTTAAAAACTATAAAAGAAACAAATGGCATTGAAAGCTGAAACAAAGTAGTCCGAGTTAAAATTTTTATTTTGAAATTTCTTGAATTATTTTAAACAGCTCTTGCTAAATTCTATCACAGTATTAATTATAGATTAATGATTTTGAGTGAAAGTATAACGTAGTCTTTCAACGAATAAAAATAAATCGTTTAAGTCTACAGTTATAATCGGTGATCGTACAACGATTAGGCCTATAGGTAGGCTACTTGAGGCATGGGCGCGGGGAATCATTTGGCGAAGGAAGCGAAACATTTGGGAGGGGGGCTGCGCCATTGGCTTTAGGGGGTGATAGGCACCGCTATGAGAATGCCATGTGAATTGAAATAAAATCCGCTAACTTCTTCTTCTCCTTCTTCACTTCTTCTTCTACTTCACTTGCAGCCTGTTCCATCTTCACAGCCACCGTTTTCTTGGTCCGCGTCTATCTCGTTCTTCAAGAGGCTTATACTGGATAATCTTTTTTGGTATTCTCACATTCTGTTTATGTGTAGTATCCAGTTTTCTTTATTTGTTTAATTTTATCGTTTGTCGAGTACCTAGACCTATGTATTTACCTCTTGCCAACTAATATCGAATATGTATTCAATTCGCTAACTAAGCTACCAAAGCGTAAAGAAAAGTGCCAGTAGTTAACCTCTCCCTCTCCGAGAAATAAGTCGTCGCTGCAAACACCGCTGATAAAAATGTCAAAGAGAAGGTCGTTCCTTCCTTGTAAACCAGCTAGGCCTACGTACAACGACATTACAAATGATGAATATATTCCTGCCTACAGTCTAAAATTTGTTTTTCGATTCCACGTAAAACAGGACAGAGATTTAATAGATGTTATAATTAGGCCTATAAAGTCAAATAATGACTGAAACGATTTGAAGAGAAAAACTATATTTTGAGACGTTATCGTGTCAAACGCCCTATTTAGGCCTATTTGGAACAATATTAGTTCAGGAGGTTTTCATAAAAGGATTTATTTTCCTTCTTAAAGAACCTTAAGTTTTTGCAAGCCACTGTTCGATCTACTCGAACTTAATTATACAGACTTTAGTGTAAGGAAATCGACGTAATTTCCTTCGTACTTGAAAGTTGCCAGACTTAGCCTGAGAGTAGTCTGTTCCTCGATCACAGTTAATGTTTCCAGTTCGAAAGTCGATAGAGTCAAAACAGCTGGACGGGTAAATGCTGATGTAACAATTGTGACACAGATTTTCGGAATACAAGACGACGACGCCGGGCGGCGAGTAATCACGGCCGCCATTGCTGTAGCGAAGTGAAGGTTGGGCTGTGAAGGTTGAGCGACTGCCTCACCCTAAATACCGTTATCTCGCTATTCTGCGCTTGCGCTCTGACACAATGGCAAAGCAATACTCTATCCCTCCTCATAGCCCCTCGCACTCGAACTCTCTTTCTCACTCTCTCTCTCTCTCTCTCTCTCTCTCTCTCTCTCTCTCTCTCTCTCTCTCGATTAATTATCGTTTTGTTATTCCTTCTTTTTTCTTCTCCGCTCGCCGCAGCGTACACAACAAAAAAACCTAGCCAAGAAGCGGTGTTCGCTGGAGAAAGGAACAACGCAGGATATTTTATGTTTATTAAGTTGGATTATTACGTATAGGAATGCTTGCTTACAAGGAGAAGACAAAAACATTCGATCCACATTCTTACATTAACGATTCAATTAGCCTGCCTGTGTACGTCTACGTGTTATTTTCTTAGCGCGCTCTCGGTAATAAGCAGTTAATCTTCTACTTATTCGCGTCGCTCGTATTGGTAGCATAATTACGCATGTAACACCTGTGATGTTCGACTGGTTTCGACTTTGCTTCCAATTGCTTTGAAAACATCTCCGAAAAGAACCAGTTAATATAAGCTAGAGTTACTGTAATAAAAAGACTGTACCAATTTCGATATTTCGATCTTTTTTTATTATATACAGAAGTTCAAAATTTATTTATTTGATCGTAGTGTACCGTATTGTATTCTCTCTTTTTCTGGCGATTACACTTCCGAATGGATAGGTTGCACTGAGAACTAGGAGCCTGTCTAAATTTGAGAGGTAGGCCTATACGGGATACGTATAAACTTGAATCAACCAACATGACTCTGCGTTGGCTACCTCAATAAACTTTGGCCAGCAGTGGCTACGATATTAGGTAGCCTACGGCCACCATCAGCACTAACTTATTTACAGTGACCATCCACGTCACTACTATTAGGCCTAACTGAATGCTACTCATATTCCCGACGTTTCTCTATAGTCTCGAAGCCTCGGTATCCGTTCATTAGATGACATCTTAAGGCGTACTAATGCGCCAGTTCCATGTCAGCGGGAATGCGGTCCAGAAATCCACCAATCTATCAATTTCCGGGCTGGACCTAACGTTTTGGACCTAGAAACTTATGGATGGTGCGTTGCTTGCCACCGGTTCAGAATGATCCGGGAATACTCGATCTCATAGAGTAAAGACAGATAGGCCTATCCATTGTTAGGGATTCTACATGTGATTGGAGTCATCGTATACATCGCGACCTCTTTGTATACCCCTACTAGCTGCAAGCTCTTTGTATTGTCCCAGCACGAAATCCTCTAACTTATCATGTCCATTTTTAAAAAGTTCTAATTTACTTATAGTTGTAACGTGTGTTAAGAAAAGGATTGGTAGGTTCTTTGCCTTACCCCTGTTTACTTCGTAGTCAATTTATTCCCTATTTATCTCTGTCAGTTTATTATTAACTTATAGCCTACTCGAGTAGTAACTGGTAGTGTAGGCTATCAATAGAGATTATGACACGTGATTATTGAAAATGTATTAACAATCTTGGAAGCAATTGAATTGTTTATTTAAAAACGAAAATAAGCCTACAACTAAATCTTTGAAATTAATTAAAAATGATATTAACTGTTATGTAAAAGCACCTTCTTATACAAAACTAAAAATGACTGAGACATCGTATTTAACCTGAAGGTAAGCCTATATCTATACTGTTTAAGAACGTACGACTAACACAGAATTGTCGAAATAATGACCTGCGCTGTTTCCGAAGTGATTCAATAGCCATTCGGCGTAAACATATTTTGACCAAGCAACAACACTGTCGTTAACTAAAAATTTTAAATAGAATTTTGTTTATCGTGACGTGTATATTTTTGTTTGCGTCTGCTTGAAAGACAGACTTGAGGCGTTCAGCTGTCGTTTGACAAAATAGTGGTTTGTAAACTTCAGCATAATAGTATAATAATAATAAGTGCAAATCGCAGTATAGGCCTAGTTAAATTACGACAGGACCAGGCACTGATTACTTGGAGTTATTACTTTTTGTTCATTAGCGATATAATGTGCCGGTAGTAGACCACGAAGATTATCGATTCAAGCCATCGTGGCGGGTGTCGAACTCGGCACTCGGAACACGATAAAATCAAGGAAGTCGGTGTTCTCCCCGTCTCTCGCAGACTTAACTTACGTCGAGAAATTACATGCACACGTGTACACTGTTGAAAACTCGCAGTTTTCTCGACAAGTACTCGTAACTTCAATTGCATCATAATACTAATAGTCAAACACAGTATATCAGAAGTAGCCAAATATTTTCAAAGTGCAGGTTAAACAGAGGCGGTAAACATATCCATAAGGTTCAATGGTTCATTAAAACCTTACTAAAAATTAAAAAATACAGAAGGCTTTGTTAAGATGGTTTCATATTTAATTTAGAGGTTCGTGAGATTACATGTGTTGAGTGTTTAATCGATTCATATAGTAGGCCTACGCAAATTGTAGCTTGAGGTTCAAGGCAGAAATAAGGAATTCCTGCTTATGGTAGGCAGACGTAGTGAGGGGAATCCTTATACACTGAATGATCACTAACGTTGCAGTGTAGCGACAGGTACGAGTAGCTAACGAAAGCTGAATCGCCCCGCCGGATATATCGACATATTTTTTTTTGTAATTAAAAACTTTTAAAGTGATGTGAAAATAGCACAATCACAATCTCATGTAACAAGTACTTAATATTTTTACCCACGTGTATGTTACACCAATGTATCACATCAGTAGAAAAATTAAAAATATTGAAACCTCAACTCTCACTACGATCAAAATTAAGGTTTCGCTAAATATTTTGCTTAAAAACGTTATCAACATATATATTGTCAGTATTGTAATTAATATATAACATTTCATTTGTAACGCGATTATATAAAATAACTACTATGATTATACTATTATGCTTCCTGAAGTATAGATTCGCTCATTTTGAACGAAGCACATTTGTTAATACATACATTTCGGTATTAAATAATTTTTCAATTAGGCCTACTATACCTACTACTTTTTTAGTAATGTAAGAATTGTAGAACTCACAATCATACAATAGGCTATACACTAAACATTCGGTGTTGGGTTATAATTTAGTCTGACTCCCTGTTGCATTTTCAGTTTTTTAAAATTTTTGATTTCTTTTTGGGCCCTGTGGCCCCAAAATTTTGAAATATGTAAAACGTAACACTAAGCTCAGATGTTAGTTAAAAATTTTCTTAACCTCACGTGAATTTTTGCGATTGTATCAATATTTTCACCCACTTTTTGGCCCCTGACTTTAAAAATTTTGAAATGTTGAAAATTAACATACTCAGATTGTGGTTAAAATTCCCTTTGATTCGATACCCTTTAATTTAATTTTTCACAATTTTTGCCTCTGCCCCTAAAAGCAATAGAGCTCTGTAGGCTAAAAGTATTGGCGTAAGTGCCAAGTTTTACGAAAATCGGTTGATGCGTTCAAAAGAACACCTCAAATAGACAGACAGACAAATGTCAAATGATCGAGTTAAAACTGAGAACTCGCTTCGGTAGTTCAGTTATTTTGCGCAGTGTCGCACACTTTCTAATTAATTATGTGAAATGTAAACTTGTGCAAAAAAAAATAATTAAAAAACCACGAAGAACTTTTACACAGACGAACAGTTCTGATTCGTTTAGTTGTACTACTGTTTAAGATAGCTCCACTCATAGTCAAATGTCGCCCCATTAATTACGAAACCTGATGGACACGGTGGCTCGGTAACCGGGACACCTCTATACTTGTAAATTTATACAGAGGGTGTATAGACTGGATTCCATTCCATTCGTTATACTATCATTAAACTGACTCAGTAAATGGGCAAAATGTTCACATTTTAATCGAACGATTAAAATTGTTGTTACCATATGGCTGGGCGAAAGCAGACGCGTATCGTTTGCTGACGTTTATAGCCAGGTAAAACATAAGAATTTTCATGTTGAATGTGAGGAACATGTTACGGACTAAGAGAATCTATATCGAGAACATGTTTGAAAACTGTTTTATTAGACGATAAGTATAGACTGACAGTGTAGACGCAAGATTGCATAGGCCTAAATTAGCCTATTCGTATTAAAAATTGTCGACGGTAGCGATTCGTCAGTCGGTAACAGATGGTTAGGCTTGAGATGGATCGGTCACAAAGGTGGCTCCGTTAAGTTTTGAGTGGAAATCGCCTGCAGGGGAAAGACAGGCGCCCAAGAAAATTATGGAATGAAGGAGCCGTAGAACACTGTGGTTTAGGACAAGAGCACGCTGTGATTAGGAATCGGTGGACGTTAGGCGCGGGATCCAGCGGTAGTTGTAAAACCCTCAGGACAGAAAGATGAAACACAGGACCTTACCTACGGAAAGGTATGTAATTCTCCCTCCTCCTGATGGGTGGAGAATCGGAGGATCTCCCCAGAAAGGAGACTAAAATAAACCCACCTATGTTAAGCTACGAAAATACTGATATTTTCAGGTTGACAATTTAATTATTTTCATTATCGTCAGGTCTTAATTTAAGGGGTATAAAAAGCACATGATTATTTTTAAGTTGGTCTACTAAGCAGCTTATTATTATCGTAATAATACTGGAACAACCTTCCATAGGTAATATCGTAAGAGTCTGACATTCGAGACATATACATATTCGATATGTCAGCGTCATTTCCTACGTTCCGGAGAAAGCTGCCAGACGTTATACCGTTATGCGCAGCGTTGCGAAATGTTGTGAAAGAATTTCTTCTCCTGCTTGGCGATGTCTTTGTTGGGCGCTGAAATAACAAAAAACAGTAAATTCTGCCTTCTACCTTAGTTCGATTCTCTGGTGAAAGTACGAGAACAGCACGAAAGTGTTAATTGTTTCTCGTACTCCCACCACCGACCTGTTGTTGTCGCCCCGGGGGATATGACCAGTCAGTCAGTAATGACGTCATCCCTCTGGGTGACTACATAACGTAAAATTAAATAGAAAATGTCTGACCTTCAAGAAGGACAGAGAACACTTTTTACAAGTGAAGCACAAGACAGGAGGAAAAAACCCGTATTAATCAATATTAAAGGAAACTGGCAAATATTTTACCTGGAGCCGTATTGATGTTACGTAAAGCAGACGTACATTAGTGACGTCATTGTTACTAAACGTAATCGTCATAACATTGATGACGTTCAACTGCGAAAAACATGCGCTTCCTTCGTGTCTTGGTCTGTTATTGATGGAATTATCTAGAAATCGATGAAGAAAGCATTAGGCTATTTATCTCTAATAGGCTATTTCAGCCCTACTACTATTGCTACTACCACTACTACTACGTATTCGGCGTACTGCTGCTGCTGCTACTGCTTCTGATGATGATGATTTTGGATCTTCTCTGAGAATAGGCATAATTCAGTGGCATTATACTTAACGCATAAGAACCGTTTTCATAAACGGTAATATCGGTTTACGTTTAGGCCTATTTCTCTACTAATATATTTAGTGAAAATCAATTAGCAAGGGACTTCCCACATTCAAATTTTTATATCATTTGATGCTGAAAATTGTGAACAATAATATATTAATTGGGTTTTCTTAAAAGGGCACTACTTTTAAATTCTTAGAATGTACCGTTAGTCTTCTTGTTACAACGGAAGACCTCCCTGAATAGGTCTGGTGAAACGCATAGCTGAAAGTTTGTTAGACGTTCCGTGACCGAGTTCAGAGTTTAGTTTTTCTATGACAAGTATGTTTATTATCTACAACTGTACAGCGGATATGTCGGTTAAGTTTGCAAAACAATTACTTTAAACCCCAGAACTATACTAAATGACAAGTAAAACTATACCAGGGAGAGAATTGAAAATATTAAAGGGGTAAAGAAAAGAAATACAAAATGGTTCTAAAACTTTCCGTAATTGCATAATAATTTATGTCTGTGGTGTGACTCATAACGTATCTTATATTAAAAAAGTACAGTAATGTACAGTTAATATAAATAAGGAGGGGGCCGCTGACGTAACCATTTTGTAGTCTATGAACCGCGTTTGCAAGCCCGATTAATATTCATAAGTAGAAAGTAAATAAAAAATAAAGTCTTATTAATCAATGTATTTGTCTTGTTCTTAAAAATGTTCGATTATGAAATTTATAGTAGGCTATCTATTATTTAAAGTTGTTGACAACACGTATTCGTTTTAAAGTATACAGATTGCTTGAGATTTATTATTTTTTCGAGTCTTTAATTAACTGTCTATAAAACTTATACTAATTCATTTTCAAGTATTTTCCATCTTAGGTTTCGAGACTGGTAGTTCTAACTCGTTATGCCTATAAATTATATTTCGTTAGATAATGAACGCAAAAAGTGTAGTAACCAGGCATATAAATTAGTAAAAATTTAGCGGATCATTGAGAAAATTGCAACATTAGAAGTCGGATACAATAAAACTGATGTTTGGTTTTTCATTTAAAATTTTTCCCACGGCTAACCCTGAATGAATATCGTGTTTCTGATTCATGTTTGGTTGTCGTCTGATTATTATTACTTTCTTTTTTAATATTACGTTCGCATCATCATATTTTAAAAACTATATTTTCGTCCGAAACGAGTAACTGTGGTGAGAAATCGATTCGAATTTTCAGCTCATACAAATAACTCCCTGTTGTTTATCATTTCTTTCGTCTGTACTGCAGGAAATTCAGAAAAAACTATGAGGAACATAACAGCTGGAAACAAAATTTCCTTCCTTTTCAAAACAACAAAATAATTTATATGTTTACTTTAACAGTTAACTATAAATAGTTGTACGGTAATAAACCGGTACAGGACAGAGGCATATCCAGGATACATGTAATCGAGTAACATTATGTATCTCAAATTACATATTTAATTTTACACCGTCCTGAGAAAACGAAAGTCTAATTTCATAGTGTAAAAAAATCAAACTTGTTATCCTAACGTAAATTCCTTTTATGTTATCCAGAGAAGAGGAATACGATTTTTCTAATATTTCTCTAATAATTATATAAACGATTCTTTCGTGATCAACTATACACCATACTGAAAACCCTCCACACCAAAGTTTCAAACAGTATAACCTATACATTTTGCAAAACAATATAGTAGTTTCGATACTACCAGATTTTTTAAATAGATACAGTATTTGCTTTTGAAAAAATGTAAAAATTTGAGAAGTTAAATCTATATATATATATAAAAGCCAAATACCACTCACTCACTCACTGACTCACTGGTCACTGTATCTCAAGAACAACAGGGCCTGGGAAGCTGAAACTTTACATGGTGGTTCTCTGGATACTGTAGATGTGCAATAAGGCGGGTTACAAAAAAATATTACAAAATTCAACCACCGAGGTGACTAACGACTTTCGATAAAAAATTTACGATTTTTGAACATTTGTGTCCTCCTAACTCCTAACTCCTCAAGATATTTTAATCCGAAGTTTCACAGTGGTGACTTCCGAATTAGGATTAAAATATCTCGAAAAGTATAAGTGATAGAATAATAATGTAAGTGAACAAATTGTTGCGGGTTTCATGCTCTTTAAAATGGTATATGAAGGAAAACTGTAGCTCTTTTCGTTGGGGAGTTAGGAGGAAAAGAACAAAAAAAAGGTTCAAAAATCGTGAAGTTTCTACCATTACATTGTTTGTTTGATTGAATTTTATTATTTAGAAATAATTATTTTATTCTCTATTTTAAATGTTACTCCGTTATAAGCATTGTATATACACATTAAACGTTATACTGTTTCTAAACATAGATTTCCTTTCTTTAAATAAAATAAAATATTTAAACATTATTTTACGTAACCTCACAATGTATTATCCCTTTACATTAAGCAATGAAATAAATTACAGTTGGTACACTTCTTCTTCTTTTCGTGGTATATCGATATTATCGCATAATCAAAACATCGAAAATGTAGTGTAGGCATCTTCTTCTTCGTACGATTTACAATAAAATGCTTTCTTCAGTTTAAAGTATTTCAATTAACAGTTTTGTGTTTTCTCATGATATAGGTTATTTCTGTTAAGAAGCTTTTCAAAAAGTGTGTCTGTTGATGGTTTTTTAGCAATTAACCAATGTTATAGAAAAAATTGGAACGTTAACATGGAATATTAACCTATGTTCGGTGATGATATCGAATGTTTTAAACTGTTGAACTATATCTCCTTTACCTTACAAGAGTGCACTATTACATATGATGGAACAAATTGAAGTTGATGGGGACATGGTACCTCACCATGTTGTGCCTGTGGGCACAGATGGGTCGTGCTTCTTTTACTCCCTGTCTTACCTCATGTACGGAACTGTCTCGCTTGCGTCTCAAGTGCGAACAAGCGTCGTACAGCACATTTGCAACAACTGGCAACGATTTAAGGAGCATACAATGATGTCGTGTTATAACATTTATAGAACTATGGCCGAATACCGTCCTCACATGTCCCTCTACACCACATACACCACCCACAATTAAATTCAGGGTGCTACCGAAGTATACCCTTACCATCTGGTAGTGTACCGTAATGGTGAGGTGATTATACAGCCTGATGAGTATGAGGAGGGAAAGTCCATATTTCGATTAAAGTGTTCTGGACCCATGGTGTGTGCCCACTTTGAACCTCTCATTCCTCAATACATTCCTCCTCCTAAATCAACTGTTGTTGACCTCCCCATTTGCACCTCGCTTGACACAGAGAGCCCTGAAAATATCGTTGTCGAGCAATCTGCCCATGACCAATCCGACGATAACATACCTCTTGTTCATTTGCTAAGCCCTGCTCAACTTGATAACCAGAACCGTTGTGTTACGCCTCCTGATGATCTTGATTCTTCCTCTTCAGTCATCAGTTCCATAGTTACTTCAAGCGTTGGAAAAAAAAGGAGAAAAAACTACGCTCAAGGGTCAGTGATAGAATCAAGAGACAAAAACATAGGGAATCAGTCAAAAAATACACAGAAAAAAATCCTGGAGTTAATAGGGAAGCTGTTAAGAAATACAATGAAAAAAATCCCGATATTCACAGAGAGACTGTTAAAAAGTACAATGAGAAAAATCCTGATGTTAATAGAGAGGCTGTTAAAAGATACAATAAGGCAAACCCTGACGTAAACAGAGCTTCAGTTTCTAGATACGCAACCAAACATCCCGAAGTTAATCAGGAAGCTGTTCGAAGGTACAATGAAAATAGACAACTGCTTCCGTGGAAAACAAAGCCCTTATCAGGTTTTAAATATGACTGTAATACGGACTACAATAATGACAAGGTTGTTTCTCTTGGTCAGCATATTGAATGTAAGTGGAGCCATGCGGAAAAGTGGAAAGAAGAAAGCCCCGGCCTATGCTGCAGCAATGGCAAGGTTCATCTTCCTTTTACTGAACAGCTTCCTGAACCTCTCCATAGCCTCCTTACCACCCCGACTCTCATCATTTTTTAGCGAACACCAGAAAGTATAACGGATGTTTTCAGATGACGTCCTTCGGAGCTAAAGAGGTACACGAAGGAAATTTCATGCCAACTTTTAAGGTCCAAGGGCAAGTTTGCCATAGAATAAGAAGTTTGTTACCTTCTCCTCAACAAGATCCCTCTTTTCTACAAATATATTTTGTTGGCGACGACAAAAAAGAAGTAGAAATCAGATCTAACCTCTTTAATGTAGTGAAACCTTGGTTAGTTGGTCAACTTCAAAAATGTTTGCATGATAACAATCCATACATACGAGATTTTAAAACAGCAATGGAAAATGTTCCGGAAGGGCAAGAGTTTAAAGTTGTGATTCATGCAGACAGAAAACCTGCAGTTGAACATAGGGGTCGTTACAACGCGCCAACAACAAGCGAGGTAGCTTTGGTTATTGTGGGACAGGAGTTTGAAAAGCGAGACATAATTCTTCACAGCAGAGACACAAAGTTGGTGCGGATCAGCGAAACTCATCGTGGATACGACGCTCTCCAGTACCCAATTATGTTTTGTCGTGGAGAAGATGGCTACTCTATCAACATTCCGGGAAGACAGCTCACTCTGCCTTTCTCTCAACTTAAGCTACTCAAAGACCCGACTTTGCAACATATCCAAACAAAGCGACACATCCAAAGTACTTAAAGATTGTAAGCTGATAATTTGGGACGAGTGCACCATGGCTCACAAGGGAGGAATTGAAGCTTTGGATAGAACTATGCAGGACATAAGAAGCAATATAAACCTGATGGGTGGAGTCACAGTTCTAATGGCCGGAGACTTCAGACAGACTTTACCTGTTGTGCCTCGGGGAACGCGAGCAGATGAAGTTAAAGCCTGTCTAAAGAGTTTCTTCCTGTGGCCTAAAGTCCATGTTCGTTCCCTGAGAGTCAACATGAGGGTGCATCTCAAAGGCGGTTTAAAGGCAGACGAGTTTTCAAGTTTACTTTTACATATTGGTAATGGAAATCTACCTGATGAAAACGGCAAAGTTAAAATACCAAAAGAGTGATGCGAAGTTGTAAAAGATTTGACAACGTTGGCTGAAAAAATTTACCCAGATTTAGCTAATTTTTATTTAAAAGATTCATCTTGGCTGAAAGAAAGAGCCATCCTTACTCCAAAGAATGACACTGCAGCCAACATCAATAACACATTATTGGAAAAACTTCCAACTGAGATTGTGAAGTACCAATCCGTGGACTCTGTGGTGGAAGAAGAAGACACAGTCCATTATCCAGTAGAGTTCCTGCACACGCTCAATCCTCCAGGCATTCCGCCACACAATCCCTACCTCAAAGTTGGAGCTCCAATAATGCTGCTTCGAAACCTGATACCTCCTAAGCTATGTAACGGTACTAGGCTCCAAGTAAAATCTTTGCACAAGAACGTCATAGAAGCAACAATATTCACTGGATGTGGTCAGGGGGAAACAGTCTTCATTCCACGCATTCCCCTAATTCCATCGGATTACCATTTTCAGTTTAAAAGACTTCAATTCCCTCTCAAACTCTGCTTCGCCATGACAGTAAATAAAGCACAAGGTCAATCTTTGAAAATGGCCGGCGTAGATCTAAGAGAAGACTGTTTCTCCCATGGCCAGTTGTACGTTACTTGCTCACGAGTTAGCTCTTCTGCCAGTTTAACAATTCTTCAGCCAGAGGGTCAAACAAAGAACGTTGTCTACAAGGAAGTTTTATAAAGATACCTTAAAGCAGCGTGTTTTCTTTTACACAATACTTTCACTACTTAACATTAAGCATCCAGTCACTATTCCCTTTTCCATTATAACTAATCTCAGCTTTTTTGATTAAAATCCTAATTTTCTTGCAGAATTATTGCCGATAAGTATTATTTAATAATTTAAATTCTAATTAAGGTCCCTTCTTATTAGTAATAGTCAACGGCTAAGCAATAAGCAAATCAGTTGCCTGGCTACCAAGTATATCAAAATGCCAGGGGTGATGGTGGGTAAAAAAGGCTGCTTGCCCAATAATATGACTGTTGTTTCATAAAAAAAACTACTTTCATACACGATTACTAAAAATAAGTCTTTTTGCACAAAAAATTCATTGGGCCTTAATACAATTTGCTTAATTATCCAAAGGTAACAAAAAAATTTTAACTTTAAAAACGGCCAACCAATTTTTTTTCCTGAAAGACCGTAGCGAAGCATGGGTATACAGCTAGTACTATTATAAAATCTATTAGCAAATTTTAAAATTATAACTTATAGTCATGATTCATAAATGTTTTATAATTTTTAGGTTGTAGTAAAATCGTTTTGAAAGGAATTTATTACTCGATGAGTTCCGTAAGCTGCAACTGTTGTACGGATCCATCTGGATACAAAATAAGTGCAATTAATTGTAACTGGTGCAGAATACTCGTACCAGTTTTCACTGGTTTAAGATAAAACTGTTTTTGTATAAAGTATTGTGGTACTTGTCTCGCGATTTCATCAGAATTTTAAATAACATCCGATAACAACGTGGAGAGACGCTTGGGGTTTTCAGGAGCAGTTAGCACGAGTCTTGTTTAGATTAAACTCTTCTCTCAATTAGCACAGGGTTTCTTCAACATCTTAACAACGGGAATTTGAATTACGTTGTGGATGAATTTTTTAAGTTGAATAGAGTAGAGATAAACCTTTGCAATCACGTGTTGCGTATCTGCACATAACTTTTATTTTCACATCCTTCAAATAGCAAACTTACGTTATCCCTTTTTTGTAGGAATCGGTGTAATTCCATTCGAGTTAAAAACACAAGTTAGAGAAAGAAACTACGTTTTGTATCTGGCTGTAGATTTTCCATCCTTTCCTCACATAAACTAAGATTGCTTGACGTATAGAATTGAACGAGCTACGATAATTATTTTTTTCTCTCTTTTTTAACTCATAATTTAATAAATATCATCGAAATTAACGGGTGCATCGAAGCGTGGTTGTTAAAGAGAACACAAACACTAACATGCTGTTTCCAGAACGTTTGTTTTGCGCCGCCTAACTTCGTGTTGCTAACAGATACACGTCTGTACACGTCTAGCCACCGTAATGCAGGCAGAGATGAAGTCGGACTGTCTTCTTAACGCTGAAGCTCTCCTCCAAGTAGTAGACCTAGTTACCATTATATCAAAGACGATCGAGGGTAAAAATTCGATTCAACGTTCCCTAATATTGTTAAAACATCACACGCACACACACAAAACGCGCGCGTAGGCGCGCGCGTGTGTGTGTAAGATGGCTAAAAAGAAGTTATTTATAATATAACTTACAATATTATGAAAATACAGTTTAAACTTTAAGTTTACTGGATGTGCAGTAAAAAGAATATTGATCTGGATTTGTAAAAAGAATAGAATATTACTCTCTTTCTGTCTTTGTAAAAAAATGTGCATTGCGCGCGCGCGCGTGATTTGTGTGTCCAAATCTTAAACTCCACTAGTATCCATTAGGTATTTCTAACAGAAGACTAATATAAAAGCTAGAACAGAGCGAACATCTCGTAAATTCTGAATGCGAACGAACATAAAGTGCAGTCGTATTCTCGGTTATTTTACTTATTTCACCTCTACTAACGTAGCTAAATCTCCATTTTTTTTATTGTTGTATTGGAGTGTTAGTGGTCTCAAATATTTCTACTAGTAATTTTGTACAAACCACTATGTAGTCTTTGGTATTGACGAGCGCTTTCGGTAATGACCTGAAGATGGCTTGACTGCCGAAAGCGCTCGTCAATACCAAAGACAACATAGTGGTTTGTACAAAATTACTAGTAGAAATAAATCTCCATTCTTTGTCAAAATTTGTTCTTTTATATAATTGCATTGAGGTGATTTTGCTTTCTTAAATCATTTTTCTTACGTTATAGAAACCTCTTACGTAATCCCTAGAGAGCGCGTCACCAGGCAGCGGATAGGGGGTTGCTTCCCAGATACGTGAGTGGTAGGGGGGGAGGGAAATTAAATGCAACTGACACTGCTGCCTTGAAGTTTTGACGTTGGCTCGCCAAAGGATAGAGAAAGACAACCTTGATTAAAAATAAACTGGATAGGGTTATCCCTCCAGGATAGGGTTATCAGCTCCTTACTCGTCATAAAAAAATTTACAGTGCTAAGGAAGGGACCAGGCGATGGAGAAATTTGGACTAACAGATGAGGATAAGGTGAAGAGAGACAGTAGGAGTTCTCAGATCAGAGGATTCGTCTAAAGTGGGACTGTGTCTGTGTTAAAGTTGTGTAAATCTTTTTGGGCTGTTGAAATTTTGTATATTTGGGTATTGTAAATTATTGTAATATTGGACTGGAGAGAAGCCTCAGGATTGAGGATTAAAAAAAAAATTGTTAAAGAAGAATTTGTATACAGGACTGCTGGGATGATGGAAAATGTTGCTGAAAGCGATTGTGAACTTTATCCCAAGTTCTTTAGGTATGATATACTGCAACGGTCTAACCAAGAAAATTTACTTAACTATTTTGGAAGGAGACTGACAAGTTGAGTTAATTTTATTTTTCCACCCTTATCGATATTCGTATAATTGTATACGAATTACCCACTCGCTTTTCGTATGCGATATTCCAGTAATTGTAAATCATCTGCAATGAAATCTTCAACACTTTTCCAAGTGTACACATTTCGGTCCTGGTGTCCATATTTTCTTTCAGTATCTTGTTGTAGGGTCATACCTAGGTCATAAGATCGTATCCTGTCAGTATCCGGTACCTAGACGTCGTACAGGAAAAAGAACAATCTTATAAACATCACTAGAAAAATAGCGAAATCCTCAGATTACGATCATTCTGGTCGAGTCTTTGCTACGGAACTGTTTCATGCTGTCCCAGTTCCTGTGTAAACTGCACCCAAGAAATCTATATGAGGCGATCCTACGACAACTCCCATTTGACGTTTAAGAAATCTTTGCCTTAGTCGCTGCAAGACTGGCAATTCCGAATAGCAGGGCTTGATATTTGTTTAATAAGAACAACAAATAGTCTTGAATGTAAGAGAAAAGTGACGTAACAGAAAAAATAACAATGTATTAATTTGAGCGAAGCAAAGAGATTGCGATAGAATTGCGGATAATGAATAATGAAACGAATAAAAAAGAATGAAAAAGAGACGTAAAAAAAGGGGAACACGTAGAGAAGAAGAAAAGAAAAGGAAGTTAAAAATCGAAGCGGGGGAAGATAAACGAGGAGAGAGGGAGAAGAAAAATTTGGCTGAATTTGACTATAGATATTAATCGTGTTTATGTACTGATACTTTACGCTCTCTCTCTCTCTCTCTCTCTCTCTCTCTCTCTTTCTCTCTTTATTCATTCAACCAATTAATCGGTTGGCTGAAGTATTTAAGTGCTCTATCGCAACAAGGACGTTTCCGGTCTGTTATAAGACTATAATGCGTATTTCCCTATAAGAAAAGAGTGTAATTATTTACTCGATTCAAAAAGAACGAACGACGGTCTCCAGTCGCCAGTAATTGTTGTATTCACTTTGTCTAAAAAGAAAAAGAAATTCGAAGGAAAATAAATTGCTACGAAATTTGTCAAAATGACTGATTCTTTTCTTGTTCCAATATTGAAGTCTTACTTCATAACATGGACGAACATACGAGAAATCCGATGACGTACCAATCGATACGTAATTGACGGTCGTCACACGTTCGACGCGTATGTGCCTGCACCTGTGTTTACTTGGCGTAGGTCTGATTTGAATACACGTCGTATGTACACAGACTACGCTATACTTTTTGTGACAAAATACGAGTGTTTTAACTACGAAAGCAAAAACGTCAATTCATTGTTCGCGTTGTTAACGTAAGTAACAGCTGACGTTGCTTTTTAAGTAATTAAACCAAGCTAACGTAATATTCAGTATATACACCACTTAATGAACAGTAGAGTATTTGTCTGCTTGCCGTTGGTCCGATTTGTAAGTACGACAGTTTTAAGTGGGTCTACTGTAGGACAGTTTTTGCGCAAAATACGTACACTATGAAGGAAAGACGTTAATTGTTTGCGTTGGCCACATCAGTTACGTCTGACACGAATTTGACGTTATTTGATAATTAGCTAGAATACCTAATGTAATAAACTTTATTTTATGTATATTTGTCTATCAAGTAGGCTATATTTTATGGACAACTGTTACAATTTCCCATTAACGTGCGCTAACGCGTGTAATAGTTCTACGGAGAGACTCAAAAAAAGTATCACTTATTTAAAAACAAAATTAAAAAGATTATGCAGTAAATACCGCTGTAGCGACCCGTCCGGCAATTATATCAGCCGGTGTACTGAATCCGCCGCTTAATTAATCGATTTTTGTTGAGATTAGGCAACAACCAAATCAAGCGAAGTAGTGCTATGGTATAGGTGAGCTGAATATGCCGGAGGAATAGATATTGTTTTCATATTAAGAGCGATATGTTTTTGTTGAAGCAGCAAGTGCTGGTAGTAGAATTACTACTAGTAAGGGGAACAGAATCGTTAACAATAGCTTCGGAAAACATTATTGAGTTTACTTGTTTACTAACTGGCCTCAGTACTGTCAAATTGTGAACGCAGTCTGATGAATGGAAAATTCTCAGAAATATGTAGTTAATTACTCGCTCCAAACATATGACGGAAGTGATTCACATATTTGTTACTGAAGAGAATGGTTAAGACTGGTTAGTTAATGTTGATTGGAGGGATTGACAAACCCCGTTTATTGTTAAGACCAGTTCGTTTAATCTCATGTGTCCGATTATAAGTTTACTTATAGTTTGTCCTATTGTTGTTAGAGGTTAGAAACCTTTCTCAAATCATTTCATATTCTCTTACGTCCATATCAAGAAAGACACCGACGGTTTTATGTTCCCTTGATTTCCGTTTAGTCATATGCTTTCTCTTCCTATTGTGATTGTTGGCTTACATTCGATAAAAAAGGATCAACTAGACATATATCAAATCCTGACAACAGGATCATGACTTTTGAAATGTGCGGGGAGGAAAAATTATATATAATGGTGAGTGAATGCTTCACGTTGTACGGGAGAAACTGAATTTCAGGAATCGTCTACATGAGTTTTGTAGAAATACATTACCGTAGATGGTCCCAAAAATGTGAAAGAAAACTGCAGCGTATTAAAACTTAAGTGCACTTAATAACAGGTGAATTGCCAGAAGAAACGTGGGTAACACGTTATTAGAAGTAGGAAGACGTAAAACTAACTTCTAATCCTTATTCTTCAAGCTGCAAGTTCTATACAGTTATTTTCCTCAACCATTAATTTTCTTTGGCCACTTGTGCCGCTGGGTGGTAATATGTGTGACAAAATACTGTCAGTTTCATATGTTGTAAAGAAAATATGATTAGGCCTACAAGCTGTTGTCAAGAATAATAGTATCGAGTACACGAATTTCTGGTTTCCTTGCCACTGTGTATGCTTCAAAAGCTTGGCACTGAGAAAAGGAAGTGCGCTACACAGATGTTTGGAGGCATGTATGATGTCTAGAATTACAAAGATGTTTTAACTTTTCAAGAACAAGCATGAGACGCTCAGACGAACCCTTCTGACATAATGGATATCTCTTAAGTTTATTTTTCTTCATAACCCAGACAAGAAGAGAAAAAGTGAGACCAAAGACGGAACGAAAAGATGGTGTTTAATGGAATGCAAAAAGAGCTGGAGTCAGATGGCTGTTCCGGCAGACCATGAAGTTGGCGACGGAGCTACGCATGCTTGTATACGTAGCGAATACAGGCCTGTGGACTAGTCCTTATAGCTTACAGGAAGAGATGCGTGTGAAGGATTCGCGTGAATCACGTGTCAGGAGCTGGAAAGCACGTAACAAGTTAATCGATTCCATTCTGTTATCATTGATCTCGTTACGTGATTTATGCAAAACACGGCGTGTGATGTCACACAGAGTGAACGTGAACGTCACGGTTACCACGCGAGGTTTTCCATTCGCTGCCACATCTTGTAAATAATGAAAATCCAGCCGCGTCTGCAGTTGCTTGCTGCTTACGTGTTTTCCCACAACGACCTTGATTGCGTTTCCAGTTATTACCTTGTCTATTAATACGGTAATGATCAAGTGATAACTTCAAAGAAGAAATAATGATTCGCTAACCTGGTAACTTGTTGGACAACAATAAGAGACTCTAACAATATAACGCATGTAAATAAATAGGGTATATACATGTGTGGTTAATGTAGACACACGCACAACTAAATGTACTTATTATTAGGTTTTAGTAAGAATATAGTGAATAAAACAGAGTGCTTTAACCTCAGGATAATATTTTGTAAAGCAGTTTGATCATATTTGTTCGTAGCTTTGCGTTAAGAACATCTGAATACCTCTACAATGAGATTTTTATTGACGATATTAGAAACCGTGTTAAATATTAAAAAGTATGTAATTTTTGTAACGTGTATTGTTACAAACAATAGTAGGCCTACAGTATTAAAATTAATTTATTATATTAATGCAAGAAAACCGGTAGTATATACTTATATATACAATCAATATCTTCTACAGAGTTAGACTTGAAAAAAGTCAAATGAAGGTGGGTAAGACGTTTGGCTAAGCGAAAAGAATGCAGGTGCCTAAAGGTTGTTATCTTTAAATTCAAACGACGTGTTTATGAAACAGTTGGTTTTCTTGCCAGTGTGGCACTAAGAAAAGGAAGTGGAGGCATGAACAGATTTTTGGAGGCATGGATGTTTGGAAGTACAAACATGTTTTAGCTTTTTTTGTAGATCATGACCAATGTTGGAAAGACAAGCATGAGACACTCAGACGAATCCATTAGGTAGAACACTACGAAACAGAGCTACTTCCAAGACAGGCGAACGAGCTGGTTACATACTGTGGTACAGTGAACTGTACCAATATTAAATCTATGGATCAAATACACATTCGCTTAGCAGTGGACAGTGCTAATGATGATAATAAAGATGACATCTACACGTACTCCATTAGTCTTGCCTGCATACATGACCTCTGTCATTGTATTCCTTAAAATAAACATTTACTTGCTTGAGTGGCGGATAAGAAGTCTGTTGTTATTACTCTGTGGAGTTTATTTTTCCATTTATATATATAAAACTGAAATGTTATCTTTGTCTGAATTTCAGTTGGTACGTGTGACCTGAGGAATTCGTAGGTATTCGATGTTTTTCTTAATATATGCAGACGTACATGTAATTCGTATTTCCTTTTTTGTTGACAAACGAAAATTAACAACGGTCTTTAAGAAAGTAACCACTGTATATTGTTTCAGTCAGACATAAGGTGCAGAGATGAAATTCTTGAGACACGCGAAACTATTTAAATAAGAAAGTAATTAGACCATCTCTGTACGTGCAGAAAATCGAAGAACGTGGGAAGCGAATAGATAACTTCACTAAATTTTTAAATTTGAAGTTGAAGGGAAAGAGATGTTGAAAATCCATACGAACGATGGTTTGAAATTACAGACTGGAACTAGCAATGTTGCCTAGCCCAGAATATAGAAGGGACGAAAAAGATTTCGATCGCACTGCAATCAATCATCTTTAGTACGCTTTGGTTCATAAAAATACTTTAGACAGTTACAATCAAATAAAGAGTAGCCCATAAATTATGTAAAATAATATTAATATGCACAGATTATGGTTGTCACAAGCTATAGCTGGTTCTCCCTCTACTTATAGTTGTACGTTAAGCTATCGATTAGAGATCGTTTGATTGACGTACATAAAGTAAATCACTTACGATAAACATCATGAGATTTCTCCTTAAATCTTCAAGTGTAATGTCAGATAAGTAACTGATTACTGGTCTTAAGTGTTTTGTGAGCCGATAAGTAGTTCGTGAGAATTTGTTGAGGACTTGTGGGAACAGCCTCACTTCGCATTCCTTTTGCCGGTTAATTATAGTTTTGGGAGAAACACAAATTGGATTATAATCTGTTACAGAATGATAATCGTCGTGGCGTGACATTATACTACGTCTGTTCTTACCTTGTGTAAATAAGTACACGATGCGCTTCTATGTTTTTGTACGACGCGTTTCGGGACTTATTATCTCATCATAAGGAACATAAAACAGAGGTCCCTCGTAATAAATTTGTCTAAAGATAACAAATAAAATTTAGAAGTCATTTAAGAGTCAAACTACCGAAATAGTCTGCAATACCGCAAGGTGTGTGCCGTTACAAACTCGGCGAATAACTTCCAGATGGTCATGCAATTTGAGCACCGTAACTACATATATCTTGAAGCTGCTCAAGCAAATTGATCTGTAAATATAAAATTGAAACTACTGTAAGCTTAAGTACCTTGTAAGGCTTACACGGCGGAGTCAGTGTTGGTAGCTGTTTGGCCGTGGTCCAGTACTATACACGTTAACAGACGTTTCGGCCGTGCCATTGACGGCCATTGTCATTGCAAGTTTCTAATGTAAGCTTCTTCTGGCATCAAGTTTAATACGATATTGTATATTTTTGTCCATGAATACCGTTCCCAACTGTGTTAAAATTAATAGGAAAAATTTGTTTCAATCACCATCTATGTCACAAAACTTGGTAAGAATAGACGTGATTAGTCATCCAACTTGGGACCGTAACAGTATGTGATATTATGGTGAGTCATGTGACACTTGGGCTTGCTGATTCCTTTAGTATAGTGATGTTATAATGCCTGCATTGTGGAAGCAAAGTTTCAGTTGCTTTCATTATAACAATTGCCAATTATTTAGTACTTGTATTTTTTACTGCGAGCGTTGCCCCCGCCCACACACACATGTACACAAATAGAAAGCACATTTGATGGACTGTAAGTACAGAAACTAGTTAAATCGGTTGGCGGCTGGTAGTTCCTGTTACATTCTGGAAATAATCTGACGGCTGTAATGATGGGTGTAAGATTAAAGAATTTTTTTTTACTCTGTCTTATGCGGCTACAAAAAATGGCGATCCCGCAAACGGCGACCGTGCATACGCCTGGGAAGAATGTTATTCATGAGCAGGTTATGTATGAGTAGTTCCGCGCGCAAGGAGAGATGTGGTAGGTTACCGTCAGTGACATGAATATAGGAACAAACGAACAGATAAGACAGGATAAAGTGTATTGTCATCGGTCATTAGTCACAACCTAAGGGGTCACGGAAGGTACGGTATGGAGGGCTACATGTGAGAAATCAAATGAGATGATCCTTGAAGGGTTAATTGCCTAATTTCCCCCGACAACAAGACATAAGACATTTCATATAAAGAATCTGCTGTAATTGGTCGCAACTAGTTCCATCTAGATTAACAATTGGACATGTTTATTATCGTCCTGCAGACAGTGAGATGTGGAATAGACGTGATAGAAGTGACACATTATCGGTTAAGCGCTGAGTTAAGTAATTCCTACCGCCTCATTACCTGCATTATTGAGCCTCATATAATATTGGCTATTGATTCTTCTCCCAGATCTCGTGGGAGATGATGTTAACTACTAAAACTGCAATAGCAAAAGCTAATGTATGTTGATTGGTGTGTTTTCATATTTTAGTAATTAACAGACAGGCGCCGCATGCCATAGTCCGCGGTTTCAGTCTATCGTTATACCTACTCAGGCGTGGAAATATATAAATAGGGAAGGTGTAGTGTTAGCCCCACAGTATTTCATATAATTAACGTGATATAAATTACTCGGTGTTTTTAATATATACTAAAGGGTAATCTTTCTAGTTTGCAGTTTTTCTCTCGGCATTCTCACGTAGACACAACGGCGAATTCTGTTCCGTTTTTAGATCAGATGAAAAGGAGTTGCACGAAATTCGGTCCGTTGACATGTCGGCGGCGGCCACTCCTGCACTTCACCATGACCTCCAGGTGTTGGAATTTTTAGCAAGACGGATGTCGACTGACGAGCGCGGAGGGAGAGTCGGACGGGGTTCTGGTAAACGTCCAGATTGTGATGCCGGCCCAGGAAAAAGAAAACAACAAAACGACGGGTTTCAACTGTATAGTATAATCCGTCAATCGGCGATGATCGTTGAATACGGTGTGTAATCGCAAAAAGAATACAAACATTTTTTTCTCCTTTTGGTAAAAGTTATTTTTTCTCCTTTTGGTACCATCACCACGTGTCAGCCGAAGTTAGTGGTGTGCTCTCCTTAAGGTAGCCAGTAGCCAGTCGGGTTACGTATTTGGGAATTCCCTAGTAGCGCAGAACAAAGCATAATAATAAGTGGAGGAGGAGTGAACAGTGACCTTGAGTCGACCAATAATGGAACGCACCCAAATACACAAGTGCACACACACACACACGCCGGCGTACACCTTCGATACCACTTATATACACATCTGACGGGAACACAGTTCAGTGTGTGGCGTGCATCTAAAAGGTGTCGTTTATCAGTTGCATTTGTTATCAGTTTATAACCTTACTACGCTTATCATTGTGAGTTACCAGTTATAGCGTATATTGTATTTATTTTTGTATTGAAAATTTTCAAATAAATCGCTTGTTGCCGGATAAATCATTTAACGCGTTTATTAGATTAAGAATTATTCCGGATATTTACCGTTTGTTTGGATACGAATCTGCGTAATAATAAGCGCGATTACGATGATGCGCGGAAGACCTCAGTACACGATGCAGACGCCAGCTCAGTAGTGTCAGGTAACCAAGTAAATTTACGCGTATGCGTTTTACGAAAATCGTTTATCGATTTTTTTGTAACATATTGTTAATTATCGATAAATTTACTGTTACTTTTTAGTATTAAAACAGTATGTTTTACCGAAGTTAGAATCTAATTGCACGCTCATTCTTTATTAATTTAAGTTTAAAACTTGTTGTAACATTGAATTGGCTGTCAATATCAGTTCAGAAAAGCCTGCGAATGTTTTTGAAAATATAATGTTACATTCCAAATTAAATAACATTAAAATGGGGCTGTAAGGATGCCTTTAAGGGTATTCGCTTCTTTCCACAGTAATAGCGTGCTCATCTAGTAATAGTTCATCTTAAGAAACGGAGAAACAACGCATAATTTCTTTAATAGAGTGCACACTTTTTCAATACATAGGCCTATAGCCTGTTGACGTTCTTTATACTTTTATTTACAGCGTTTCGAATTTAGAGATTATTTCGAACTAATTGTAAAGTTACTTTCTATCCCTAAATATTACACACCTTTACACAAGTAGGCCTACGATAGATCGAGTGAGG
Source organism: Magicicada septendecula (assembly GCA_034769895.1). NCBI lineage: Eukaryota > Metazoa > Arthropoda > Insecta > Hemiptera > Cicadidae > Magicicada > Magicicada septendecula. The sequence continues at coordinate 296,786,068 of CM068370.1, read as the reverse complement.
TAGTAATCGAATCACGTCGCCGGACAATAAACCAGCGATTTTAACTATCATGTCGCCAACTCTTCCCGTTGTTTAATTATTTCTCTGCAAAGAGTTATTCTGTAATGTCTAATCTAAACCTAAACTTCTCGTTGCAACACGTTCCGCTTGCACAGTTAATGTCATGTTTGTGCTTGTGTTATTCGTCACTTAGTTGCAAAATGTAATAATTAGACTGAACCTCCGAAATTCACTTTCTCTTTCCTAGAGCCATTGTTCAGAGTCACGTAGGTTCTTCGATTATGTCGTCGTTCATACACATTTATGAACGTGCGTCATTGCAAGGAGACCGGGACTTTCGCTCGTCCATTTGCAGATACAACATGTAAATATATTTATTCATGTCGGGTTCAATTAATGTTTTAATGAAGATTTAAGCATCGACCGTGTAAAAATGTATAACTGTCAAAACGTCATGAATTTAACCTGTGGTAAACAGAGGCTTGGGGTTCTTCTAACAGAAAAAACTTGACTTAAAACGAAGAAAGACCCATCTCATTTCGACATCCATCTCTACCAAGATCAAGCTGTCCATAGGCCTATCACTAAGCTGAACATTCAGATGTATCTCAAGCTTCAGTCGAGTATATTTTTCAGTTTACTGCCTAACTGTCTAATTTTCAAACCAGTTATAGCAACTGGCTTCATTTTGACGTATTACATAAGTCGCAACATAGATAACACATAAGTCGTTAAAGAGTGTTTTCGTTAACGATTGGTTCATCACAATTTCTGTTCCCTGACCCGAGTGAGTAACTATTCTCGAAACTCAAACGTAAATTCAATTCCATCCGCTATACCGAGGACCGTTTAAAATCCCACTCGTTCAACCATGATTCAACAGTGTATTTATTCCTTCTCACAATTTGGAGGCGAGAAATCTAAAAATAAAAGTTAAGAAATTCCATAGCGTTGTCGGCGGTACAGGGAAGTAGAGCCTCTGTATTGACACATACAAGGACGACGGCTTTTCACAATATCACTTTCCAGTATTCGAAATGCTTATCGTATGACTGTCTGTTTCCAACGTGACTGAGCGTCGACGTTGCCAGTATCATTATCACATCAACGCAACCATAATCGTACTTCTTCCCATTCTGGCTGTAATCTTATGGAGTAAACAAACAATATAATATTACTTACGTTCGTGACTCTTAGACATTTTTTTCTCATGGAATGTTAAGCTCAAGTCTCTTCCGGCTTCGTTTCTAAGCCCTGAGAGTTTGTGTTTCGTACGCGGCCAGTCTCTGAAGTCTTACAAAATCTTTTTGACGAATAATGAAAAAAAGGAAACGACTTTACTTATGCGGAGTATAATGCACGTTGGTACAGAAATTCATCGCTTTTCCTGTGTAAGAACCATTTTGTTAGTATTTAATTTTCTTCCGCTAGGCCCTAGCGCGCGCACGCACACACACACACACACACACACACACATAATGAGATCAACACAACCAGTACTAAACCTAGTTAATTTTTTGCAATAAGGAACCAGCAAACTGGTTAATACGAAAAAAGGAGAACGATATAGGCTACAGTTAATTTTGTAAAATTTTTTTATTATCAATAAAACGTTGAAATTTAACTTTGTTCTGTAGGCTATATTATTCTATTGTATATATTCTGTATTAGCCATGACTGGGTTCGATCTGTCGATTGATTCTCAGCTCGATACGTAACTAATTTTCAAAGTCATGGCTAATTACCTACCAATTATATATTATTAATTAACGCTATCATTATGTTATTCATTCTCTTATTACAATCAGCTATTATTGTGAACTGAATGATAGCACTGGTTATTAGTTAAAATTTAATTTTTTCAGCCAATAAAATTAGAATCAGTTTAAAATGAAGTAGGCCTATCCACTGAGGTGGATCTCAAGAACAGAAGTCATACAGACTTATCAGGCTACAGATAACCGTTTCGCAGAATAATGATATTACCAGTTAAACAGATAAACAAACGCAATAACAGAGGTAGTCCAAGCTATTGTGTACACATTGAATTGTAATTATTACATTGTTATAATCATATTTGATTTTGGTTTCTGTTTTTACATATTCACAAATTAATAAGAAATAAAGTAGTCTTTTTAATCATTATATACCCAAAAAACATTTTTAAGGCTTATTGTTATTTTTAAGATTCTTTGCAAAGTGCAATTGTAAATAGTAAAAGTAGACAGTACTTAGAAAGACATGAAAAGTAAATAAAAACAAGTTCCAAAACGGGATAATTGTATCTGGAGTGATGGCTGATTTGTTTAGCGTGGTGCGTGGGTTTGACACCTACATAATCAATCCTTGAACGGCCATTTAATGGGTTAACGAACTACTGGAGTTCGATTCTCTCAAGATGAAAAAGGGTTTTTTATATACCGGTGTTATTGTTACTAAAAAGTTTCTAATTCTGAAAAGAATAAAATTGCGTTTTTTTTCAATTGAACGAATTAGTCGCTGCCTCCTAATGTGGAAAACCCACAATTCTTTTGGTTGTAAAAGAACTATAGTTTTTATCCGAAGTCAGTAAATCATTGTATACACATCATTATTATTTAAAAGTTTTTTAGACTATTTTTTATAATATGAATATAATAACAATTTTCCAATAATTTAAATATTTATTTACTGCAACACATAAAATTAATGAACATAATTCTCCTAAATTAATACATAAGTTTTGGGCATGATGTATGCCTAATTTCTCTTGGAAACCAGAAGAAATTCTCAGCGGTTCAGTTTTTCAAATTAGCTTTTAGGTTAAGCTGTAGTAATCAGGTAATCGTAAACTTATAAATATAGCATACTTTAGTGAAAATAGAGGTTCGCGTAATACAAAAAGTGTTAGTGCTATTACAAAAATATAAAAGGAAAACCCACTGTAAATTCTATTAAAATAAAATAAATAATATACATTCAGAACCAAGCAAAAGTTTAGTAGGCTACTTGAGTTTCGGATTTCGTTGCCTATATCTGGAGTAACATACACAGAGAATACCTTACGGTCGATCGTTGGCTGGGAACGTTGAGTTCTGTTCAAAAGGGTGTGAAAACAAAAAACCAATACAAAAACAGGGTCGACGACCATACGAAGACAATTAAAAACAGAGCGTAATATTTAGTTGGCAGCCCAATGTCAAGTCACGTTTTGCGTCATACCGGCGCATCTGTTTGTGTGAGTATGTGCACAAATGTTTTCTCAGACACTTTTGTTATACGTCACTAATGATGACGTCACATGGTTGGAGTATTAGCTTTTTTCAACGCGAACGAATTAATATTTCACTGTCTAAAACTCTACGCTTGGCTCTCGTGCAACGTGTGAAACAAATAATATTACTCATTTTATCTCTCTCTCTCTCTCTCTCTCTCTCTCTCTCTCTCTCTCTCTCTCTCTCTCTCTCACACACACACACACACACACAAACACACTCGCGTGCGTAACCTGGATTTTTGACACGTGTTTAAGTCCAGAGTAAATTGTCGCAGGTACAACAAACCTTATAACTAAGAATTTGGAATACTGTTTAATATACTTACAAAGGAAATGTAAACATTTGATTCTAAATGGCCAAAGAAACAGGCTGCCCAGGGGAGTGTAAGCCTTATCACTTGCTACATAACCGCTATCGAAGACACTAACATATAAATTGTACGTAACAGCTTATAAAAGTACCTATGTAGTAGTAAGTGGCTCATAATCAGCACTGTATGATTCTGTTTCTTCCCTCAGTCGGGCAGTCATAGTCTCCTAGCAGTTTACATTTCGTGCAGAGAAAAATTTCTTTTATTTCATTGTACACTTTGTAAATCCTAAGAAATCTTTGTACACGTAAGTCTTCAATTTATGAAGTAAAATAAACGTACGTAAAAAGTGATTTTAATGAGTCAATACTTTTTAATGTAACTTCATAGTTCTGCGGAACACGAATTTACCGTCGGATATATTTCGTCTTCGTTCAGTTCGATATCTCCGTATCTCTGGAGATACTAGTCTGTCTCCATTTAAGATGTTTATTGTGTACGTATTAGCTACTAAGAATATGTTTCTTGAGATTCAGATGTTCAGACGGAATAAATATTGATCTCAATCTTAAAATATGCTTATGAAAAACTGCAGCTAATGTGATTGTGATATATCTGTTACAGATGCCTCAGACAGTTCCGTCACTTGGTTTTGCCGCCAGCACAGCCAGTTTTGACTTGAGCGCAGCGTTCGTAGCCGACAGTTTCGATCTGTCTCTATTACCATCATCAGGTTGCGACAGCGAAGTCCCGTACTCACCGCAGAACGATCATCAACTATTGCTTTCACTGTATTATGATACAACGTCTCCTCCCCCTATGTTTCCCGCACAGTCGCCTGCTGATCAGGAGCTCTACAAGCAACCAGTGATCAAGGAAGAACCGTTCACGCCTTCCCTGCACCATCAACATCAGCAGCAGAACTGTTGGGACACGTCTTCGTGCTGTTCCTCGAACCCGTCGCCGGAATATTGCGCGTCGCCGCAGTATCCCATATCTCCGAAGATAAAACAGGAGGCCACAATCGATTTGGAAGAAATCCTCAAGGAATCTAAATATCTGCAAGATAATTACTATCACGCCCCGGCACCACCTCCGCCTCCGCCATCACAACAACGAAGGCAAGAAAACAAAAAGGACTTAATTATCAGAACTATACTGGAAAGGGACGAATATGAACAGCAGCAACAGAAGCCTGTGACCGATCACCAGTTGCTGAGGGAAGTGCTAAAAGACACCAGTTTCCAGAGGAAGTACAATCTGAAGCCGTTTGATATCGGCGGTCTGGGTACTGCTTTCAAGACTGAAATCAAGATGGAAACTGTGGAAAGTACGGACCCGGGTGAGGGTCAAAGCGGTGAAGCGTCGGCCAGCTGCCCGGTGGACCTTACGCAAGAAAATATTGAACCCGTCTTTTCACTGGCCATCGAACAGCTGAAGGAAGACGTGAACAACACGTGCACAGTGCTCGGCATATCTAGAGGTATGTACCTCCCACCTTCCTCAGTCTCATTCTCTCTCTCTCTCTCTCTCTCTCTCTCTCTCTCTCTCTCTCTCTCTCTCTCTCTCTCTCTCTCTCTCTCTCTCTCCATCGCATTCTCGCTCTATCTAATGCTGTGCGTACAGGTTGCTGTTCTGCTGTGGCTTCATGTACTCAGACTAACAAAGATCTGTCCCGATCAAAAGTTTAATATCTGTTAACCATGTTTAATCATTCCACCGTGACATGTATTCTTTTTCTGTGTGTAAACCTGTTTAATCATTCCATCGTGACATGTAGGGTCTATTATTTTTCTGTGTGTGTTTAAAGTATCCGAATCTTTACGTTCAACCGGCTGAAGTATATCCAAATCCTCTTGTTTTGAAGAAGTTTGAATTAAACTGGAGACTGATGATCTATTTATGCCAACTCCAAGTATCTTATTTTAATAACGTTTACCTTCAAGTAAAACACGTTCTATTTTAAGTATTCATTTATTTCAATCAAGTCGCCGCAAACACGACGTTGATCGCATATTGGTCGCACGTTAATGAAGAAAGTGACCAGCTAGAGCTAGTATCACCAGAAAACTAAGCGAATGACGGCTGTGCTCGGTTACTGTAACGGTAGTTGGCTACTACCAACAGACAAGTAGGCCATCCACAACCTGTTGATGTCTGTCCCCTCCCCTCCATCCCACTCTTTCTCTCGTCTGTCTCTTTCTCTTTGACTCAACATGCGTTTTTTATTTTCCTTACGCTTCTGTTTTTCTCTTTTAATTGGCGCATTTCTCAAAAACAATTTACATCACGGCGCTCTACAAAAACTTAATTGACCAAATGGCCAAAAATTATTGGACTGACTTTTCTGGCCAGAGATTATACTAAAAGCAACCAGCAAAAAACTAGGGATGTTCGCCATTGAATTGCAAGTTCTTTTCATTACACGCTTCTTCGGTCCAGCGTTACTGAACTCATAATACAGTGGACATATGGTTTTCATTAATCATAAACATTTCTTCTGATTTTATTGACATAAATGTATCAGTTTCAGTTAATACAAAATTTTACTGTTTGATAAGTTTTCGAATTTCCCTCAAATTATTTTTTCTCTGCCTGCTTCGCGCGCACTGTGTGTGTGTGTGTGTGTGTGTGTGTGTGTGTGTGTGTGTGTGTCGGAGTTGCAGAGTTAGAAAGGACAGAGAAGATCAAAAATTGAAAAGGTGAAAGGAGGGGATAAAGACAGGGAGACAGAGAGACAGGGAGAGTATACGAAGAACATATTCTTTCACTAATGCATTTCATTTTACATTCTTGTTTTCTTGTATTACCGATATTTGTATTGTGGTCACGCTGCCAACACCCACACCCACTTACGTGTTTTGGTATACATATGAGTGTAACAAAAAAAAACCTACTACAAGGTCGCCGGCCACGCCTGTGACATTGATGTGTGTGTAGATGGCATAAAGAAAAATGTTGAGTAAAACCTTTTGTCTTTATTAGACTTAAAACGCAAGCTGCCTGCATCAACTTTTGTTAAAGTCTACAAGTACGCACCCGCAATTTCGGCGTATACAGTCACCGAAGGCATTGTTTTGAGCGCCGTCTGCCGGTTGGACAGACAAGACCGCAATTTCTGTTTTGTTTGATTTCATATTTCTGCTCGCTAGTTAACATGATAATGTTTTTAGGCTGGGGGTCATTAAACAAAAATCGTCATCGAAAAACATAACGCTTCCACACTTTCGATTCCCCACAGTCTAGAAATTTGATATGTAAACGCATCAAGACAGAAATAATCGCTGCTGACATTGAGTTTAGCAAACGTTTTAGTGAGAATAAATTTGGCTTTACATGCTCTGTTTGTGATCGTCTGTGGTTTGGAAATTATTTACGTAATCCACCAAACTTAAAACTTAATTCACATTATACGTTTCAAAAGCCTAAAAACATTATCATGCTTCGATGTTTCGGTTTCGTCGAAATTCTTTGAATGCTTAGGTGTATAAATAGAGAGAGGGAGAGAGAGAGAGAGAGAGAGAGAGAGAGAGAGAGAGAGAGAGAGAGAGAGAGAGAGAGAGAGAGAGAGAGAGAAGTTTTTTCTTCACATATGGTTAAACAGCTTTTCCTTCACGAAAGGCTTAAATTAATTTCTCTACCAAAGTAAGTTACTACCATGATCAATATGCGTAACTTTCCATTTGTTTGAATTATTTGATATGGTCAACTGCCTTCAAAATCTCATTAACACCTGATTCATAGTCCACACACGGGCGCGCAAGCAAAATTTCTTGCTCTGAGTAAAACCTTTCTACTGAATACAAAAATTCACATTTTTAACGAAATTTATTTTAAAAGAATATCCTTTCGATTTGTGATGAAGTTAGCTTATTAGTAGATAACAAAATAACTGCCAAGTCAGCCACATCAATCGATTAACTCTGTTCCCTCAATCTTCTGTAATACCTTGTTTGATCTTGTATTCTATCCTAAATTATACCGACCATTGCCCCTTGTCCATCTAAATGACTGGATAACTTAAACCTATTTTTATGGTTTCAATCTCATTGTCTAAAAAACAGCTTCGCCACAGTCGTATGTAACCGAAGTCACTGGACCCAAAGTATTCTCATTTCCTTGCTCACCTAAGCATCAAATTCAAGTGCTAAAATGCTATAACAATTTAAAAAATTAGGACTACTATACTGCAACCACTGCCATTGTTTATGTTACAGATCCTACTCAGTGGTCAGTGGAAGATGTCAGGTCCTGGCTTGTGTGGAATCTACAGCAATACAGTTTGCCGATGTCTGTTGTCGAGTATTTCAACATGTCGGGAACCACACTCGTCCAGCTTACTGAGGAAGAATTTCAACAGCGTACCCCTCAGGTAACATGAATACCTACGTCATTCTCTTGTCACGTTTATACACAAACATGTACACACAAACATAATGAATACATGATATATTAATGTGCGCGCATGCGCGTTAGTTTATCCAAGAGTATCTGTTTACAACTTATTGTAACTTTCAAATGGTGAGGGCTTATAAAATATGTATATAATTTAACCTAGTCTTTATTTTATAGCTTGTAAAATAGAAATATCAGAATCCTTACAGAGTAATTATGAAAATAACAAACAATGAAAATGTTATTATAATAGCAATAAAAACTATGGGGCTACCTACAGCATGTTCCTAACAATTCCTGTGAAATTCATCTTTAAGTTTCTTAGTTATTAAATCTACAAAACATTAGCACTTTGAATCTAATATATATATATATATCTTTATCTGTCTACCTTGCTCTTTTTCTCTCACTATTTCTGTTTCTCTGTATTAGTAATTTCTCATAAATCTTCACATTTCCTTACATATATCTTCCAAGTCAAATATCATTTAAAACTGTGATACATGTTCTTTTCACTATACATCATTATCATGTGACTGTGGTTAAAAGAATGTCGAGCGAGAGTGTTAGAGACTTTATTTACAAGTACCCCTACTTGTGTTGAGACAGAGCATTAGGTCAGTGAAATATTTATCAGCAATGCTTGTGTGACAATAACTGTTAATTGAGTTTTCTTGGAATCTTGTTGTTAGCAATAAGCTAAACAGTTGAAAATCTACTTGTAATTCATTTAATATTATGACTTAGTCATCATTTAAAACAACCAAACATTATTTACATGAATTAATAACACAAAAATTGATCAAGGTGAACAGAATGTGTAGTATGAACCATAGGGCTGTTGTGGCAAACTAGTTATGATAAAAATAAAAATATGTAATAATACAAACAATAATGAAAATTAGTAATAATAGTGAGATCAATAAAATAATATTAATACATACATTTAAGGTTCTGTTACTTATTTCTATTGAATGTGTGTTTATCTGTACTTTAACTGTCTGTCCGTGTGCAGCAGCAGCCGAGAATGCAGCTTTCTCTAAGTTCATGACAGCAGTTTGTTTATATTGATGCACAACATTCCAAAGAAATTGCAAATAATATGTCATCAGTCGCTTATATGAGTTAGTTTTTATTCAAATTCCTTCAGTTCATTATGTGTAGTTCAAACATTAAAGAAATGCTGAAATTACAAATTTTCTTTTAAAAAATTTGTAAAATTTGTATAACACATATTATTTTGGAATTAAATTTTAAAATAATATAACTATATCCTCATTGTTTTATAGTTATAGATATTTTGTTATAAAACAATTGTGTTGTAATTATAAGTATCAAGTATTAAAAAGGTTTTCCACACATTTTGTAAAGTACCCATATATTTGCTTTCTTTTCTATGAAATCACAAGAAAAAACTGAAATGAGCATTAAATTGAATGTTTGCCAATTAAATATGTGTCAATACAGAAGTAAAAACAAAACTCTTGCCACCAGAAATAAATTAATGTGTTTTAAGGTATTCAATTTATACCCTTAAATTATTTTGTTATATTTAAAAATATATATAGCAATACTCTTATGTTATATCGTATTAGTGTCATCATATATGTTCCCATACATTTTTATTCAAACAGACATTATTTTGTCATTTTCCTAAATTTTAATGTAATCTCATCTTGAGCAAATAACATCTGTATGTAGAGAGTACATTTTGGTAAAGCCACCTATTTTCTACAGAAGCAGAAATTTATTGTATAGAAGATTTTTTCAGTTCAAAGATATGCCACAGTTAATAGATGTAAATTGAAAACATGTATTATAGGCTACACATGTATTTTAATTAGGGAATTAATATCAGTAAACGAAAATTAAGAAAAAAATGTTTACCAACAAAAACTGGATATAAATATTTTAAACCAAATAAAGTAAATGAGCTGTATGTGTGTGTGTTTTGTATCTTGGGTCAAAGACATAAATTTAGGGCAATAGCAAAGCAGTGTCTCTGATATGAGCCACTTTCACAGACTTTCTCCTCCAAGGTCTTAGCACTCACCTTTACATTGTCTTTTCATGTTTATTATATTCACTTGTTTCTCCATGTGCTTGTGTGTGTGTGTGTGTGCGCGCACGTGCACATACCTACAAGTGAGTGAAATTATAACTACATTTTCCTAAATTAGTATTATAAAATATATTAGTAAAACAAGTTGGTTATTATTATTGTCTTTTCTCCCTGCATTACTTAGTGGCCTTTCTCTTGATTTGTGTATACCAGTAGGCCCATATTAATGCTTCATTACATTTTAACAGAACACACACAAACCTTTTTTGTAGATTTATTAAAACTTCTTTATTGTAGGTTATTTATTAAATAATATGTTTATTACATTTGTCATGTTGAAATACATTGCATACAGACTTATACTTACTCTCTTCCACTTTTGAAAGTTGTATTTGTATATGCCTAGTATTATTTATTTCACTAATTCTGGTTTCCGTCTGTATAATGTCGTTTTTTTATTGAAAGTATCGCATTGCTTTAATTCTATAGGTTTTATTGTTTTTGAAAGCGCAGAAGTTCCAAGACTTGAATCCTGACCCGGAAGTTAGCATATGTTATACATTTTCATGTTTTCATGTTTGTGAGGTTATTTATGTACCTTGAGATTCCATTTTTGACATGTGTGTAACAGAGCTTTTTTGTTTCAGTGTGGAAGCTTACTCCATGCCCAACTTGAAATATGGAAAGCAGCATGCCTGCAGGGAACAAATATTGATGTTAGCGGATTGCTTCATGATTCTGCGACACAGTCTAGCAGTTCCTGTGGTGATGCTTCTGATGGTACGTTACTCACTATTGTGTTTTTGTCCGCACACTTAACCCGACATAATTTTATAGTATTGATAAATAGTTGTTTCCTCAGGTTATGTTATAAACATTCAAATTGATGTAACTAATGATTTGTAAACATTATTCCACTCATTAATGACATTCAGACATGTTAAGGACAACAGAACACATGAATTTATGTTATGTGTTAATGATATATAGGGTATTATTTTTTTCAAATGTACTGTATCGTCTCCTTTTGTTTGAGAGTATTTTAAATTATTTCAATATAGAATTGCATTTTTTTAAGTGTAAAACCAGTATCAAAATTAAAAAATGAAACATGTAAACTCATCAGTAGTAAATACAATGGGGCCAGTAAAATTGTATTCACATTCAAATCAGTGTTCTGTCAGCGCTAACACTGAATACAGTGCAAACACTTAAGCAATTTTTTTTTAATTACATGAATATGGACATGACTTTAACCTAATCTGAAGAAACAATTGAATATTAAAAAACACACATGTCTAAACTTAAGAGGCAAAAATTCTAACAAACTATATTGCACATTAGTTTTAGCTGTCCTGGTTCAAAATGTATGTGAACAAAAATTAAAAAAAAATGACTGCAATAATCATAAGCAAAACAAAATTTACTTATAACATTATATAACTTAAAATTCTCTACTGTCGATGAGAAACTATAATAAATAAAAATAAGACCTAAATATATTAAATTTGTATAACCACACCCAGATATAAAAATAAACCCGACAAACAAGTAGATCATTATCTTTCTTGCAATGAACCACACCTAAAATAATAACTTATGATCAACAGTTGTTATATAATTATAACGGTGAAGGTTATGTTCAAGCGAAAAATAAAATTTTGCTGCTATTTTGTGCAGCCTTGTTGGTAATTTTATTTTATTTTTCTGTTTCGCTTCAAGGACAGCAGTCAAAAGAGTGGGTGGCAAACCAATCCACCTTGAAATTTCTAGTCTTATTTACATTTCTTTCCTTATGTTACTCAGATTATATAAAGATTAAATCCAACACACAGAAAAGATAAAAATTGTATTTACATTGAAACTGCTCTTAATGACTTTTTAGTATTAACTAATATAATAAGTTTAAAAAGGTATAGCTTTAAAAACCATAAAAATGTGTGTGTGTGTGTGTGTGTGTGTGTGTGTGAGAGAGAGAGAGAGAGAGAGAGAGAGAGAGAGAGAGAGAGTGTGTTTGTGTGGCAGAGTAAGATGGAGGGGGAGAGAGAGAGAGAGAGAGAGAGAGAGAGAGAGAGAGAGAGAGAGAGAGAGAGAGAGAGAGAGAGAGAGAGAGAGTGGGTGGGGACTAATGCACATGGTATGATAATACTCACAGTGTTGAGAAAAAGTAATTCATGTGTGTATATTTTCTACTTATTCATTGTATGTTATGTATTTCAGAAAAGTGTGTAACATAATCTTAACTAATGTTGTATACTTTGATACACTTTCTTTATGCATGTGGCTTTATAAGTTTTAACATTTTATTTGACTAGATTAATAAATAGGCTTGACTTATGGACTGAGATATATGGTTTAATCTTTTCCAGATGATGATGATGATGAGACTGCAGATTCACCACAGACATCACACTCACCACCTCACTCTAAAACATCAGGACGTGGAGGATCACATATTCATTTGTGGCAATTTCTCAAAGAACTACTAGCTACACCACAGGTGAATGGTGCTTGCATCCGTTGGATCGATCGCAGTAAAGGGATTTTCAAAATTGAAGATTCAGTTCGTGTTGCACGACTTTGGGGAAAACGTAAAAATCGTCCTGCCATGAATTATGATAAACTATCAAGGTCTATTCGACAGTACTATAAGAAAGGTATAATGAAAAAGACAGAAAGGTCTCAAAGGCTGGTATACCAGTTCTGTCATCCTTATTGCCTTTAAGTGTATAAACTGTCTATAATTTGTTCCTTGAAACATTTTTAGAAATTAATTTATAAGTCTAACTAACATGTGTTCAATGGACAAATTATAACTGTATACCATCATTTGATGTCTTTCTTATATTTATTAAATGTACTCTATTAAACTTGCAGTTAGCAATTTAAATTTAGAGTATTTTATTGTTTTGTATAATTTGTGTACATAGTTATTTAGTGTTCTGCGTTTCATTGATTGGTTAGGCAAACTTTAATCAAAGTTTCCAGCCATGAATCAAATCAATGAACGTGGAAACTCAGTGTATGCCGTATCGGGCAATAAATATTTATGATAATATTTAAGAGCTATGTAATAATATTTTGTTGGTATTAAACATTATGATTTTTGTTAGTTGTAGTTTTGATTTTATTTTAAATTTGGAAGGTAATTTCCAAATTAATGTGTTTTTAATGTCTTGTAGTTCTTTATATTCACTTTAGTAGTTTTTTTTTTATATGTGTTACAATGTATTTGCTCTATGTATTTACTGATTTAGTACATTTAAAAATTTCAATTTCGTTATAATTGAGATTCATTTTAGACAAAAGTACATTCTACATTTTGTATTAACATGTGTTCATACATTTTTCGGTGCACAGATAATTATTATTTTATCTTTGTTGCTCACTGATGTATGAGCTCGTGTAATAATGTATACTACATTCAAAATATAGAAATATACTTTTACACCTTTAGAAAAATGTATCTCAATTATAATAAAATTAAAATTATAAAAATGGAAAAATCAGTGATTTTGGTCCCATATATCTATGATATATAAGTTTTGTATGTTCTATGAACTTGATTTATGTTAAGATTTAGTGTTAAGATTATCAAACTGTACTGTAAATAAATGAATAAATGTATAGCTTTAAAAGTAATTTGTGTATACATATTATTTGTGTAAGTATGGAAAGAATAGATGGGGGGGAGAGAGAGAGAGAGAGAGAGAGTGAGTGATAGATAGTCAGACAGATAACAAATGGTGTATAAAATAACACTTAATGCTTCACTTGTTTGTCGTGACTTGTAAATATTGAATAAATATAGGTCCATGTTATTTTGATTTCTATTCCACCTGCATACAGATAACATTTATAAGTGTTTTAGTGAACATGTGAATTAGGTGATACACACATAACTATACTGCATAAGACCATCCTGTCACAGTACATAAATCATTGCATTCTAAGCTATATCATATATTTCTTCGATAAAAACGTGTCATTAACATCAATCATCATATATGTAATTTCACACTGTATGGTACATTACAATTGTTTGTGCCTTTTGTTTTGTTTAACATGTACAGATCATAAATTTTCATGAAGTATTTAATCAATTTTATATGATACTTGAATAAGTTGACTAGATTCATTATTATAAATTGTTTTGTGTTATTTTTATATTAATTATTGTTACCAAATTTTTGTTTTGTTTTTATTTGTATGACATTTGATATATATACTGTTATTAATATATACTGTTTTGAGAATATTAGTAATATTATTTAATATATTATAATAACTTATTGCTAACTTTGTTATTTATAAATATATACTTATTTAATGTTAACATTACATATACTGAGTTAATTTTACTTTTAATATTATATATTTCTGCAAAGAGCATATGTATATGTAGGTATTTATAAATATTTGTATAATGGTTAATCAGTAAGTCAGGATAAAGGAAAATTACCTTTATAAAATTATTTTTTATATAATTGTATGAATAAAGTACAATAAATATAATTATTTCTGAAGTGTATATTTATAATTTAAGAGGGCTTCTTTCAAACCCCACTTCATTATACTTCAATTAACATACTTGAATCTAAATATTTCCAGTTTTTATAAAAGCATCTAAACTTATTATATTTATGTGTTAATTTTACATTCATTTTATTAGTATAGAAGTTGTTATATAATACTTTACAAATTAAAAAATGAAGTTCAAAAGCATGTAGAATTTCTGTGATAATTCAAAACATGAAATTATGTAAACAATATAAGAAATTGACAAAAGTAATTATTAATAATTTGATTTCTGTTTCTAATTTAGGGAAAACTGGACCCCTTTTCATCAAATGATAGCAAAAGAAACCAAAGCACTTTAATAAGGAATTATTATTTATCAATTATTGTACATTTATTTTTAGTGTAATAATAAAATTTTTATATAAAGCATTATATTTTATTTAGATGAAAGCATAAATGTTGTTACGTGTATGAGAAATTGTTTTTTACAAATATATTATTTTGTTGAAAATTCAAATTTTGTTTATATTTCCATTTTCCACCCACTTTTTCATTTTCAAGCCAAAAGTATTGGAAGTGACTTTCTTACATAATGACTGCACAAAAAAGGAACAGAGTAGGCAGCCCTTTAAATATAAAGTTTTTGTGTGCATAGGAAAGAGTGGGCAGCTCAAATTAATGTACCCATGTATGTACATAGAACTACTGTATATTCTCAATTTCAATGTTGCACTTTGTCAGTCTTCAGTATGAGTAACTTGTTGGTTATATGCATAACTTGTTGGAATATCCATAAATTCTATTTATTTCTTGTGTGAAATTGTAGAAGAAATGTAAACGTAAATTTTTGTGTAAGCCATAATATTTCACTATTATTTGTTAAATGGAACACAGTGTCCAATGTTCTTAGTGCACCACCAATTAAAAGCACATAACATCTTGCTGTGGAAATACAGTAAAACATTGTTAATGACGTTTATTACTAATTTATATAATATATTATTGAACTTAAGGAAATACACATCACTGAAGGCAAATTCTGTAAAAACTATGTTCATCTAGGTTTAACAACGAAGTGTGAAATTTGTCATATTTATATTTATCTTCTTGCACTATCAGTAGGTCTGGTAGTCCACCTTATCACACGTGGAATTGTTAATTGTTTTTGTGACTTTTTTATTCTAAGAATAATCTGCCAAGTATTACACTTAACCTGCTGTCTTTATGAATTGCTGATATCACACTTACACTGTCAAATGATACATTTAAAATTATCATATTTAGTTCCTTCTCGTCGTATTCTGAAATAAACACAAAAATGTATACTGGTTAATTTTCTGGCCACCAAACTATATGAAATAAACAACAAATCTCTTTATGAAAATAAAATTACGAATCAAGTATAAAAAAAAACTTTTATTTAACTCTGTGAACAATTACATTACAGATCACACATACTTTTCGATACACTGATACCTACGCAAAATTTGAATCCCAGCGCCAATTCCCTCCCACCAGCAACCCCCACCACACACACCTACATCCCATAACCGTTACTGTACAGACATTCAGTATTTAAAAACCCACTGAGAAAGACGAATACCACGTCGAAACGTCTGGGTAATCAAAACCTAAAAGTAAGTTCACAGTGAAAGTGTATATTATGACCAACTCTACTTATATGCGTTGTTGTTGTGTTGTGTTGTGTATGAGTACCTACCTGCTGTCCGATCTTGCGGATTCTTCCGACTAGGGCGTGTGGATTTTGGATTTGAATTTCGCAAGCTAGTAATCTCAAATTTATTGCAACAACACACAAAATAAGTTACTTTAAAGGGGGAGAGTTTTGTGAGACTGGTAGGCTTTATCGTACAACAATAAAACAATGAAATATGGGGTAATAAAACGTTGTTTATTACTCCAATAACACACAAGAATAAAATGGTTATTATATTATCAATTATCTTACAGTCTAAACAATGATTCTATGTTGACTAATGTTTTTCAATTGGTTAATAATTGAAAAGAAACTAAACTCGTTATTTGGCGAGTTAATTGCAATTGAAAATTTAATTAATTAATTGATTTAATTTAATTTAATTGCTTTTACTAAATTGAATTTAAATGTTAATCAAACAAAATATAAAAACTCTGAAGTTAATTAGAATAATTTTCAAAAATAAATTATGCGTGACAGTCTAGTTCACGTCATTTCATTTCTAGTGATTTGACTTCTGCTATACTGCAGTATGAGCTAATAATTAGATTGTTAGTTAAGATTTGTATAGCGCTTTTATATTACTTCTATTTTCTTAACTACAGCTTACTAATGACTTAGACTGATATACAGATTATCACAATGAATTTATTCTTAATTACTAGAGTCTTTGATTTTTGTATGGCACCTGGATTGTTCAAATTACAATGTTTTTAAATGAAAAATAGAAAATTTGATGTTGAAAAATAAATAAGTTGATTTTGCTTTCCTGTTATTGAAGAGGATGTTGCTCCAAATTGTCCCTCGTTGATTCCGGTCCGGTCGCTAGAGAAAGTAATCTGCTTAGAGCTCCTGGATTCGGTCGTTGAGTTCAGAATTCGGTAACACTCTGCTGTCCTGCTGTTGGCTGAATATTTTAACGTCTGCGGCTCTCTGCTGGAACTGGTTTCTGTCCCCCGTCGATTCGCACGTCGCACGTCAGCGTGTGTGTGTGTGTGTGTGTGTGTGTGTGTGTTTCGTTCGAGTGGTAGCTCTGCTCGTCAGCTGTTCACCAATGATTTAGACGGCCTCTCTGCTGTATTCTTGAAGTCTGGTCCTGAAGTCTGGCGGATCTCTTGCGTGCTTATGACCACGGCTTGCAGTACACAATAAGCTTGGTTGATGTAATGAAGAGTATCTCGCCTTTACGCAATAATTACGAGTTGTACAGTTGATCTGTATTTACTGTGTTCGTAATTGAGTGTGTTGACCACGTAGAGCCTTCTGATGAATTTTCACAACTATGGTTACAAGACGATCGAAGAATTACGTCTTTACTTCGCAAGTACTGGCAGAAGAGTGATGTTTCAGCCCGAAAACACCGCGCTGGTCGGGGTTTGGTCAAATGATTTGATTGGCTGACACACTCTCCCTACTACATAAAATTTTAATTCTCTTGGTCCGTGAGAATGAAGTTAGATTCCCACAGATGGAGACTTAATATTATTACTAATATTGTTACTAAAAGGATGGAGAAGGAGCAAGAAACAGAAGAAGATAGGCGGGAAGAAGAAACAGAGACAGGTACAGATACTGAAATGGAACAACAGGCGAGCAATAAAGAGGATGCCCAAGGGGACCAACCAGATAAAGTGGAAGCCAGAAGCGAACCAGCTTGGCAAGAAATGATGAGGCTAATGATGGAGAAAATTGATAGCATGAAGGAAAGCAATAATGAAAATTTCAGAAAACAGGAGGAAAACTCAAAGGAACAAAAGGAAGAATTAAATAAAAAATTCGAGGAGAATTCAGAAAAGCTAGAAAATAAAATAGACAGTATCAAAGAAGATAATAGACAAACTAATGAAAAAATAGACAGTATAAACGAAAGGTCAGAAAAGCTGGAAAATAAAATAGACAGTATTAACGAAAAATCGAAGAAACAAAACGAAATTTTGAGTAAGAATTTAATCAAACTAATGAATGAGAAGTTTGACAAAAATAAAGAGGAAAATGATGAGAATAACCGGCTGATAAATGAAAGCTTAAACCAAATCAATGAAAGGTTTGACAGAAACGATGAGAGCTTAAGGCAGATTCAAGAAAATACCAAACAAATAGATGAGAAAATTGAAAACCGTAATAAGGAGTTGCGGCAAATCATCAATGAACAAGGCTTAGCGTTGAGGGAAGTCATCAATGGAAGTATTATAATTGTCAATGAAAAACGGAGCAAAGGAGTTGATAGCTATGAAGTGGAAGTAAGACAGAAAATAACCGAAATTAAGGTGGGTCTGGAAAAGACAGATGAACCCATCATGCAACTCAGAGTGGAAGTAGAGACCAAAATTACTCAAATAGGAAACCTACAAGCGAAGACCCAAGAAAAATTTGACGGAATACCAATTAATATAACCGGAAGAATAGAACGGGTTCATAATGAAATAAAGACACTGAAAATAAGACAAACGTGTAAAAAGAAATTAATAAATACATGGGAAAGAGTGGAGATGATTAAAAGGGGATTGGTTCAGCTACATAATATACCAATTACGGAAAACAGAGAAGTAAGGCAAGTGAGAAACTTTAAACGAACCACACTTGAATTCCCAGATGGACTAGAAGGACCAAAAAGGCCAAAACTAACCGAGGAGCATGGAGGACTTATGGAATTTATGTATGAACCATTAGAACAATTAAGAAACAGTACAGAAGAATCAGTTCAAAAGACGATGATGAACTTGAACATAAATGACAATTTCATAGCGACAAGATGCAAGAACTGCGTAATAATGAGATATGTCAAAAGGACAGAAATAACTCTATACACTAGAGAAATCCGAACAATCAGTACAGAGGAAATAATGGACCACGGTTAAACAGATTCCAAACAGAATATAAAGAAAAGGGACGGATTTTATGGATACAGGATCAAGCAAATCCAAGGAAAATAATGAAGAAACAATAAAACAACCAAATTCAAAAAATAAGTAAGAACACCTTACTATATAATTCAGAAGAAATTACTTTAAACTAATATAAAAGAAAAAAATAACACTGATTAAACCTAATAAAAATCATCAAAACCAAAAAACAAAATGAGTTTATCTGATGTAATATAATAGTGAGAAATGTAATTTAGAATGTAAAAGGAATAATAATGATTGTGCCAGAAGAATATAATTACATGATGTAATGTATAATACTAACCAAAATCTCATAACCAGCTGTATTGGTAATAAAGGAATATGAGCCAAGGAAGATAAGAGAATGAAGAAGCCAAAATGGAACCGTCAAAAGGATCACAAGAAAAGAAAAAACAAATATTTAAGAATTATCTGTAAGAAAGCCAATTAATAAATGTTAATAAAATAGCCAAGTATTGGAGAGGAGAAGTGTATAATAGAAGGAAGAATTAATATGAAGAAATAATATGATCTGAGTTAAAGTACAGTGAATAATCCCTAGAGTATTATTATTATTAATTATTTTATTGAAGGTCACATGATGACTACCTTGCGAGGTTTATTAATGAAGATTGACTGTAGAATATTCCAGCAATCATTTAACTGGGCAGAGATGATGTTCCTCTGATCCCAGAAGGTATGTAACGGACGACGGTATTTGGTAAGCCGATAGAGCACCACCGATTCGATTCCAGTTATAATGTTAGGGAGGTTTAGGAAAATTAAATATTAGAGGGAAAACTCACAAATAAATATAGATAAATAAATAAAACCAGATCCAAAATGTATAATTAATAAAGAATGTCACAAGAATGATTATAGAAGTAAGATTCAAACTTGGGAAATAATTGATTTTAAGAAGGAAAGAAGAAATAATAGTAATACAACAGATAATTCCATATGCAAATAATAGGGTGAAAGGTACATACAACCAGTCTGAAATAAAAAAGTATTATGAATAGGAGAACCAATTGGTCATATACAAGTTGTGAGTTTATTTTTTACTAAACTTTGTTAAGACAAAATAAACTTCTTTCGAAGGGGGGGTGTTATGTAACGTAACAGAGTTGAGGTCCCCAACGTTACATAAAAAATTGAATTAACTATGGTCAAGGACCATACCCTGAATTAAGGTTGCTCAGTAATTAATGCATCTGAGAGGTACCTCAAGTCAAAAGAGGCAATAATTAATGTTTAATATAAAATACCATACCAATTAATAGTTAATATAATAAATTGTGCTTGTTTTTATACTGTAGCATGTTAATGTTCACGGAATATTTATGTTATGTTTTGAGTATGGTAAGAGTGAACTGATGTTGTTTAATAGGAATACTTCATCAATGATTATGTTTGTATTTATGTTAAATTTGTCTTTAGACAATCAAGTACAGTTACCTGTGTTAGGCATTATACTAAGTTTTAAGTATTGTCTAAAATTGAATAATGCTGTTGTTTTAATTAATGTTTGTAAACTTGGCCAGGAGGGCAATCTGTGTTTAAGGTTTGACAAGTAGTTCTGATAATTATATTGTAAACTAATGAAGGGTTCCAAGACGAATTAATTAAGGTAATAAAATAAAAACCAGGAAGTTAAAATTAATGTAAATAACCATTAACCAATAATTAATTGTACAGTAGGTCAGGTAAAAGAAAATTAAGTTAAAAAACCAAACAATGTTATAACAGTTGTAAGAAAACCTATAGGCCTAAATTTAATATTTGTAAAAGGAACTTAATACCTTTTTAAGAAGTCCAGTCCAATGAAACTATGGTAAAACATTTACTGTTTAAGAAGGAAGGTTAGGTGAGAATTTTAGGTAATTTAGTATTATTCCAAGCATGGAGTATTTTATTGAAAAAGAGTAGTAATATTCTATAATTCTGGCTCTAGGATACCTAATTTCACCCAATGACAGAAAAAAGTGGTTGTTAAGGCAACTGAAATGGACATGAGTTGTTTATATTGAATCATTCGTGCTGATTGTTACAAGCTATTGAGTTGAGATGGGCAGCTACATTTAAAAGAATGAATAATAAATTCTGAAGAAAATATGAATCAAAATTAAAAAAAACCTCTTTGAAACCTAATTCTATCATAATACTGATGAGTAATAAACTGATTAGACTTCCAAATTATAACTGAATACATTTAAAAGAGTTGAAAACCCCTCACCTCATTCACCAGAATAATTCCGCTGGATTCGGTATTAAACCGATTTCTCCTATAACCAGAAGATCAATTAAGAGAAATAAAGGCCGAAACTAACGGAATTATTGAGAAGACACGAAGATCTCGTTTTGCAGAGTTAACCTTCACTTGCAGAAGAAGCTGGGATACTATTTTCATTCCACCGTGACCGACAACTACCAAGATCATAGGAGAAGAACAGCAGTTAGAAGAGTTCCTGAGAGCTTCCCGGGATATTACACTATCAATTTTATTAAGGGCCAAAACAAGTTTTCCTGGATGAATGTAACTTAAGCTGAACATCTTCACTGTTTACAGACGACCAGTGCCAGTTTGAGTTCTGCCAACCCGGTAAAAAACAACTTATTTTAAATTCAATATATTTAGAGTTAATAATTTTGTTTTCTAATACTTGAGTAACCTTAATTGTGCATTTTACCTGGCCTTACTAATGGTTCAAAGAATCTTACGAACCCTGGGATAAGAATTATTTATTGTTATATTTAATTTGTATGAGTCAAAGTAACTTGATCAATTGACAATTGATATATTTTTGCATAATCGATTTGATAATCTTATTATTTTTGGAGATAACGGTAACTGTGAAATAATAGATAAAATTAATAAAGGATCTTTATTGTATGAGATAATGTTTGAAGTTATTGCAGAATAGATACTATATGTAGTGGGTGAAATAATTTACAATAAAAGGTTGATTCAAACCCGATGAACGGCTAACCTAGAAACACGATTATTACAAATAACAGCGCTAAGTGCTTACAGCTGGTGGAACGGGAGATTGCCGAACTAGCGTGTTTTTAGTACAAAATTTAAATAGAATTTTCTAACATCGAGGGACTAGGGTTGACAAGAATACTCATTACATTCAGTCAATACACTATATATATCGCTAATATTACCCAACTACTGAATACTAAGTCAAACCTATATCGTAGTACGATTATAAGTTAAAAGAACATAATTATAATTATATTTGCCTAATAATATATTTTCAGGAGGTTTCATCGGTAACAACCGAATAGATATACTAATTAATAACACATTAATTAAACCAGGTAACAACATTTTAATTGTTACAAATTGCCACCTTCAACGTGTTGCTTAACGTTGATACACTGGAGTCTCACATAAGTAAATAAAACATCATAACCGTTTTATATCAATATATATATATATATATATATATATATATATATATATATAACACTCAACAGCATATTGTCACATTACTAAAACAAATATTGTTGTTTATTAAAAAAAAAACATAAGGCTCACTCAATGTGAACTTGATTAAACAACTTGTACAAGTAGCAACATAGAATCACCGGAGTTACTGAAGGCCAACACATATAGATTACCAGTTACAATATATACTTCTTCAAAATAACAATAATTTATGAAATTAATTTAGAAAGGAGTATCAATTATGGCGGCTCAGTAGACCAGTGCGTATGGGACCTGGCTAGGTGCTACTGGCACCTAGAGGTTCCAGGTTCGATTCCCGGGCCCGCACCATAAAATCAACGTGCATTTTTCAGCCCCCAGGTCGACTCAGCCTGTAAAAATGAGTACCTGGGATAACATCCTGGAGATAATAATGGGCGGCTGAAGTGTAGTGCTGGCGACACTGCCTTCCTTGTATGCCGAACGGCTCACATAAGGCAGCCTACCCTGCCTACTCCTAAGCTACTTCGGTGGTATACATGGGAGCCATTATTATTATTAGGAGTAAGAATTAATACATTGAATATGTGATAACATTTCTACTAATATCAAAGTACACCATGTGTTACTATGATTGTAAGTAATATATATTATCTACTCTAACACCTAAAGTAATATTTCAATTTGTATTAGTTAATAAACATGCGCTAAATCACTTGTGTTTAATCTATTCACAGAGCACTGAGTTAAAAAATGGTGAATAGCATTTCAAAACTATAAGATTTGAAAATAGAAAAGGTTGAGGAGTTAAAACTTCCTTTGATTAAAATTCTTTATTGTGTCAATGTCTACTTTTCTGCTCTTTAGTAGTGTCAAGAGATGTGAATCCAATGTATAATATATAATTTATTTACTAGGTAATGCAATAAAACCTAATAATAAAACAGAAAGTGTTATTATGGCAACATAAGAAGAAGAAGAAGGAAGAAACTCCATTTCATGCCCTCACATTGGCGTAGGCCATGGAAGGTAGGTACCCTGCTCAAACCATGTGGCGTATTAGGAAGACTATGCTTCGCTACCATTACTACATTACTACACTACTCTTTACTACAGGCTGACTGGATCTTGTGTTAAAAGTGCTTCTTATTTTTATAGTGCTACAGCTAATCAAACCCAGCACCTCCAGATTAGTTGTAAAGCATTATATGCACTAATCCACAGAAAATGACATAGCACAAAAGAACATCTGAGAAACCATGGTTAAAATCTACCAACATTTTTCTGGTTTTCACTATTCCATATCCCATAAGTCCATTTCTTGACTTACATCATGCAAACATAGGCTTTATTCCTGATGCATCTCTTTTGGTCAACCCCGCTCTCTTATTATCTGTGTGTGTGTGTGTGTGTGTGTGTGTGTGTGTGTGTGTGTGTGTGTGTGTGTGTGTGTGTGTTGCAACAGTACAAATGTATAGGGTACTGTGCATTGCACAAAGTAATTAAAATAATTAATTAAAGTAAATAAATAATTCTTATTGTTAGCAATAATAATTCAGCTTTCAATCTGAACTGTAAAAGGAACGACCAAACTTTCATGTTGGGACAGGTTGATCACGCCACTTTGCTGTGTCTGTGTGTACACACATATGTTACATGTGTGTGTGAGACCTGTCGATTCCTGAAAAGCGTCACCCTTAATGAACGCTATTAATTATATGAATTTATTTATTTTGTAAAGATTGTGTGCATAATATCACAAAACCAAATACACTAAAGTGTGTATAAAAATAAGACACACATGTGTAGAAAAAATAGTGTGAAAAGTATAAAAAGTGTGATTGTAGTGAACATAAATATAAATAAAACTTATGTTAATTAAGATAAAGAAAAACGGTTTATACACAGTGAATACATAAAAATTACCGACAAGATGAATATCGGGTAATGTGCAAAGACTTCGCATTTCGCGAAGACAGGCGAATTAAGTGTGCTAATAATTTTGTGTGAGAAAGGACGCTAACGACAGACTCTGACATGCAGAATATTGTCGAAACATGATTTTAGCGCCCTAGGGTATAAATACACGAGACGCGCTAACTTAATTCTCTTTCTCGTTCAACCATAGTAGCAGCCGGAGGCTCTGCCCGGCAACTACAACTCTTTCTCGTTCAACCATAGTAGCAACTGGATGCTCTGCCCGGCAACTACAACTCTTTCTCGTACAACTACTGTAGCAGCCGGAGGTTCTTCACGACTACTCATCACTTTCGTGAGAACACCTGCAACCTGAGGCCATGACGGGAGATGAGGGAGCAGCCAAGTACATGTAATAGAATCCAGCAAGGGACGAGGATCAAGGACTCCAGGACTACACAACTACAAAGGAGCATCCAGGATCGCGGACCTAGGACCGAAGTGGACACGCTGCCGATTTATGATGACAATAAGGTGAGAAACAACCATGTATTTGTAAAACAGAGACTCACAGAAAGACAATATAATTAACAATGTAAAAAGAGAGACAATCCAATTCAAAGATGAATTAATAAATTTTGCAAATGTAAATATTTCTTGTATAGTAATTAGAGTAATATTAAAAAATGTTGTAAACTATAATTTTGAATCAATAACTTAGTCATTGATATTTAAATTGATATAAAAGTAATTAGTAAATTTTATTAGAAATCAAAGCAATGCATATGCAGTATATTCAAAAGAAATTAGATCTTTAGAAAGAAATTAGATAATCTAATAATTATCACACTAATGAGCAAGCCGAGAGCAATATTAGATAATTATAAATGTGTATTATAGTATAAGATTGTATACTATGTGTAATACGAGATTATCACTTATATGTAATAATTAGATGTGTGCTACAACTACACACACAAGCAAATAATAATGATATTTTAAATCGCAACCAAATAAGAAATTTTTGATTAATAAATTTGTAAATGATTTTAAACTAATTACGTTGTGTTATTATTATTACGATTACACCCATCATATACACACACAAATTTAATGTGTTGTGTTGTTGTATAAAATGGCTCCCAAAAACGTGGGGCTCACACATTAAAGAATTAACTGTAGTTGTAATATATATATATATATATATATATATATATATATATATAAATTTGTGATGTTATTCAATTTCTTTCTTCTGCAAGTAGTATAATTCTTTTTTTTTTAGTATGTATGTATTCAGGCATGCACAGTATGCACAGTGCTACCTGGCACTTATTATTACAATTTGTGTACTGTGGTCATGAGATCAAGTCAAGGTCATGACTCTGCTTACTCTAGTGCTGGGGAATAATACAAAGGTTGTATCTGGCATGCCTGGGCCAGACAAGTTACAAAAGCATGTACTCTACTCACACATACAATTTTCCTGTATAACAGGAAATGCCCAAGTGATGTGCTCTAGGAACGGACTCCACTACTTGCTCCTTGTAAAAGCAGAGTGTCTGGGGATTAACAGCAACAACAGTAATGTATGAAGTTATACACCATTGGATCTATTTTATGTGTGTGTGTGTGTGTGTGTGTGTGTGTGTGTGTGTGTGTGTGTGTGTGTGTGTGTGTGTGTGTGTGTGTGTGTGTGTGTGTGTGTGTGTGTGTGTGTGTGTGTGTGTGTGTGTGTGTGTGTGTGTGTGTGTGTGTGTGTGTGTGCGCTTTCTGATGTACACTAACACCAAACATAACAGGCTCAAATTTTTATTTCAGTGGTACTCCAATGAAATCTTTTCCCATGGGTATGGTAATCCCGTGGCATAAATAACAATAACACTGCTACATTATATGGTCTGAAGACAGTGTCTCTTGAATCATCTGCAGAATGTTAAATTGATAGTACCATAAATTGTCTCAAGCAAATTTATATACTTAACTTGGTAAAAATCTTTTCTTGATTATTAAAGTATTAATATTTATTGTATCATGAAAATCAACATGTAATTATCAAGATATGTCAATTTTTTGATTTTCTGTAAAAACCTGGGTGTCAATTATGTTTTTATTTCCTTAGTAATTATGACATGACAATGCACTCTCTATGTAGTTCATGTATTTTCTTTTATTAGACAATGTGTTCTCTACTTTGAATGTGCTCTCCTGAAAGTAGAACACTGATAAATGATAATGACAATCATAGGTTAAAATTATGACAATCTGCTGAAAAATAAACTTTCATACATATTATGAAATTGTATGAAGTTGTAAACGTATACATATTATACAACTATATAAATAATAAGGTCATAAATTAAAAAGAACAACATGGTACTTTCCAGGGGGGAAGAATAGTAGCCTATTTACCTAGCCACTTGCTCACTTTTCCTTCTACTGTCCATAAAGAAACTCATAGTTTTTGAAAATATGATAAAATTTATTTATACCTATGTAACTGTTTGTAAAACTATTTCCCTACAGTTGCTTTTAACATTGCTACAGAAAAATTCTTCAGAACCATCCTAGTAATTATAATTTCTCACCACAACCGTACCTCTAAGCTAAATTATACGTGGAAGGACCCCCCCCCCAGAGTACACAAAAGAAGAACCTGTAACCAGACAAGAATTAGGGGTTAAATTTTATAGGCACCTTAGTTACCTGAACCTTGTTGATATTTCCTTGGCATCCTGTTAAAAATACATATGACTTATGTTATATTTGTATAATAGTAAAAAGTTAGTGTAAACAGAGTGCACCGACGTAGTCTGAAACAATAAAGGTGTTTTGCGTTTTATCACCTCTTCAGATAAAAAAGTGTGTCCAAATAAAGTAGAATTCTCTACAATTTATCTGATACTACATTGATTAAAACACAATTAGCAAAGTCTTAGACATACTTTCATACTTAAATTGCATATTTATTTTTTCGTTCATAGTGAGGGCTCAGAAAATAGAATGCATTATTATGAACATTATTTTTCAAATCCCAAGTGCTTTATCAATTCCTTGATAAAAGACTTTAGGAAGTTCTTAGACCTTCTGGCCATTATTTAGACACATATATTATATAACATCGCCAAATTCAGATCAATTTTGATAACTATAAGTATGTATAAAGAATGCTACAAAATAATATATTTTAATAAATAAATAATGAAGAGAATAAAATTATAAAATGTGATTAAGAAAGAAGGAGAAAGAGTTATGAACTAAAAGTGATTAATAAAGAAACTCAACGACTAGACTGACAGACAAACGACATTGACCCAACCCCAGAGATTGGCCAGCTAAGAACCAAAATAAAGTAAACAAGATGAGAAGTGAAGGAGAAGAAAATTGAGAACAAAGAGGGAACCAACCAACGATGAAGAAAATAAAATGAAACACGTCAAGAAAACACAGACAAGACATGGAGAATAGAGAATGGAGAAATAATGTAATCAAAAATAATAACGAAAATGAAACCGGTAAAGAACCAAAATAAATAATAAATGTTAGTATTGATTGAGTGACACTTGTAAATACAGTAGTCATTAATAAAACATGATAGCTAAAAATACACTAGCCAAAGAGTTAGAAGTACATATAAGTTGTTAATAGAGAAAGACATGATATTAATAGGTATATATAATATGTGTAGAGAAAGAGAAAGAGATTAAAATAGTGAGAAGTAAACAAAAGTTAACATAGTGAAAGTGAAATTACCCTAAAGTGAAATGATAGAAAAAGAAACACTAAGTAAATTACGATAGACACAAAATAATTTAAAAGTGCAAGTGATAAATAAACAAAGATAGTGTCAGTAATAAAAATAGTAAAAATAGGGAAGGCTAAGATAAACTTAGTAAAATTAACCAATATTTAAGGTTTGATAGTGAGCAGTAACATTTAAGAAAGTTATTAAGAATAAAATTTAAAATAAACCATTGATTCAGTAATAATGAACACTGAAGAGTGATATTAACTGTAGTGATTATAAAATAATATTATTGTAGAACTTAAAAATGTATTGTAGAATTTAAAGGTGAGAATCACATGACAAAGTAATAAGATAGTGTTGACATGGAAAAGAAAGCAAGGAGTTTTATAAAATAAGTAGTTTAAAACCATAAGTAAACACCCATGTTATAAGGGTAGAGTTATGAAACAAGTTCAATAGAGGTGAGGTTGTTTGTCACCCAAACAATAAATCAAAAGTAATGAATTGTACACAAATATTAGATAATAAGTGTTAAATAATTATCTAAACAATTATTTATGAATAGGGTATGGATTGGGTAATTATCCCAAACATAGGTCTAAATGTTGTAGATTATATGATGAATAAATAGTAATTAATAGCCATATTGTTGACATTGGCAGAGTAATTAAATAAGAAAAGAAAGCAATGTTTGAGTTAGAAAAGAGAAAACCGTTAGTAAATAATTAGCAAGAAATAATGAATAAAACAATTGTAACACAGTAAAATCACACAAAGACTGAACCAAAACACATCCATAGATAATAAACATAATTCTAAGAACAAAATAACGCTCTAGGACAAAATGAGATATAATGTGTATGAAGTAATAAAAAATCAGTAATGGCCTACTTAGACTTGAAACAGGCCTAACGGTCAAACACCAACAAATACTAATTGTATAAAAATAGCCAAATAATTAACAAATCCAAGGTAACAAATTAACCAAGGATGAATGGTAAATTTTATTAAAAACAAAATATTAAAATAAGGAGTTATGTAAACAGAGAAATGTAATTAGTAAATATTAAATTAATTTTAAACTTATGAAACATGAAATAACCCAATATTGTGGATACCAAAATAATCTTTGTAAGAAAATACAAATGACAGTGCTAATAATTAATACTTAAGAAGGAAGATAATGGAAGGAAGAAAGCCAGAAGATATATGAAGATTTGAAAGGAATTCAAATTTTGATAACAATGGATTTACATTAAGCTAGCCCAATCAGATTCCTTTGGTAACCATGGAAACCACGGTTGAAGACGAAATTACCGTTGAATATGATTACTCAGAAAGTGACGCTCAGGAAAAACAGACCCCAGAATTCAGAACAACCAATGTTCTTATTTAAAATGTTTTAAAAGTCAAACAAAGTGTCCAAATTGAACGAGAAGGAGGCTGACTATCACTGAACTCAATTACCTGGTGGAGAAGACATTTTATTTCCAGACGGAATGAATAAATGAATCTGAATACTTTGAAAAAGATGCCAGAAGCCCGAATAAATGAAAACTGAATTATATTGCGGCCACATTCCTTTGCTCCAGACCAACAGATTAATCACATGCTACGAAGCTGTTAAGTATCCAATAAATTATCTAACTTCCGAAATAACGCACTTTGAATATTTCTCACTATATTCTGAAATATCACTGAATCAATTTTATTCTCTTTCAAAGATTAAATAAAAATGTTAAGACACTGAGAATTTGTCAAATTAGGAAGCTAACCTAGTATTAATTTATGAACCTTTAAAACACTTTTACTACACTTCAACAAACCATTTATAGTTACACATTATAATATTTAAGTAGCAACATTGTAAGGTTGTGTATTTTTATTATTGTAATTGCATCTGAGCCTTTTAACGTGATCAAAAGAATCCAACATTTGAACGAAAATATTTGTTTACCACTTTGGTAGAACGACATACTGTAGGTTAGTCACGTTCAAAATCGATTGTAAAACCCAGAGAGAAAACGTCTCATAAATAAATAACCGGTGCAAAATTATATAAGAAATCAAATATAGTTTGTGTCTATGAAAACAGAAATCACCAATTATTAATAAATCAATACTGTGTATATAAAAATGTGTTTTATTTTCAGTAGGAAGGTGTATTCTTAATGTTATAAATTACATCGAACGTCTCTGACGTGATAACTAGCGCTCAAGCAGCGAATAAGGCAACTGCTGGCTTGATCATACAACTCGATAAGCGGCGGGAAAAATTGAATTCTTCACTCCGTCTGAGCAGAACCGCTGATAATAATACATTTTTAATTGTTTTATATAAACAATTTGGCGCCACCCGCGAATTATACACTCCTAGTGAACCTCAGATCGGGACTACGATACCTGGTTATCCGTACGCTCGCTACGGAATCAAGCATCGTAAGTTACGTTACCGAGCGAGGACGAATTGGTAAGACACACATACACAAGTTACACTCTGACACACTTCAACATTTTACAGAATACTTTAAGGACGACGTTTACACGCTTGCAGAAGTAAGACGGACGGCACATGTTTCATAATAATATCCATGTTGAATATCTAAATAAAAAACTGATAATTTATAAATCCAGAAATAATGAACACTCTTCTGTAAAATATGAAATTGTTTTTTTTTTCTATACATAATTAAGTTAATAGACAGATAAAATATGAACAATTATATTAGTTAATGAGTAACTACAAGACAGAATTTGTTAAGTCGCTCAGAATCACTACAGCAGTAGTTATTAGTGCTGTGTACATACAGCTTAACAGCAGAAAACTTTATAAATTTTTTGGCAATGTTAATTTTAAATTGTAAACATTTAATAAGTAATACCATAATGTGCAAAAATGTATTAACGTCTGATTAACACTGACACCAACAGCAAATCCTGGATATATGGTACCTGAATGTTCTAATACATTAACCACGTTCGTTTAAAGATGCAATGTTTAAAGTAAAAAAGTATAAAAGTGGGAGAAACATCACTGCAAATTTTGGTGAAATTTTAACTGTAGAATAATGAATTCTAATTAAAAACAGAAAAGGACCAGAACAATGAGAATTAATAAAAGAACATCAATATTGTTTCTAACAGATCATACATGGTTTCTCCTACCAGTGACACTGATATAAAATAGCCGATATGACACACGCACAAAGCACAAAACAAATTCGATCTACCCGGTGTTTACAAGCTAAATTGCTCAAATTGCAATAAATTCTACATAGGCCAGACAGGACGTAGCTTCAAACAGAGATACATTGAACACACAAAGGCACTCCACTCCACTACAGAATCTACCTTTGCAAACCACCTCATTGAAGCAAACCACACATATAAAAACATCGACAATAACATGAACATTCTACACGTACACACAAAAGGCCGAAAACTAGACACTCTAGAACAATTAGAAATCTACAAACACACAAAAACAAATAACAACGACATCCTAAACGAACAGACACAATTCAAATTTCACGCATTATTCGAACACATCTCACCCAACACACACAGCATCGATCTTTCGAAAATCTATCCCGTCGCCAACAACAAGACGGACAGCGCTACCTACGGCAGCCTCTGAAGAAGCTTTTTAAAGGAGAAAACCGGTTTAGGCTTTAAGGTAAATCTTTATGATTTTACTTATAAAAAACTTAGTGTTCCGAGTCGTTAATACAATAGTGATATTTAGTTAAGTAACGGACACGTCATGGACAACGAAATCCAACAATATATAATATTCTGGATCTGAAATATTGGCCACTGTAACCAAGGAGAATTATTTTAAAAAGGCACATTGTATAACACACAATATTAAAGAAGAAAACAAATATTTTATTACTACTTACTATAGGTAGAGCAAGACCTGCAGAAATGGCTAAAGTAAACAACTGAATATAATTATACATTAGATATATTAATGATTACATAAGTTACTTGCTTCAGTTTCTCTGGGATAAAAAATATTATATGTAATTTCCTGAAGAGAGGGGGAATTTTATTGTAATACTATATGATATCAAATGAATTTGTGTGTTGTTTTGACTTAATACACTAACCAATGAAACAAATATAAACCTATTGCTTATTGACATAACTGTGACAAGAAACAATATTCAAATGCAGAATTTTAAAGATAGGGTATATTTTTTGATTAGGCCTATATATGTGCAAACAATCTTTGAAAAAATGCCATCTGTGTCTGTTTGTAACTTACATCTACACATCTACACACATATTACACACATGTTACATCTAACTTACACATATAAGAAGAAACAGACAAATCTGACACAGGGTAGCTCAGTGGAATGCCATGCATTCATCATGTTATATTGTGTTTGGCTCAAGATCAAGTCACTCCAACCCCTGATAGACTTTTCAAGTTTTCTTTCCTCTTTTTCTTTTCCACTCCAGGAATAGGTGCCATCATCTGTCCTGGTCTATTAAGTGATCCAAAAAGATCACTAAATGGCTATGAATGGCCTAAAAGATCTATGAATGGCTTTCCTAGATCTCTTTTCCTCTTAAGGTATATTTTGAAATTGGTTGTGGAGGCGTTCTTCTTATAGAATCCAGTTCAATCTACCTTTAATTGATTCTTGCAATTATATTTATATCTATGTTTATACTTATAGATATACGAGGGGGGACCCAAAAGTAACGAGAATTTTTCTCTGGCAGTTGGTAGAACGCTAGTTCCGACTTCTCCCGCTAGATGCCTTCACTAGACACCATTTTGTATCAGTTGTACAGGATTTAAGGATTTACGAGTGGTTTTCTCGTTTTAAAAGTGGTCAAATGTCAATTGAAGACGAACCACGAGCGGGACGTCCCTCGACTTCCAAAACGGACGAAAACATTGAAAAAATCCGTGTCGCAATCATGTTTGATCGTCGTAGAACAATCGAAGAATTGGAGGAAATGACTGGAATATCCTGGAGTTCATGCCATCGAATTCTGACTGAAGATGAAACGTGTTGCAGCAAAATTCGTTCTGCGTTTGCTTTCTTGTCGGCTCAAATCCTTGCCTGGCTCAAAGCTTCCTCCCCATAAGCCGTCCGAAGCATTGCGACAGTTTCTGCTGCTGATTTCCCTAACAGGAAACAGAACCTGATGTTAGCACGTTGGTATTTAATGTCTGCCATTGACAAATCGCCGAAAACGTGAAACAGCGCTTACAAAAAATAGTCACACTGACCGCGTTAATGTTTCCACAACAATGCCGCTAGGGCAACTGATACAAAATGGTGTCTAGTGAAGGCACCTAGCGGGAGAAGTCGGAACTAGCGTTTTACCAACTGCCAGAGAAAAATTCTCGTTACTTTTGGGCCCCCCTCGTATGCTTATATCTACTTTAATGCTTATAAATTGTTTTTTACATTTTTCATATTATCAATTTTCTATAATGTTAACAATGAACAGATATGTCTAATTTCTGCAGTTGTTTACCATCGCCACTTGTTTCCCTTCTGTCTTTGTTCCCTCAGTTCATCATAGATATTGATAGCCATAATACTTATTAAATGTCAAATGAGATTACATAAGGTGTCTTTTTTGTTTTTTGAAATATTAAAATGTCGAATAAGAAATAGTTTTTTCTCGGCATATCACCGTTTGTGTACCACAATTCAGCCTCACTGAACATAACGTAGGGCCTACTAACCTTTCCTTAGATTGTGCATACTAAACTGCTTCCCTGGAAATTGTTGTCCATGACGTGTCCATTGATTAACTAATTATAAATATATCACTACTGACTCGGATCACTAATTTTTTATTGGTAAAAAATGTTAAACTTAATAAGTTAATTGTATCAGAGGTTCTGATGAAGCTTGTAATAAGCGAAAACTGGTTCAGTCTATAAGGTAAAAGTTTAACATTTTACCAATAAAGTAACGGTATGGAGAACAATACATGACTTTCATGTTCTCAGATTTATATTTAAAACCATTTTCGAAATGAAATATTTCCATAGAAACTACTTCTTTCTTCAGCCTTAACCACAGTACTGTGGTCACTAACGTATGCCACCTCACGTTAGCGCACTAGATTTTCACCGACGATGGCAGTCGATGGCATTGCCGAAACGTCTGGTTTTGCAGAAAACATTGGACTACGGCTAAACAGCCCGGGAAGGAATTTTAACAACAAACTACTTCTTTGTACACATATAAAAATTATCCCCTCCCCCTTCAACTATCATTTTCATTTATAGATATTTCATCCACCTTTCTTTTCAGGATACTTTATCAAAGTTATGTACTTTACTCTTGTTAACACCTAAAACGTTACAGGTAAACTATCCCTTCTCCTTAACCGATCTTCACTAAAATCAATAGACCTTGAGTCTTCTACAACTCAGGGACATATGCAAATAAATATTTGATTCTGTTTGAATTTGCGCCAGTTATCGTTATGGTTAATGCCATAGAAAAAATTTACAGGCATTGGACAAATGCAATGCATAGTGAAGGGCGTTGAAAATGCTTCAATAAATCTAAAAAATATATATATTTATGTTCAGATTATAAGTTAAATGTAGTCGCATTCATAAGCGAAGTTTTAAATGTGTACTACATTATAGACAACAAAGAAGTAGTTTCTATGGAAACTCACCGGTTCCCAATTTCGATAACGCACCAGCGATCGGCCGCAAATGTGCGACACGTCCTTATAAACACTTTCAATGTTAAAATTATACACACAGACACTTTTATAACGAAAAACAAGTAGTGGGTGTAAAGTAATGTGTCGGGCGTTACCTCCGCGCACTTTTGTTACTTACTCTGTTGACTGGATCCTCTGCAGTGATGTAGTCCTGTAACACAACTTAATACTATGCTTTTTGTGGGCGCCACTTGGAAACGTTTGTTCCAAGAAAAAAATGAGATTGATAAAATTTTTAAATCTACGAAAAAATTTAAACAAGTCAGTTTAGCTTGGAAAAATCAGTTAAGTTTAATGATTCTTCAAAAACAAACAAATCGTCTGAAGGACTAACATTCATAGAAAAAAATTATAAAATTGCAGAGAAAAAATTTTACAAGTTATTATTATTGACAATTTTTTATATATCCAATCAAGTATCGGCTAGTATATTTCAGATTCTGACTCAGTTGAAAAGCATGAGTTTAATACGTGAAAAATCTTTACTCTCAGGACGTGACTCCTTTGAACTACCAAGACATATCAATTAGATGCCTTACAAGAAAAAACTAAGTGATTTGAAGGTGTATGTGTGGCGTGTGAAGTACAACTGCGTGATAAAATGTAATGTAACCAGGTAACAAATGACTTTAATTTTGGTAACTCACGTTCCAATGGTTATTTATTCTCGCACTGGACACTCCTTTCGGGTAGTTTCTCAATCTCGCCTCTTCGGGTGTACACTGAATCTATTTAAAGTCAAATTTTGCGATCATTACTTTTTCCGCAATTTTGTAAAAACGTTTGGCAGTAGAATATCGTTCAAACGCCGCCAAAAGCTCATCAGCTGCTCCGCGTTAATTCAGAAATTATCCGCCGCAGCGCTGATTCCCATTCAGTGTCGAGAAGAAAGGCTTGTTGGGTATATGTTTGTTTACGTTAGGGGGAATTATTGTCACGTTAGTCAGTCTATGCGAACACAGCAGAATTCGTTCTCTATTTAAATTTTTGGTCCCTCCTGGGCCGCTTGACGTTCTGGCTGCGTGATTTCTATTAAAATTTGCCGTATCGCTGCTCTATTTCAGCGACACATTTGGCGTAGATTCTCGTTGAGGTTAAGTCAGTCGGTATGTCTATGTACGGGAAAAAGCCTTTCTCCGTGTCTTGTCGATTTCTCGCCTCTTCGGTTTCGCCTTAGCTGCGTTGATCAGTGTTGTGGGTGATGCATCAGTTCTGGAGTTCAAGTTTCAAGTGTTTTTCGGTCGGATTTGGTCTCTCTTTTATACTAATTCAGGATGACTGTTTTCATCGACTTCCGGTATATTTGTGTAAAAATTCTTTCTAGATTGTTCGAGAATAAACGAAATGGAATGTCATGGAACAATTTTCACTTCCGTAGAAGCTTTTAGAACGAATTTCTTATTCTTCATACAAAGGATATTTCAAAAATTACACTGGTATTTATCAAACAGTTTTACATTAGTACTCACAATTTGTATGCCATTAATACATTTAGATTCCCTGTTTTTAACTGAATCTAGCGATACTAAATATGATTGGTTTCTAATTAACTTAAGTCTAATAAACAATACAATATACAACCCTCATCTTGAGTTGTTATCATTGAAAACTCAATTTTTATAACAAAAATTGTTGTGGAGTTACTAAGTTCCTTCCACAAGCTGAACATCTAATACTACTACCTTCCTACAACAAAATAAACAAATTTTAACATAGATAAAACACAAATAAATACAATTTTATATGGCCTCTGTTCATGGCCTAGATTCTTGTCAGTTTTCTAATACAATGATTAGTCTTTTTCTTTAATATATGTATTATTTCACTACCGTACACACAGAGTTTATTATTTTGTCTATCTTTTGTGATACCTGGTTACTCTGTACATATATTATATTTATCACAAGATGACATAGCATCATTGATTGGTCTAGAGATGTCCTTTTTTATGGCGTGACAAATCTCACTCTAATTAGTTAAATTCTTTTAGAATTGACTTTACTTTCAACTGAGTTTGTTTCTTATTAAGGTATACTGATGTATTGTACCTTTCTATCTTATTTTTGTTAGCATTATGTAAGTATTTAGCCAGATATGATTATTTTTGTACTGGATGATTGGTTCCAGCCATACATGGTATAAGTAAATATTTTGCTAACTTGACTATTACAGTGTTAAAGTTAGTCAGGTATATTAGTATAGTTGCTTTATATCATATTACAGCTTTCTAATGCAATTTGGTTGCATTTTGGCAACATTAAATTCATAAATTATACAATATTAGATGCCTATTACATGTCTTTAGTTAACACTGTTTTTGGCTATTTTGACTGCTTTTTATTCATTTGACAGCTTCCTTTATTTAAGATACATTGTTCACTACTGTCTGCTTGACAATTACATATAGTTTTTATTTAAATCTGATAATAATTAATTTTTTCATGAAAACTGGGTGTATGGTCTCAAATCCAACACATTAATATTTTTTGTCATAACAAATATATCATTTTTATTCTAACTTAAACTCTTTCTAATAATGTATTTAAATCATTTAATACATTTATTTTATTTACATCACATAATATAATAATGGATCATGTCCATTCATTCACAAAAAAATAGTTTTTAATACTCTATTCATAGTTATAAAACTTAATAATTATTGACTTCATTTTGGTTGATTCTGACATTATTTCTCTCTCTTATAGTGTCTTATGGTTTTTTTTCACTCTTATTCACTTTAATAATATATATGGGGTTTTGTCTTAGTCATAGTTTGGTCGTTTTTTCAAGTTGATAGAAATAATTATTATACAAAATTACACAATTTTTTGGGACTACTTGGGTTCGATACTGTTCACCTCACTTTCCTCTTATGCTAACTTACTATATAAATGATTTCCTTTATGGAACGTTCTGTGACGTTACACTTTTCAGAAAATGAATTTTCTTCATGTTTTGAGGGTAGTACAATGAGAATCCGCCCTTATCTCGAACACGATTTTTTCGCCATCACCATACTTCGATTTGCTTATGGAACATGGAAGTAAAAATTGGTGATGCGAGTCAATAGTGATATATTTATAATCATTTAATCTTTTATTACTATCACGTACGTGGTGTGTTTGCATGCGCATAAGCTTGTGCATGCAGTTGCTACAATATTCTATTCAATCTCGAACAAAGAAGACTACAAAGTGTGGCGAAGTCGCCGTGTGTATAATCGACATTGGCCGCTTATACTTTCACTTAGGCCTACCTGGGGTTTTCCCAGCAGCTGGTTTACCCTGTTCTGTTTTTTATGTTTGTAGTCGAACTCTCGGCAGTTTCCGCATGTTAACCGCATGAAGAAACATAATATTTCTCAGTGTAGCAATAAAATAAGGAAGTTATTTGTTTTCTGTTATATAATAATTGTTTTGGCGAACACAGATAAAGTAATTTTACTTACAGAAGGCAAAGTTACCTGGACGTAGGCAGAGACACAATAAATTTTAAGTTACTGTCCCCTTGCAATCAGTTTAAAACTGTACATTATTCCCATTTATAGTGATATCAGTCCAGTATTTTTACATAGTTCTGTGATTATTACTCCGCAAATAATTTCCACAAACAATTAATTATAGTGTAACAATATGGTTAGGACTACTTATGAGACAATTAAAATTTGATTAAGCAACGATTAATTCATAACGTTCCTGGACTTGTAAATATAGGCCGCCAGTAAGGATTTCATAGAGTAACTCTATTTGATGTGTTTACTCGATTTGTCGATTTAATTATATATGATCCAGTGAAACACTTGTATGTATGTCTAGTAGACCTACAACGGGCAAAAGAAAATTGTGGCCCTTATTACTAAATCTTGTGCTACATACTAGGACGTTTTCTAGGACGTATGCTTTAGAAAGTACAAAACGACATTGACGCGTTGCATACTTACGGATAACTTACGATAGTGAAATTACACTCAGTATAGACAATAGCGTACTTTTATGCGGGAAAACATTTTTAGTAGGAATGAACAGCGGAAGCAGATCGAGATGACATCGAGAAGCAGTTAACGCAGAATCTTTCAGTTCTGAATTCTACTCTGAAGAATGTATATTATTTTTAGAACCAGAGGGAATATGCTGAAAATGCTGTTAGTTTGTTGAAGTCTACATCATGAAATATATAGACAAGGGGTTGTTATTATAGGATTATTCAGGAAAGGTTTTCGGAGTTGATAGTTTTTAAAACAATACGATACTTTAAAAAAAATCATAAGATAGAAAATGTGAAAACCGTACTTATATGGCTTAACACTCGGTTTTGAGAGTTTATTCGCTTCCTGTATTATGGAAGCATTATTGGATATTTAGTTTACAGTACAGTAGGTAAAAGTATAGTAACCTATACTAAAATCCCGAGATATAGCCATTGAACGGTACCACGAAAAAAAACATTAAGCAAACGAAACAATGTTTGAAGACTGCCAGACGGAAGACCCACAAAAAAGATAACAAATACACATGCAACTAATGGCCGGACACAGAATCCCAAAACAAATGTTAGAAGGCGCAAAGAGATGAGGGAGAGATTTTGAAGATGACTTGTAGATCGACCAAGAAAGATGGTGACTGGGAGTCAGAAATCGTAGGAGAATGTTGTAAGCTAATGATGACGATTATCGATATCCATTTATTCTCTATTTCCCGGTTAGGCGGGGTCAGAGACTGTTGCAGCTGTTCTTTCGTCTTCCTTTTGCTAACGAATCTTTTGATTCAATTCAACACGTTCTAGATCCCTGTACAGTTAATTACTTACTATTACGGTGAGTCATGCTCTATAACGAATTTTTGAATACTCTTGCAAATTTCATGCTTATAAAACCATTACATACGCTATTATTACGTTATGGTGTTATTTCTCGATCGCCTTTTGGATCCTGCCGGTCTGACCACTAGGCCACGTGGAGCTCCAAAAAACCATTTTTTTTGGAGCGCGGTTGGAATCCTGCGAAGATCGACAAGGACAAAAAGTTTCAGGTTAGGCAGCTTAAGAACGCTGTTGTCTGGATGTTGTCAGATATGTGCAGGCACTTGTTAGGAACGATCTCTAACCGAAGTAAGTAATTTCTCTTAGTCCAATGAGATTCTAGACTGCTTGATGTTACCTTGCCAAGACGTTATCACTTATGATTACTTATTCTGCCTTCAATCATATTGCATTAATGAATTGTTGGAGGGAACTGTCTCCGCGGAAAACATGTTTTGTTTCTATGACACTTGATCTACTGATTTTATATGTCTGCCTGCATATACTTTAATTGCCTGCATACTTGTTCGTGTATTGTGGAGTTTTTGTTGACGTCGCATTTCAAATAGTCAATTTTGTTGGCAGATTATACGATACAAAGAAAGCCAGAATACGATAGAATTAAGGCTGTTCTTATTCTGTTATTTCATTAAAAAATAAAAAACAAAAAATAAAATACTGATATAACTTGAAAAGTATTAATTAATTGGAAGTGGACAAGAATTGAATTATCGATATTTTCGTCTGTTCTATATGATAATCAATTATTCCATCTCTATCTCAGATAACCAGTTAAAAACTGCTAAAACGTGTTCAGCCAACCTGTACGGTAAAACATTTTCTGGGAAAAATATAATGAGAAAGGGTCACAGGAACCTCAGTTGCAAGTGTTCATACGACTGGTCCAGAGTTGAACCTTCTAAAAAAATAGAATTTTTACTGGCATTTTGCACCAGTATTTGTAGTATTTGAGACTAAACTCTGTTGCATGCAACTGAGACCAAATATCGCCTCACGGAAAAAGAGACGTTCTAAACAGGAAACTGTAGAAGTCAGTTTTAGACTCGATTCCTAACAGATATTGTGCCAACGTTTGAATCAGTACAAAGCTGCTGTAGGCAATAAGACACGTGGCGGAATGTATTATTAACGATATCAATAAAACACCGAGAACCAGAACCCTTCACTGCGTCATGTCGGCAACCAGTTTACCTTGCGCACGCCAATTATAGACAAACTATACGATACGTTTTGTACTTAGATACAGTAATAAGTCCTGTACACACTACAGTTACAAAACAAACCGACGTACAACAGTTGTTTCTTTGTTTCGCAAATAAAGTAGTTTTTCGAAACACGTTAAATGATTAAACACAGCGGTAAACTATGAGCAACGATCGTTAACGGTGACAAATGTACATCGTTGTCTCACTGACACCGCGCGCGTAATGTAACAGAAACACAAACTCTCTCTCTCCCTCACGCACACACACCACGCTACACTTTTAATTACGCAAGTAATTCCACCAAATGCTGAAGATATATGAGAGTAGACAACTTAAAAATACTTGGACCCCAGAGAGATTACGTTAGCAGGAAGTTTCCAGCACAAGGAATAATATTAATCAAAATAGAATAAGCTAAAATAATTCCTTGCATCTGTCACCCATTCACAAAAGGGGATATGTACAAAAAAAAACTGTGTGAGATATTCAGCTAAGTTGTTTTCCATATACGGATATATCAGAATGTATATTGGAAAAGTGACAAAAAGCGGCGAAAACCGTTTCAATACAAAACGGGCCATGTCTACATTGTGTTAGGCAGCAGAAAAGGATATCTACATAGCATATGCGATATGCCCATTTAATAAAGCATAATGACTTGACTAGTCCTTTTTTAAAAAAAGGCTAAATCCATTGCAAATCATTAATTGTGATTAGAAGACGGCGGTACAAACTGTTACGAAACCACCAACATATCATATCAAATTTGCACCCATAAAGCGTATAATTGTTAAAAGAAGTAAAAAAGAATAGCAAGCTTTTTTAGGAGGAAACAAATTAGGAAGCAAATTTGGAACTGCCAAATTCTGTGCAAATGTGGTAAGAGTTTGAATTTACATCATGTAGTATTAAGTCACTGAACAATGTCAGTGGAAAAGAAAAGTTATATAAATAATATACTTAAAACAATTTTCGGATATAAAAGGAGGGATTTACCAAATTTTCATTATTTTACATAACTAACTGATGAGAAATCAAATAATAATGGTTTATTACAAGGTGTTAATGAATATGATGACGACAAACAAGTTTATGAAGATAATAATAATGTTGTTTAAATAAATTATCCGCAAAAAAAAATACTTGATATATTTGTAAGGATTTGTATGTAAGTTTATTGTTTTGTTTTATTTTTATCTTACAATAAATGACTTTATTGTTAATGAAACAATGTGTCTATAGTTATATTCTTGTCCTTCGACTCAATGCTGCTGCAAACGAGGATAAATAATACAAACTACAGCAGAACGAGATAAGTCCATATTAAATTTATTATTATTACAAAATTATTTATCCATGGTTTTTAATATTTACACATTAGTTTAGACAATTTTTTAATTATAAACAAGGTATCAGTTTTTTTGTGTTCTCTGAAAAATTTTTGGACATATCCCCTTTTACAGATATGGACATTGAACACCCTTGGGGTTTTTAACAAATACAATAATAAAAGTTGACATGTAAAATAGCTCAGTCATCAGCAACGGATACAGAGTGAAATCAAGAAAGCTACTGTGCGCAGTGCATGTAGCTCGGATGTATGAGTTTAATGTTCTTGCATGATTACCTATAAAATGACGGAACGTACCGTTAGGTAGACCAAGAAGGAGGTGAGACGATTCTATTAAGTCAAAGATTAATCTCGTACGTGGCGCAGTAAGGGATTTTGGTGGGGGTAGATGTTGAACCCCTCCCCAGAGAGACAAAGAAAAAATTAAATTTTTAAAGTTAAAAAAAAATGTAGTCATATAAGTCGAATTAAATAATTAGGTTAAATAGTTATACGCGAGACGAACGATTGTAATTCCACTACGCTATAGTCTTGAGATTGAAGGTAGAATTCCGATAAGATGACAAAGAGATTTGGTATATGTATTATTTTGAGTGTGGTTTTTGAAACATGGACGATCAAGAAGAAAGAAGAGAGGTACCTAAAGAGCTTCGAAATGTGGTTATGGCGAAGGATGATTAAGGCGAAATGGACTGAGAAACAGTGAAGTAAAACGAGGACAGGAGAGGAAATAAAACTGCTGAAAGTAATAAGATAGAGAAAAAATCTATGTTTACATAGATGATGTTGGGGTGTGTATATTGCATATCCTGTATTGGGGCATGTGTCTCCCCAATCACAGGATCGTAGAGAGAAAGATGGAAGGAAAGCGAGGTCGGGTACAAATTTGAATACTTTAGATATCAAGGTAGAACGATATCAGATGATATCAGAGAAAGGTGGAGCTATGCACAGGACTGAGCATCTACTTGAAATCTGTCGTAGGTAGTTTTATTAAAGAAGAAGAAGACAGTTTTGCATGTATGAAATTGCTTTGTGTAAACATTGCTAGTTGTCTAGTAGTTGAATAAAGGTTTAAATTTTTGTCCTAGTTTTTAAAGTCATGTCCTCTTAGCGAGTAGAAAAGAGGTGCCTTCGAATATTCATTCAACCCGCAGCGTATCCAGCTCTATTTTATGGTACTTATCGTGAAGCAATTTATTGTACAGCAACTTAAAAATGTCTGTGTTAAAGTTTTGTTCTTGCTATTCAAATCGTACAGCTGTGTTTACTGTTGTACATGTTTTTCGATTCGTATTTAATAACTTTATCGTATTTTCAATTTAGCGCTTTATTACCATTTGTAAAACAAATCAACAACTAAAATCCCAAAACGTGTCCGTTAATCCGTGCGTATATAAACCCAAGACGGAACACTCCATACCCTCTGACGGTGAATTGACTTGTACGCTACATTAACTTCAACAAAATTTGCGGCCAACCACGTGTTTGCGAGCCCCGTAGTGCGATTTTGAATATGACCTGTAGTGCCATTTCGTTGAAATCTCTTATTAATTTCTGTGACAAAACGAGTAGAGGAATTTAATTTCATTTGCTACAAGATATTTACAGAAAAGTAAGTTACTTCGCCTCACTAAGGAGACGTTTTAAAATTTATGATCTTCGGCGCCTAAGAAGACGAGAGAAAATTTGTGCAAGGTTTCTGGTATCATTTATTTTATTTATACTGTGATGTAAGATATCATTTTTATTGTTTCATGACTTTGTTGAATATTTTATATAATATATATTGCATCGTAGGATTATTGTGTGTTCGTTGCTTTAAGGAGGCTATATGTGG
Source organism: Magicicada septendecula (assembly GCA_034769895.1). Lineage (NCBI taxonomy): Eukaryota > Metazoa > Arthropoda > Insecta > Hemiptera > Cicadidae > Magicicada > Magicicada septendecula. The sequence continues at coordinate 296,741,880 of CM068370.1, read as the reverse complement.
TTGCACAATAAACTTATTTTTAAATAGAGGGGTGAGACGTGGATGACATGAAATAATTAATTTAAACATTGTAAAAGAATCAATCAACGGTTTATTAAATATTGCCAAGAAAATTAATTGATTATTAAAATTTGAAACTAGAAAATTCAAAATATTTTCTTTTATAAAGTTGCACTCTGAAAACATAACATATCTATGCTATTCAGCACACATTAATAACACATAGTCATAAATATCTATACATATATGATGAACAAATTATAAACTTCTTTTGTATTGCTTGGGCTTCTGGCTTTGAATCATTATTAGAATTTGAACTCATAGCAAAGCATCTATAAAAATAGTATTGACTTTATCAAATAAAAATTTAACGTTTGCTATTAATATTTTAATAAAAAGAATTTTTACTTTAAGAATAATTATGATTTATAATGACACCCCAATTTTTAAATTAAACAGAATAAAATTAATTTTTAACACCAACTTACAATTACGTCTATTACTCTGAATATTTACAATATTTACCTTTACTTTGCTCTATTAGCCTACTTTATTATCTCATATTCTGTTCTTTATGCGTTCTGTGTTTAACACAAAAAATAATTCTTCATTTGTCACCTTCGTTGCGTGTGTACACGTATGTGTGTGTCTCCTGAGTGATGACAATGACGGTGATGATGATGACGCTTCCCCAGTTTTGATGGTGATGGTGATGAGTTCAAGTCGATTAGCAAACGGACATAGTGTCCTCGTGTAAAACTTCTTACCTTCTGTTCCTCGTCCAAAACTGTCAGAGGTATTTATAGTAGACAACAATCTGACATGTACACATTTGTTAATTCGTGTGTAGCGTCCCTTTTTAATTGATCACTTTTTAGTCTGTTTTCGCGATAATCATAAACTTGATATTTAGGCGAGTGGTTGCATTGTCTTCGTAATTTTTCACTCGTCGTTTACATATAACACACTCGTTAATTACTCGTTGTAGTAGTAATTAACTTTAATTTGTATGACGTCTTTATTGTTGCACTGTTCTATACTGTTGCATGTCCTTATTCTAATGGTGTATTGAGAATTCTGATACGTCTTTTGTAACAGGTAAAACGAATATTTATTTAGTTATTTTAATCATGACAATGCCTGATTTAATAATATAAATCAACAATTCAGATAACTACACTTTGATCTTAGCCAAAATGCCGAGAAGTGACTGACCACAGGCGGCTCAGTAGACCAGTGGGTATGGCGCCTGGCTACTAATCTAGAGGTCCTGGGTTCAATTCCCGGGCCCGCACCATAAAAAATCAAGGTGCGTTTTTCAGCCGCCAGGTCGACTCAGCCTGTTGAAAATGAGTACCTGGAATAACATCCTGGGGATAATAATGGGCGGCTGAAGAGTAGTGCTGGCCACACTACCTTCCTTGTATGCCGTACGGCTCACATTATGCAGCCTACCCTGCCTACTCCTAAGCTACTTCGGTGGTATACATGGGAGCCATTATTATTATTATCAACAATTCATACGTACACAAAGACATCTCAATTTCTCTAACGCAGATGTACTTACGAACTCCATTTCTCGTTCACAGTTCTTCTTCAACCCTTTGAATACTAATTTTGTTCTTCCTCTATCTGTGTCGGATACATCATCATCTGCGCCGATCTTTTCTTCATTTCCGTTCTTAGACTTCTACTTCTTCACGTAGATCTTCCGTTAGTGTATTTATTTCACCTGAACATTCCTTGGTGGTTTTAGTAGATTCTACCATGGCAGTTTCCAATGTGTTTGGCTTCCAAACTCCTGCATCTTATTGATGTTTTCACGGACTTGTTCGCTGACTGCTTTTATTTTCATATCTTGTTCCTGCTTTGATACTCTAAATTTCTCATTGTAGTGTTCAGCTAACTGTTTAACACTATCTTTTAATTCTTTCGACCATTCTGCCTTGTGTTCTTTAAATTTATATCGATTTTTAAAGCTTGTTAATTCAGTGAATTTTCTGCTCTAGCTTCTGGTACTCTTACTCTGGTATTATTTTCTTCAAGTTTTGTAGTCAACTGCTCTTTAAAGTCTTTGACTTCAGCTCTATTAGACTTTTTAAATTCTTCATTAGACCTTTTTAATTCATTGAATTCAGCTATAGATTCTTCACTATTTTTTTGTATTTGTTCCTGGAGACTTTTAAAACATAGCCTCAAGATCAAATCCTTTCTGCGGTTCAGCCATTTCGTTGTAGTATAAATATTTTAATTCGTTGTTTTATATTACTGATTTTTGGTAAACCACGACTCTATTGATTTTTTATTTAATATTATTTATTTTCGTGTTATTTATTATTATAAATTATCTCATGCCAACAATTTATCTCCTTTTTAAATTTTGTTGAGCGCCACTTATGGAATACACAAGAATATTACAATTATAATACAATGTTTTAAGACAATACAATAATACCAACAACAACAACAACAACAACAACAACAACAACAACAACAACAACAACAACAACAACAACAACAACAACAGCGACAACAACAACAGCAGCGACAACAACAACAACAACAACAACAACAACAACAACAACAACAACAACAACAACAACAACAACAACAACAATAATAATAATAATAATAATAATAATACACTGTGCTAATTCTCGTGCCAATTTATTAAGTTTCCCAACAACATTGAATATCGAGCCCCACGTTGGCCGCGCCAACACGCCTGTACTTTAACGCACTAAATTTTTAAAAGTACTCATCATACTCTCGTTACACTAATTATTTACAAAACACTACCCTGGGTAAGTATTCAAATATATGTATTGTTGCAATATATATATATAAAGATTTTTGTTCCCCACTTATCTTTCTGATTACAATAAACTAAACAGGAAATAACGACGTCCTTTTATTTTATTTTTTGTTTTGGTCACAAAAATCTAAACCCTCCCGCCAGAATAAAATCCCCTCGTGCGCATTTGATCTCATACATTGATTAATCTAATGTAGGCCTATATTTACTTTACATTATAATTAATTTGTTTTCATTTACTTTTCAGATTTTACGTGAATGTTATGTTATTAGGTATTCTGGTCGGCCCTTTTCTTCTTTATTCCCTGAATTCTTGTTCTTTAAATTCAGAACAAGGAAAAATTAATGACAGGGTACTGTTCCGTCGTCGTTTCCTACATCCAGGCGCCAGTACGCCTTTAAGCTTATGAATCGTCGTTTATGTGTCCATGACTGTATTATTAAACGGCACATTAAAAACGAATATAAAAAAAGATAATCGAGATGAGCAGATGCATACCAAGAGGAAATGAAAAGAAACAACCACAGCAGGTTATGCGCACAAAAAATGCTTAACAACTGAAACTTTTCTGTGTGTTCGATGTGTGATGAAGAGTATCCCAATCCATATATTTTATAGCTATAGTACTACATTGCTATACTGTTGTCCAACATTAATTAACTGCTAATGCAAATATCCAATGGTAACGTGGCTGTACGTAACTGGGGGAATAATAGCTTAGGTAAACATGAAGTTTATTGGGCAGTCTAACTATAATTAAAAAGAAACTAAAAAGGAGAAGAATAACGGGTGCTGGAAGTAAAGACCTGCAGTTGAAGTGAATGATCAATTATGTAGTCCTAATAATTAGCTTTCTCCTGAACAATACACAACACATAAAATTTCATTTTATGTTATGTTTTAGTAAACGACGTAACAATTAGAAAGCCAATTCAGGTGGTCCTAATGGAGTGGTAAATATTTCCGTTATCGTCCGCGCACTGATTCAAAGAACTTGACGCAACCGACATTGTGTAAACCTAAACTTTGCAAAGTTGAAACGTTTGTATTATGTTGTGACGTAAGAAGAGTTACGTTTGAGTGAAATAACAAGTTTTTCAGGAGGCGATGTGTCATCGGTTAGAGCCCAGGCGTTAAATGATACCAAACCTTGTTTCCCAAACATCAAGTGCAAATTTGACCTAAAACGTTCCTCACAAGGAAAGTATTTTTATAAAGTTCTTCTTCTCTAGACTGCCAGTTTGATATTTTTCTCCAATCTATATGCCTTTAAAATGTTTTACTACTTTCCAAAACTACCGAGTTTTCGCTACATTTCATATAAATATAAAACATGAGTTAATATTCATTTTGCATTGGTACGTTCGTTGCGGCTTCTTTTACTCATTCATCAGTTTTCCGAACATCTTTTGTAGCTTTGTTCATAACCTTCCACATGTTCGAACTATTTCAATTGATTTTTTGTTTTAAAGATTTGTTTTATTTAAATATATATAATGTACGGTGATTTTATTTTTATTTCGCCAATTACAGTAATTACAATGTAGATTACAACCAACATAGAAGACACTTTCTGTAAGTCGAACGTCTGTTTTACATTAATTGTGTTCTACACTTATGAACATGCCACATTTATACGATGTCTTTCTTTTTCCTTTTCTCTTTATGATTCTTTTTTAATTCTTAAATCGCATATAGTTAGGTAGTTCTAGACCTGTTCATGTCTTGAAATGATAGAGTAACAGATCACGTCTCTCGGACATCTTTCATCTGTAGGTTTACAACATCGTGGTGTGCATTTTCTAAATTGCTCGTAATAGAAAATTAATTTCCATTTCCCGTCACATTTAATCCGCTATTCATCCATCTTCCTTTGTAATTTGAAGATTTATATTTTCTAAAATCAAATTGGATGAGTCTTATTTCGTCTCTATTTTTTGTTTTTTTGGTCACATCATAGCACACAATTACCATATAATAGCTATGCTTTATACTATATTATGTCCAGTGCTTTCATAAGTGAGTTTTTCTTATTCCTTTGTTACAATCCCACATAATTCTTTTAAGTGCTTTTTACTTACCTTATCGTAATTCTACCACTCACGTTTACTACTATGCAAACCATCCGTTATGCTCGCTTATAAAAATTTAGTTTCTTATTCTTCTTCTCGTGATTATACAGTGCTTCTAGACTAGCATCTACGTCACTTCCTGTTTCCAACGAGGCCGATCGCTGTCAGTCGTCACATTTATCAACTCCTGAGCGTCCTACGTATGTTATTTCACCAGCGAGTTCTAGCCTCCTTCTACTTCTACAGCATATCAAATTGTCTCTTTGCAATTTTTGATTTTGGCATTCGGTGATCGTCCATTAATTCCACGTGCCCCGCCCAGATTTGCCGTTGTGTTTTGATACTGTATACTAAGATGCTGTACTTGTTGTTTTAAAAGATAAACACAATTTAGTGGTTAACTCTAATTTTTACTAAACTTATTGCAACCACTAACACGCAATTATAGGTAAGGGGCCCAATTATCGTCCCCTTTCCTAATATCGTCCCCCAGGGTAACTCGTAAGTAGGTGGTGCTATCTGTCGGCCGACTGTCAGAAACTGTCACTTGCGACGCCATACTAGGCTATTGTTGATTGTACGGTGATACGAGAAGGTGCACGCTACTTATAAATAAAATTGTGATTTTGAAAGTTCAAGATATCTTTCATCCTGCGTTTGAAGCTGTATTTGGAGCGTAAAAGTAAGTATTTTTACCAATCTCTTCACAATTGTATTACATCTAGTGTCTATTTTCATGTTGTGTAAGTGAAATTTAATTCTTATTTCCGTTTACCGATAATGGCGGCTATTTGTAAAATGTGCATTGTTCCGAATATCGTCCCCTAACATGGTTCCTATTATCGTCCCGGGGACGATATTAGGAATACTTATTGAGAAACCTTTTTTTGTATTCGAGCCACTTCTGTAAACGTTTGGACTGGTTTTAATGAATAGGGGAGAGTGCCCGACAGTGAGACACTTCTTCTATCATCAATAACAGTGAGAAATTAGCATTTTTATTGTGAAATATTTGAAAAAAAATTTTACTTTTGCATTAAATGAATGAAATAATGTTACTAAAATTTTTTATCATGCTTTTATTATGATTATTAACGAATTATAAGAAAAAATCATCAATATTAAGATATCACTATTATTGTAATTGTTTTGTAAAAGAGCAAATATTAATTAATTTTTTTTATATAGTCTAATTGATTTTGTCTCTGTATTTGAACAAATGTAACAAATGCACTAATTTGCTTGTTTATTTCTGTTTCAGATGACAAGTCGCCGTAAGTGGGACAAAGCTGACATGTTAAATGCAGTAACGGCGGTGAAGAAGAAAAAACTGGGATACAAACGAGCCGCCAGGTTGTATTCAGTGCCTCGAGCTACCTTGAAGGACTACGTAAAATCGCCTCAAGATGCAGTAGAAAAGTTGAAATCAAAGCTTGGTCGACCCTCCACGTTGCCTCCTTACGTCGAAGAGGAACTGAAGAAGTACTGTCTACAGATGGATTCTCATTTTTACGGACTGACGGCAGGTGATCTTTCAAGGATGGCATATGAACTTGCAATCCGGAATAATCTTCCTAATCCTTTTTCTAAGGAAACAAAGAAAGCTGATCGAAAATGGATACGCCTTTTTTTTTAAAAGGCATCCAGAGCTTTCCATGAGACAACCACAAAATTTATCGATGGCGCGTATTCAAGGTTTTTCGAAGACAAATGTTGACTATTTTTTCAAAATCTTGGCACCACAGTTTGAAAAAATCCAATTTGATGCAACATGCGTGTTCAATGTCGACGAATCGGGTATTTCTGTCGTGCAACATAAGTCAAGTCGCATTGTTACAGCCAAAGGAAAGAAAGAAGTTCATAAACTTGCATCTGCGGAGCGCGGAGCAACAATCACGGCCGTCTTCTGTATGTCTGCTACCGGTCAGTACGTACCACCTTTACTGATTTTCCTTAAAAAAAAAATGGGAAGTTGAACTTCTCGATGGAGCTCCTGAAGGCTCGATTGGTGGGTGCTCTGACTCCGGGTGGATTACCACTGAGCTTTTTGCGAAATGGTTCGAACATTTCATTGAAAAAACCGCCCCATCCAAGGAACGCCCTGTCGTTCTTGTGCTGGATGGACATCATTCACATACTAGAAATATTTATATAATTGAAAGAGCTCGAGAAGTGGGTGTCTTAATTGTTTGCTTGCCTCCTCATTCCACTGCAAAAATGCAGCCACTTGACGTCGCTTTCATGGCTCCTTTTAAAACCTACTATGCGCAAGCGATAGAAAATTGGTTAGCTAATCATCCAGGTCGTATCGTGAGAAAACTTCAAATTGCAAGCTTGCTGGGGGAGGCGTATTTGAACGCTGCGACTATGTACACTGCCGTAAATGGATTCCAAAAAACAGGAATTTTCCCATTGAACCCGAATTGTTTTGACGATTCCGACTTCCTTGCTCACGAACAAGAGATGAGACAGGCCAACCAACATGAAAGGTCACCAACTACAATACCAAGACAAGAAGTTAAACCTCAATCTGCCATAATTACTGTAGTCCGACTGATATTCGCTCAGTGCCTGTTATAGAACCATCTACAAGCGCTCGAAGAGGATCTGCGTTGCTCGTTACTGGCTCTCCCTACAAAGAAAAAATACAGCAAGCAGAAGAAAAAAAGAAGATGAACTCAAAAGCCACGACAAAGAAGAAATCTGCACTGAAACGAAAGCTGTCTTCTTCTGAGACTTCGGAAAAAAGTTCAAAACGAAACGACTCTGCCTCTCAACCCTGTGCAAAGACTAGAAAGACGGATAGCTCAAGTGATTCAGAATGTGAATCAGATGAAGATATTCCGTACGTTTCCACCGATGATGAAGACAGCGACGACGACGTTGAGTGTGCCCTTTGCCAACTAAATTTTTCTGGTGACCAAGGAGGAGAAAAGTGGATCCGATGCACTAAGTGCTTTAAATGGTTACATGAAAACTGTTCTTCAGTGCCAATCAAAAAAAAATTTGTTTGTGATTTTTGTGTTGAGTAAAATTAAACTGCAGTTGAAATGAACTTAATTATTCGCTGAAAATTTTGTACTATTTTTCATTTAAAAATTAATTTAATTTTTAAAATACTTACTACCTTTTTTGAACAAATTAATTTTTAAAATACTTACTACCTTTTTTTGAACGTACGATAAAATTTATCCATCTCCTTACAAAAATATGTCCTTAAAAGTAATTATGTTTAATAAAATTTTTCTACTTTTTCTCTAAAAATTTGTTATTATTCCTCAATTTTTATATTACCTTGGGGAAATAGGTAGAGATTGTGTCCTTTTTTTATCGAAAAATTGGGTAAAGCTTTTCTCTTAATTATTAGAATCAAATTTTTTTCCTTTTCCACCGCAAGCTGCGCAAAAACTTCAGTCTCCTTTTAAAATGTATCAAAATCGTTTGACAAAATACTTAAAAGTGTTATATAATGTCAACTAAATTTATTTGGTGGCCTGAAGAGTCAGATAAGAGAAAACATTGGTCTAATAATTATAAGACCAGCTGTACCTGAATTCTCAGGTAAAAAAGAGTTTTTTGGGGGGGATTTCGAAACACTTTTTTCGAAAATTGGATTTTGACTTTTTAAAATTTTATTTATTTTTTTTTTGGCTTTTTATAACAATAAATCTAAAAACCAACTTTAGGCACTAAAACTAGATAGTTTTCGCTCCACAGAGGTATTTTTGTTTTTGTAAAATATTTGTTAGGGACTGAGTTATAGGCAAATTCCCTCAGGGGGACGATATTTGGGCCCCTTACCTTTAACACAACAACCTAGCCTACATATAAACCTTCACCCCTTTATATATCTTATCTACAACCGGAAGCGTCAACTTGACATAAACAAACATAGCAGGTAAACACCCTCGTTAGGCCTTAGCCAGCAAACAATCAGCAGAGTCATCACCCCTTGTCCCAGTACCAGACTATGTATTGGACTGCTACTAACCTTATGTTCTACATTTCTTGCTGGCTACTTAAATAAGGCGTAACAAAGGTGTTTACCTGCTATGTTTGTTTATGTCAAGTTGACGCTTCCGGTTGTAGATAAGATATATAAAGTGGTGAAGGTTTATAGGTAGGTTATGTTCCATCTGAAGATGAGCCGAGAGGCTTGAAAGCGCTTATGGAAAGTATAATTGCCTGTTAGTGGTTGCAATACAAGTTTAGTAAAAACTTGTTGTTTTAGTTCATAGTTGTGTTACACAAACCATCTTTCTTCTTCTCTAATGGGTCCGAGACCAGTGGGTCCCTCTTATCACTTTCCTTTCATTTTTTTCTGTTGTCTTTGTCAGTGTCTACACTGTAATTACAGAGTTTAATAATACACAGGCTATGGCATTGTAAGCCCATATTCTGTTGCCTACATTTAGTTTTCTAATTTCTTCTTTAAAGGAACACTCACGCGCTCCGTCTTTGTTTTTCTTTTCTGGAAAAGACTGCTTCGCGACAGCACATTTGAACTATTTGTTTCTTATGCACCCTCATTTCCTACCATAAGTAGGCCTATGTTCTCGCTCTTGTAATATTTTGTCTACACAGATATTAAACAATAATGGACACCAACACTCATGTCAGCGTTGTTTTGTGGTATCTACGTTTCGGTATGTGTTTCCTCATTATTGTTTTTGTAATCATACTTCTAAACGTGTTTTACTATAATAACAGATTTCTCTAAATAATTTCCTTCAATTTTTTTCGAACCATATTATCGTATACTTTGCTTGGCCTGTAAAGTTTTACTCAGTTTTATGACTTATAAAACAAATTAAAAACAAATTTAGCGTTTACAAATTCTTGTTTTTAGCACGTTAAAAAGTTATTCACTTTTAGTTGGAACTTATTTAAAAGTCTAGCCTATATTTAGGGGGGGGGCTCTTTATTGATTCAGGAAAAAATAGAAAATTTTCTTTTACTTTTAAGTACCACGTATTGTTGACATCAACCATAAAGACTGTCGACGATCACAATGTAGCCTAAATAAAATTGATTTTACATGTGTTATCTAATATTGAGGGTTTAATTCGAATGAGTCCTACTTCTGGAATCCACAAACGTCTGTTGAACGGTAAGTCGACGTGGAAGTACAGACAATTTCGTTATATAACTTTCAAAACGTTTTTGCTCCGATTCTGTCAGCCGTTAAACCATACACAGTGACGTTATATCACATTTCTATTTTAAATTACACTTCTATTTTAACTTAACCTTTCAAACCTCTCTTCTATTCCTAGATACAGAATATTGCTAAAATAAGGTGTGTGTGTGTGTGTGTGTGTGTGTGTGTGTGTGTGTGTGTGTGTGTGTGTGTGTGTTGTGAATTGAACTTCAAAATCCTGGTACACATGTAATAAAAAGGTATTAAATAATTTATTATTTTACCTGAATGTTGTAACTGCTTGAGAAACTTTCACAAAAGCTCGTTCTGTATCTTTAGAGCAGCGATTTCTGACTATAGGTTCTACAAAATTTTTATAAATTGTTTTTTATTGCTTTGTCATAAGTGCGTTAATATTTTAAAATTATTTCTTTATTAAGTTTTGAATACGTTATTTATACCATTGCATTAGATCCAAGTTAGTAATATTTACAGTCCAGTTTGCAATACTGTGGTAGCTAGTTTCGTCATGACAGAGGAGACTTTCTGCCGCAGAGCATAAGCTAGAGAAAATCCTATTCCTAACTTCCAACCATTTGAAATCATTGTTTGATAATCTTTACAAGTACTTACCGCCTTTGACATTAGGGGTATATGACCAAGTATGAACCCCTTTTGCAGAATTTTAAACAGTTCACTAAATTCACTAAAACTTTCAAGAAGTAGATCTGATGGAACTGGAGTGTGATAACATGTTAAGATAAATTTGATGAACTGGCACTAAGTGAATTTCGATTATCTTTTAAAATTGAATTTTCATCGTCATTGCAGAAAGCTGTAAGCATCTTATTCCAGTTTTCCATGTCCTGTTTCTGTAAACAATTTTTCGTACTCAACAAACATGTAAAACTAACAAAGAAATTTTACCGATCTGTACGCCTCTACCAACTGTACGAGAGATCGTGTCTCCTTGACAGTTCTGTGAAGACGGATAAAATTGTGTCTTAAACAAAGACAAGCACAAGTGTCACTTTAATCACGATTAACAACATTTCGGTAATAGTTACATAATTTAATTTTTTTGTTCTACACTTGTTTCATTTTTTAGTACCATTACAAACTTCTTGAAAGTGTGAACGTAATAAAGCTAGGAAAGTTGCGAGTTCCTTAGAATTTGCAAATTATTTTAAGATTTTTACGGAACGAAAAAGTTTCGGTTTGCGACTTTGGGGCCTAAATAATGGGAAGTTTTCTGCAAGATAAATGAGCACGGAAGGACTCATTTCTATATGTAAAATATAATTACGTTATAAACCAACAACGGGGTAAATTAGGACAATTGTGTGTGTGTGTGTGTGTGTGTGTGTGATACATTTTCCCGGAGAAGTCTTTGTTATATGTCAGTGCGTTTGTCGTCTATACACTTCAAATTTTTTAAAGTAAAAATTATGACATCTTTGTGGTCTTTGTGTGCAGACCTAACGTAAGTAACTGAGAAATGTAACTGAAGTAATAAAACCAGGACTGCATTGACCTATAAATTTTCTAACGAAGCGATAACTGAAAATATATAATAATATACTGCATATAGTTATGTATTAATTATATAATTTAATTATAATATGTACCGGTATATATATAATTAATATAAAACTACAGATAATCGTAATCGATATTATCAGATCGGAAAGAATATATATGAACATTATTTTTTAATGTATCACTTAAATGACTGGTCGTACTATTCCTTAAATATAATTGCTATTATAGCATAAGAACGTTAACTAAATTATTTTTAGTTAATCTTATTTTTAGTAATCTTAAAATCACATAATACCCTAAAAAAGAAAAGTAATATGATTAGAGACGTACTAATTATTAAAATAGAAATAATGGAATCTGTAGCACTCGTTTTTCACAATAAAAACTTCTCCATAAGTAAACTACACGGACGTTTTCAATGCGAAAGAGTTTATTAGGATTATACTACGTACATGAAACAGGGAAGACGGATAAAGGTCGTCCCCTTTCTCTCTTCGCTAGTAACTCGGACACACTTCGGTGGAATAATATTTTTGAATGTATTCGCAGCTGCCACGCAAAAAATTATATAGGCCTACCTAAAGTTAGTCACCAACTTTTGAATTCAAAAAAAATTACGCCATAATTTGAGGCTAATTATACGTAAATTTGTCCCAAAATCCGTGCTGAAGCCACATAAAAAAATTAGGTGCTGGAGGCTAACTTTGTATAAAATTATATAACGTTAACACAGCGCCCAATTGTTTAAAATATATATGCGTGACAAAAAGAAACGGATTTCCGACAAACTTACGAGCTGTTAACGAAAATTATGGCAAAAAGAGTTTTTTAAATTTAAAAGTTGGTGCGCTAATATTATAAGTGTGTCTAAAACTTTTGTTCCGTTTGCCTAGTGCCTATTGGACGGATGACTGGTCTCAAATAAGGAAATTAATACCTGGCATCAGGCAGACCGTATACGAAGTGAACACGCAGAAACAGTGAATCGTTGACCATATACTGCGCGCACATGTACGCTAACTTTTATGTAATTATAATATGTATCTTACTGCTGACCGAATTCCTATCCACTTGACCTGAATAATTTCTCTCCACAGCATATCTTATCCAGCTCGCTGCATCAAAGTTCTTACCCACAAGGTCGTCCCTCCACTTTGTACAGATATTCTTTTTTGACGTGTCTTCGTCTCTGACTTTCGAGACTTGTGCAGTCTTCTAGTGTATCCACCGCATATTATTTTTTGTACTTCCCTTTGTTAGTACTTACATAGTACTTTCAGTACTTCTCTGACCGTACTTTTTGTCATTCTGATCGTCACTGACGTGAAAGAATTTTTCTCTTCATAATACTGTTAGTTTTTCTGAAAGCCACATATTGCTACTTTCATTCTGTAGTTTGGTATCTCCGCGCACACACACACACACACACACACACACACACACACACACATATGCTCGCGCGCATGTGTACAGTAATGACTCACATCTAGAATACACGCTTATGTATTCTCTTCCATACACATAATAGCTTTTAGACAGTAATTCGCAAATAATGAGTAAAAATATCGCAGATAACGACAGAATGCAACGCTTTTTTTTCGTGGTGAATATAAAAAGTAAGACGTCAGTTAGGTCTGTAGTACTCAGAATTTATTTACTGTCGAGTAGTCGAGTAAATAATACAGAAAAACAAGAATAGTTTTCAGTTTTATGGTACTTGAAGATTTTTTTTTAGTTATGTAAACAAATTCTGAAAACACTTGTCGAGTCGGCGTTTGTTTTTGGACGGTATTAATCAACACAGACAGCTTCGCTTAACAGATGGAACGCTCTAACGTAATTGCTTTATCTTTTTGAGATAATAAGAATGCCAGATAGACAGCAAAACGTTAACAGAAGTCAAAACAAGTGAATTTAAAAATTAAAGTAATTTACACTACATAGGTTACTTAGTATGAAACGGTTGGTTAGCTCCTGGAAGCACGGTCCTGGCCACATTGTTCTTCTCATAACCACATAGCCAGCTTTCCGACATTTCTTCGTTTATTAAAATAGGGATATTATTATTTATGCAAGGAACGGATGAATTACTCTTTTATTATTTCATGGAGGCCGTAGAGTCTTCATGAGCTACTTAAAATGCCAGTTACCAGTTTTAGGGTCTATTCCTCCTCTACAGTCATCATCATCATCATCATCTTGTTTTCACTCTCTGTATACAAGGACGGCTCGTGATTCCTACTAATATTAGTGACTTTCGTTCGCCGAGCTTCATCATGCGGTCTTTCCTTCAAAAGCCATTACCATCATTGCTGCTGGACGTTTGTGTTCATGATTGGTGACACATAAGTAAGACACATTAGGTATATTCTTCTATATAAACTGGGACGACTATACTACAACCTGAACATATCTACCAACAAAACAAAAGTTATGGCTCACTGCGGAAAATTTCCAGTACGCTCAAAGATTATCATTGAGGATAAAGTACTGGAACAGACCTAAAATTTTAACTATTTAGGTTGTGATATACGTTTTGACGTTGACGAAGATATACAAAATAAAGTCAATAGATTTCAACACAAAATTAAAATTCTACAAAACAATGGCTGTTCCAGTGCTGTTATGTGGCAGTGGATTCTGGATTACAAAACAAAGAGATGAAAGCAACATACAATGAGCAGAGTTGAGATTTTTAAGAAGGGTAAAGGATGCACAAGAAAGGATCATATAAGAAATGAAGATATACGGGAAGAATTAAATATATATAACCTAAATGAGAAAAGTAGGGGGAAAATGGTGGTTCTGACCCACAAAGGAATGCCGCCTTTCTTAAAAAATATAAAAAAACGATAAAAAACATGATCTAAGAGATGACGCCGCCACCGCTGGACCCGCAGCATCCCGATGGACCACAGCATCCACGAATAAATTTTTTTATTTTTTTATTTGGTTTTTTATTTTTTTAATTAAATTGATTTGCATATCAAGGGGGTGGGATGAGGTTCAATGGACCACAGCATCCGTGAATAAAATTTTTTATTTTTTTTTTTAATTAAATTGATTTGGTGGGATGAGGTTCAATGGACCACCAGGATCCATGAATGTAATTTTTTATTTTTTTAAGAAAGCTGATTTGCATATCAGTGGGTGGTGTTGTGTGGGAGGTTTTTTTATTTCATGTCAGTGGGTGGGGGGGGTGGTTCCAACTCGAAGCATTATAGTGTATACTAAAATATATGATCAGGTGTACCAACCTTGCATGAGTTCAAATTTGTCGTGTGTTATAATGTATATTAAATCTATATGATCAGGTGTACCAACCTCTGTATTATTATAGTGTATGATCATAATTGTTACTCTCTCTCTCTCTCTCTCTCTCTCTCTCTCACTCTCACTTGTTTCAACTGAGACAACAAATAGTAACGTCCTCTCTCTCTCTCTCTCTCTCTCTCTCTCTCTCTCTCTCTCTCACTCTCACTTGTTTCAACTGTGTCAACGTCCTCTCTCTCTCTCTCTCTCTCTCTCTCTCTCTCTCTCTCTCTCTCTCTCTCTCTCTCTCACTCTCACTTGTTTCAACTGTGTCAACGTCCTCTCTCTCTCTCTCACTCTCTCTCACTCTCACTTGTGTGTCAACTGTGTCAACAAATAGTAACGTCCTCTCTCTCTCTCTCTCTCTCTCTCTCTCTCTCTCTCTCTCTCACTCTCACACGTTTCAACTATGCAAGGTTCCATACCCTTTCTCCTGTCTCCCTCTCGTACATTGAGTAGTCGGTGTGATGAATAAATAATTTTAGCTCTCTCTCTCGTTGTCAAAACGTCGTATTCATTTTTCAATGTATTAAATAATTAATTAATAGTTTATAATGCAGTCAGTGTGATTGATCCTTGTTAGAAATATGTATATTTGGCGTCAATGAACTACTTACCTGTTATGTTGTTACAGATGACAAATCCATACGTTAACGGCTTAGCAATCTGGTACAATACTTCTGTTTTAAGGTTCAGTAGTGTATAGCGAAATAAATTAAAATTATACACACACATGAAAACGGCGGCTGAAATTCATACAAATCTTCTGATGTAACAGTTCACAAAAAAAAAAAAATTAATTGTACACATGTTCAGAGGTGTAGAGTGAAATAAAATAAAGTCATAATTTGTTTAAATAATTAAATATATATTTTAACATTCACAATATAAATTCATAATTAAATGAATACATTATAAATTGATATTTTTTCGAAAGTTTATATATAATTGTGTGTCGTACTTGTAGGAGAAGCAACCTGCAACATAACAATACAACAACATTAAAATCATGTTAAATATCACACACACACACACACACACACACACACACACACACACACACACACACACAGATGCATACGTAACGTGCGCACACACAGACGCATACGCAACGTAACCAAACACGCAACGCGCACACACACAGACGCAAACGCAACGTAATCATACACATACATACAACGTGCACACGTTTGGCTTGAATCATGTACATGTAGGTCCAATAAAACAGATAACAGATGTAAATATGCTATAGTCATTGTAAGACGTTACAATCCTTGAAGTGTTTAATAAGTAAATTGTATGTATGTATATATCACTGAATAATAATAATATAATCGTTCTAGTGTTATCGTTTGCTGCAACAGGTAACGCAGTTTACAAATAATTACATATAGGTTCAGAGGCGTATAGTGAAATAAATTAAAAATCCATTCATCAAAACTTTGTAAATTAGAATCTGCACTACATTCAAACACACACAGTGATAAAAAAAATTAGTAATGTAGGTTGTTACCTTAACGAGGTACATGCAGAACTAGTGCTGTTACAAAATATATATATAGTAGGAAAGCCCACAGACTACTGGAAATAGTTACCGCCTGAAAAAAAGAAACCACACATTACGAACTAATATGTATAAACACAAATATCGTTACAATAATAATAATAATACATAAACTTACGTTTACTGCCGTCCGAACTGAAGTGTGAGGAGGCAATAACTATAGATATCACAGTAAGAATTTTGTTGTTGTTTTTTTGTTGTTAACAAAGTGGTGTAACGAGGAATTTTAGCAGGTGGAGGAGCAGAGTCGTCATCGTCGTCGTCAGCACGTATCCGATAATGACCGTACGCAAGGGTATCACGACCATTGTCTAATATATAGCGCTTATCATCATACGGTGACAACGCTTGCTTATTTACACGCACCGTGTACAACGTATGATGATCGCTACGTAAACACAACGCACTGACAGAAAACCGACAATGATCAGTGAGACACTTGCGATACATATCGTGTCGCAGACTCCTCTTAATAGCAACTCGCGGCACACCTTTACACACACGTTTTTGACCCACATTGCTAGAATCTTCGTGGGCCACAAGGAACGAATAACATTTCGCTCTGAGACCTACGAATTCTCTAATAGGATGACCACACGTTTCATCCTTGAACAGTCCGACAACCTTTTTGTTCTTAAGGCTATAACAAGGATGAGACGTGGGGTAATCCGAAGTGTCAAAAACGTGCAAGTCCTTCTTCATATCTGCATACAAGTCTGATGTTTGAATATGATACATCAGACTGTCTGTATCAGTCATTAACAATTTAACGTTGCGGCCGTACTTGGCGACAGCATAACGATAATGAAAGTCGTACATTATTGTTTTGCTAACGTCAAGCACCGTGAAGCCGACATACACGGGACGAGAAAGAACGATGGATTTTTTACGAAGTGAGAGCCCCACCAGATCGTTCGTATAACGAATCATACGTTTTAGCCTGGGTGTGGAAACTAGTTTTTGAAGCCGTCGTTCATTCGAGACTAGTTCAAAGTCTATATGTTTCCGTACGTTCTCCAGCGACTTACCGTATACGGCGTTGTTCATCAGTTTGAAAAGGTCTTTTTCAAAGCTGTTGACGGCTGATTGCCTCTTGCGGGTGTTGAAATCGATAAACGGTTTCAACCAAGCGCTTTGCTTAAAACACAACACCCTATTAGTCACTTTCAGCTCTAAACCAAGACTTAAATACAATTTCAAATTTCGATAATGGAGAACGTAATTTTGTTTGTCCTCCAAAGTTGTTAACAACTTCTCTACCGATGACACTGATTCGTTATACGATGATCTGTATATACTCTCGTGTAACCGTTTGGAAAAGGGAGAAAGGATATCGTGTGTTATGCGCTGACGCACAGGTGCAAGCGGGTAGTCGGAATGCAGGTCGTGTAAGGTGTTAGGATAGTGTAGGTCGACTTCAAGTATGTACCCGATGTCAGCATCATCACTCACATTACGTACGTCCAAGGACTCGATTTCGTTACGATCGAGCCATCGGAAGTCTGCGTAAGGGAGTGGTTGCGACATGGCTGCACCGTATAAATTGTTACAGTCCGTATACAGAATGAAGGAGGTCGGTTTCGAAACATCATACTGATCTGGAATCAAAGGATTGTTAGCGACTGCATGACGGTTGGATATCATCGCGCAGCCTCCGCGAATCCCAGACTCGAGGAACAGATGCAGATTTATTTCTGTCAACAGTTCTAATTCGACCCCGGTCATTTTTAGTATCGCGTTCCAAGCGAGTCCGGGAAGCGAGTAAAAATGACATGGGTCCAAGCAGTAATCGCGTAAGGCCATGTCTCGGAAACTTTCAAAGACATCGGCCAGCAGCATTACGTCTGTCAACAAATACAAATCATGGTAATCTCCAAACGTACGCAGATTGAATGCACTCCACACGTTTTGCGCGTGCTCGTAATCTGCGTCCGAAATAGATGATTCCATCAACCGGTTATCAAAGTGTTCACGAGCGGGTAGACTTGTTTCGTTGAACCGATCAATACTGTCAACGTACTCGTATGGGTATACTCCCTTGCGTACGAGCAGATTGGTCTGTTCATCGAAACCCCGTCTAAGCATTTCCTCTCTGAGCAAAGGAAATTGGCTCCCGGACGCGGACAGATTGGTAACGAGTGTGTCCAGAGAGCGATTAAGAAATTGAAAGGAGTCTACGAAACGCAAGGGACCCAGGGAGAACGACACGTAACGCTCACTGGATGTCGCGATGCAGGATACGCGTTCGTCCTTATATTTCCCTAAACCAAGCATTAAATGGTGAAAGTCGTAGCCACGAAGGTTGTGAAAGAAGACGGGGATATGACGAGGCATCTTGTAACTCAGATTACAGCTATTATGGGCTGCTCCCAAGAATTTCCCCGTAAGATGACAATGATTGCGTACCTTGTCATCGTCTGTCAAAGGACGCTCACACAAATGACAAACGGTGGCGTTAGTGAACGCAACATTGTCATCATCGGACATAATTAATTGTACGTTATGTCGTACCACCTTCATCATATCCTCGGCGTCTTTCATCAACCACGAGAAGAACGTGTCTACAACGTTTTCACCCCGATAAACTTTAGCCTCTCTCCAAAGGCTGTGCGTATGATCGACGATAGCATAGGAGAAACCTGACGGAATATGCATCGCTTCGTATGATGTGGACGATACAGGAGGAGAAGTTATTTTCTGACGGGCACCGCTGCTATCGACGGAGTAGAATTCACCTAACTCGTGCACTGTCGTCGGGACGTTGTTACCAGGTGAACACGATTGAAGCGGAGTGATGAGGGACTCGAAGTTGGCGTAGACGGTGAAGGGTACTTTAAGACAGTGCGCGTAATTTTTAAAGGACATAAACTTCTCCTCCTCCGTGGGCATTTTGGTTTTCTGCTCGCCGTAAGGTGTGCAGTAGGGGAGATGATCGGACAGACCATGTTCTGTGGTGAAACGATGCAGGCAGTAGTCACAGTAAAATGATCTAGTGCAGTGTTTTATTAGGGATGATAACAATCTACTCATGTTACTGATAAGACAGTAATGTTTTCGGCTATTCGTATCGGTCAGAAGCAAAAGATTAACGTGATGCGACCTGTCCTTATTCGGGGTAATTCTCAGAGGGTAAACCTCATTTTTTGATTCATTTTTGATATTGTCTTCTATATCATAGCCGAAAACGTTTATAGAAATGTTAGGATTCTGTGCTTCAAATTTGGAAATGGACTTTAACGAAACAGGGTACTCGATACCGGACATATTTAATGTGTTTATGAATGGGATGTATTTTGAAGCACGGTCTCTCTTACGTTCTTGAGGGTGTATGTGGGCTAGAACAGACCACAGAAAACACATTTCATCGTGGGGGTTCTTGATGTTAACTACTGCCTTGGTGAGTGAGAGTTTTCGCGGGGTTGGAAGGTGGGAGGAAGCTGCTAGAGGCTGGTACCGTCCAACAACCAGTTCCAGCTTCAGTACAGCATCCACCGACCATCCGCTCCCGTCACGGGTAAAATTAGATATGCTATTGAAGATTTTATCGTAGGATTCATCGAGTAGACAATTCAACTCGTCGCTGTCGTCCGCGAGCAACGTGCGACAACGTCCGTGGAAGACGGCGTCTTTCGTTACCTCTTTCTCCTCACCACTGTCACCTTCTACCACGGTTTTGGTAAAACGTATCCTGCACGCAATATGCCACTTGATATTGCGTAAACGTGTCTGCTCTGCCTGAGTATCCTCAAGCAATAAAGGACGTGCCTCAGTCATTACGAATACTACGTCATGATCCGACTCGTTGACGTTCACTGGAATGTAGTCGAAGGTTGTGATGCACCCTCGGACACTACTGTTCCTCTCGATATAAAACCGAGTCACAACTGAAACAATAGAAACATGAGTATTAGTAACCAATAGGAATGATAAATAACGTGTACACACAAATTCATGTTTGTAGTAAATAAATAACACTCGTCGGGGTAATATGTCAGTTTATTACAAACCGTGAAGATGTCGGCTACTCCTGATTTTAGTATTGAAAGTGAAAGAATAAAATCGTTCAAGTATTGGGAAGTGACGTTTATCAGCCCCGACGAGTTAGCGTTTGCGGGGTTCTACTTCTACCCTAGAAATTTCGATGTTTGTGGACATAGTATGTCATTCGTAGACGATAGAGTTAAATGCTTTTGTTGTGGAATTGAATTAGTTGATTGGAAAGAGGGTGACAAACCTATGAAGGAACATGAAAAATTTTCATCTTTATGTCAATTTCTAAACGATGTTAAGAGTGAGACTTTTCATACACACACCAATAGACATAGTATGACTCAAACGTTAATTCGCATCAGCAAGTTTGCACACTACATAATTACAAAAATAATTTCTTAACTGTGAACTTCTTACCTTGTTCAGTCTGCTCCTCCCCACGTTCCTGCTGAAGGTTAGCCATGATCTTCAAGAGAGAGAGAGAATGAATGAATACTGAAAAACAAAAGGTACTGTTATAACGCTGGTATTATGTTAGTGTATCTTAAACGATTTATATATATATATCAATTTGTAGCGCATGAACGTGTGATAAGTAAGACGTTGTTGCAAGTGAGTGGCGAGGTGTGTGTGTGTGTGTGTGTGTGTGTGCAACTGTACTAAAAAGCTGTTATGCGCATGCGCAAATAATTCAAATGCACTTACGTAGATGACTGAAAAAGAGATGATTTACATAATACATGTACGCCAATAAATATGCTTAGAATGAAAATATTTGTTATGATTTTAGTAACATATAACAGCGTCTTACATACCACTCGAATCTATATATACTGTTCTGTTTCAGATAATAATAATAATTTGATCACACACACACATACATGTATTAAATCAATAAATAATGCACTTGATAAATTATGCTTACCAAACTAACGTATGTTGAATACACACACAGGAACTTGTGTATACTGAGACGCACAATAATTCAAGCAGTCTTTCAACTATTAAAAAACTGCTGAGATAGATTTATCAACGCACGCAAGCAGTCAGTGTGAATCCGATAAAATTCAGTTATACCTAAAAATATATATATCTTCAATTAGAAGTGTATAAAAGGTACAGTAAGAATATATTTCAGAAAATTGTATTAAATTCAAATATATATCTTCAATTAAAAGTGCGTTAAGAATAAAAGTACGTTAAGAATATATTCAGAAAATTGTAATTTGATCATACGCATACGCTTACACACACACACACACACACACACACACACACACACACACACACACACACACACACACACACACACACACACACACACACACACAGACGCACACAGACGCATACGCAACGTACGCACACACGAACACACACACACAGATGCACACGTACACCTAACGAACGCATACGTTAGCATGGATCATGTTAGGTCCAATTACGTATGATTTTAGTAACATATAACAGTGTCTTACATACCACTCGAATCTATATATACTGTTCTGTTTCAGATGATAATAATAATTTGATCATACACACACACACACACACACACACACACACACACACACACACACACACACACACACACACACACACACACACACACACACACATACACATACATGTATTAAATCAATAAATAATGCACTTGATAAATTATGCTTACCAAACTAACGAATGTTGACTACACACACAGGAACTTGTGTATACTGAAACGTACAATAATTCAAGCAGTCTTCCAACTATTAAAAAAAAAACTGCTGAGATAGATTTATCAACGCACGCAAGCAGTCAGTGTGAATCCGATAAAATTCAGTTATACCTAAAAATATATATATCTTCAATTAGAAGTGTATAAAAGGTACAGTAAGAATATATTTCAGAAAATTGTATTAAATTCAAATATATATCTTCAATTAAAAGTGCGTTAAGAATAAAAGTACGTTAAGAATATATTCAGAAAATTGTAATTTGATCATACACATACGCTTACACACACATGTATTAAATTAATATATATATATATCTTCAATTAGAAGTGTAATATAAAAAATACGGTAAGAATATATTTCATAAATTGTGATTTGAACATACACATACATGTATTAAATAATGTTTTAATGCAAATAATTTTTACGTTTAAATAAAATCTGTACATACAATAAATTATACTCACCAAAACTATTGTATGTTGACTACACACAGGAACTTGTATATACTGCGATTGCACAATAATACAGTCTTCCAACTATTAAAAATGTCGTGATAGATTTATCAGTGCACGCAAGCAGGTAATTGAGAAATTATCGCTAAATTTGTTGAGTATATATATTGGTCTCTGGTGGTAGGGGAAAGCCAGTGTTTGTTTTGGAAGTGAATACTTTCATAATTACTTCCGGTGGTGATGCAACTAATGAGTGTCATGTGTCATATTAGAAAGTGAAAGGAGGATTTAGCGAATACACACACAATGGTTTATTTCGGTATAACCCTCTGAACATACATGCAATTAGTTGTATAGTAATCAGAATGTGTGTGAGAGAGAGAGAGAGACAATTTAATAGTTTGAATTTTATACCACAAGGTAAACTATATTTTTTAAAGTCGGGGGTTGTTTCCGAAAATTATTATTTAAAACTGATAATTGTTTTATTAAAATCTCACGAACGTGCCAAATTAATTGCCGACGGCGACTCTGCTCCCCCTCCTGCTAAAATTCCATCTGTTAAAAACAAAAGAATTCTCACTGTGATATCGTTAGTTATTCTCTCTCCACGCTTCAGTTCGGACGACAGTAAACGTAAGTTTGTGTATTATTATTGTAACGATCTTTGTGTTTATAAATATTAGTTTGTAATGTGTGGTTTCTTTTTTTTTATAGTATAATGGAAAACGCTGCTGTAATAATTGACTTTCACTGCTTTTATGATGACAACGGCAATTATATAGTAAAGGAGTTGTCGGTTATGAACGTAACACGTTTTGCATGCAGACATTGGATTTTCGCCCCGCCTGCTACAGTCGTTACGAATTCGAAATACACTAGAACCAACTGCTGGTTAACGACAAACTATCATGGGCTAAGATGGGATGAAGGAGAGACACCGTACGACAATCTTGTTTCAGTGTTAACAACGTATACGAACATATATAAATATGTGTTTGTGAAGGGTCTTGAGAAAAAACGTTTTTTAGAATCGAAAATAATTCATTATCATATAATAAATCTTGATGACATTGGTTGCCCAAAAGACGTACCAAAAGACATTCCTGGGGCGTTATGTCTTACACATTGCAATTCTTCTTCTACACTATGTACAAACCATAATGTGCACGCACTTAGAGAGTGGATAATTAATGATTTTTCTGTTATACAAACATTTTTAATGTAAGTGTCTCATAGCATTGTTAATTTCATTAGGTAAACTTGTATATGGCTGCAGGCGATAACTATTTCTGTCGACTTTCCTAATATATATTATGTAACAGCCATAATTCTTTATGTATGTACATGCAAAGCTTCAGGGGATGAAAAACACCACCTGTTAAAAACAACAACAACAACAAAAATTCTTGCTGCAGGCGATAACTATTTCTGTCGACTTTCCTAATATATATTATGTAACAGTCATAATTCTGCATACAAAGCTTCAGGGGATGAAAAACATCACCTGTTAAAAACAACAACAAAAATTCTTACTGTGATATCTATAGTTATTGTCACTCCATACTTCAGTTTGGACGACCGTAAACGTAAGTTTATGTATTATTATTATTATTGTAACGATATTAGTTCGTAATGTGCGGTTTCTTTTTTTTTCAAACGATAACTATTTCTAGTAGTCTGTGGGTTTGACTTTCCTAATATATATATTTTGTAACAGCGCTAATTCTGCCTGTGTGTATGTACATGCAAAGCTTCGGGCGATGAACGTGAACTTTCCTGATGACCACATCACCACCACCACCATTACTTTCACTAGTCTTCTTTGTAGTCATTGTTTAGTTCCGCCTCGTTTGATACAGACGTCTTCACTTCTAATAATGTCGTTTATCATAAAATTCAATGCAGTTTCTGCTATTGAGTACAAACGGTGTGCAGAATTAACATTCAACAAGCAGTATCCGATTGTTAACATGGTGCATGTGGACACAAGATATGGGAAGTCTGTGCTTGTAACGTTGGAAGATGGTGAGCTACGCTATCGTGTATATCTACCTAAGAGGTATGCTTGCGTCTTTACAGATGAAGAGCTCCGTCATATAAGCCCCAGCGACCTACATCTTGTGTTTCGGGGCATGAGGAATCAAACAGTACATATGGAAATAGTACCTCGTTAAGGTAACAAACTACTTTTAATAAACAATTTTTTATCATTGTGTGTGCGTATGTTTGAATGTAGTGCAGATTCTAATTTACAAAGTTTTGATGAATGGATTTTTAATTTATTTCACTATACGCCTCTGAACCTATATGTAATTATTTGTAAACTGCTTTACCTGTTGCAGCAAACGATAACACTAGAACGATTATATTATTATTATTCAGTGATATATACATACATACAATTTACTTATTAAACACTTCAATGATTGTAACGTCTTACAATGACTATAGTATATTTAAATCTGTTATCTGTTTATTGGCCCTACATGTACATGATTCAAACCAAACGTGTGCACGTTGTATGTATGTGTATGATTACGTTGCGTTTGCGTCTGTGTGTGGGCGCGTTGCGTGTTTGGTTACGTTGCGTATGCGTATGTATGTGTGTGTGTGTGTGTGTGTGTGTGTGTGTGTGATTACGGTGCGTATGCGTCTGTATGTGCACGCGTTGCGTGTGCATCTGTGTGTGTGATATTTAACATGATTTTAATGTTGTTGTATTGTTATGTTGCAGGTTGCTTCTCCTACAAGTACGACACAATTATATATAAACTTTCGAAAAAATATCAATTTTATAATGTATTCATTTAATTATGAATTTTATATTGTGAATGTTAAAATATATTTAATCATTTAAACAAATTATGACTTTATTTTATTTCACTCTACACCTCTGAACATGTGTACAATTAATTTATTTTTTTGTGAATTGTTACATCAGAAGATTTGTATGAATTTCAGTCGCCGTTTTCATGTGTGTGTATAATTTTAATTTATTTCGCTATACACTACTGAACCTTAAAACAGAAGTATTGTACCAGATTGCTAAGCCGTTAACGTATGGATTTGTCATCTGTAACAACATAACAGGTAAGTAGTTCATTGAGGCCAAATATATATATTTCTAACAAGGATCAATCACACTGACTGCATTATAAACTATTAGTTAATTATTTTATACATTGAAAAATGAAGACGACGTTTTGACAACGAGAGAGAGAGAGGGCTAAAATTATTTATTCATCACACCGACTACTCAATGTACGAGAGGGAGACAGGAGAAAGGGTATGGAACCTTGCATAGTTGAAACGTGTGAGAGTGAGAGAGAGAGAGAGAGAGAGAGGACGTTGACACAGTTGAAACAAGTGAGTGAGAGAGAGAGAGAGAGAGAGAGAGAGAGAGAGAGAGAGAGAGGACGTTGACACAGTTGAAACAAGTGAGAGTGAGAGAGAGTGAGAGAGAGGACGTTGACACAGTTGAAACAAGTGAGAGAGAGAGAGAGAGAGAGAGAGAGAGAGAGAGAGAGGACGTTGACACAGTTGAAACAAGTGAGAGTGAGAGAGAGAGAGAGAGAGGACGTTGACACAGTTGAAACAAGTGAGAGTGAGAGAGAGAGGACGTTGACACAGTTGAAACAAGTGAGAGTGAGAGAGAGAGAGTGAGAGGACGTTACTATTTGTTGTCTCAGTTGAAACAAGTGAGAGAGAGAGAGAGAGAGAGAGAGAGAGAGAGAGAGAGAGAGAGAGAGAGAGAGAGAGAGAGAGAGAGAGAGAGTAACAATTATGATCATACACTATAATAATACAGAGGTTGGTACACCTGATCATATAGATTTAATATACATTATAACACACGACAAATTTGAACTCATGCAAGGTTGGTATACCTGATCATATATTTTAGTATACACTATAATGCTTCGAGTTGGAACCACCCCCCACCCACTGATATGAAATAAAAAAACCTCCCACCCAACACCACCCACTGATATGCAAATCAGCTTTCTTAAAAAAATAAAAAATTATATTCATGGATGCTGGTGGTCCATTGAACCTCATCCCACCAAATCAATTTAATTAAAAAAAAATAAAAAATTTTATTCACGGATGCTGTGGTCCATTGAACCTCATCCCACCCCCTTGATATGCAAATCAATTTAATTAAAAAAATAAAAAAACCAAATAAAAAAATAAAAAAATTTATTCGCGGATGCTGTGGTCCATCGGGATGCTGCGGGTCCAGCGGTGGCGGCGTCATCTCTTAGATCATGTTTTTTATCGTTTTTTTATGTTTTTTAAGAAAGGCGGCATTCCTTTGTGGGTCAGAACCACCATTTTCCCCCTACTGAGAAAACTGAAGAATACAGTGGAAAATGGAGACAGCATTTAAGT
This sequence comes from Magicicada septendecula, assembly GCA_034769895.1. Taxonomy (NCBI): domain Eukaryota; kingdom Metazoa; phylum Arthropoda; class Insecta; order Hemiptera; family Cicadidae; genus Magicicada; species Magicicada septendecula. Next base: position 296,714,882 of record CM068370.1, on the reverse strand, counting down.
CGCATGGCTGAAGATAGAATACCAGTAATTGTAAACAAGTACAAGCCTTCTGGAAGAAGGGATGTAGGAAGGCTAAGAAAGAAATGGATCTGATAATGTGAAATCGGAACAGTGCCTAATCCCTGAAATGTAGAAGAAGAAGAAGAAGAAGAAGAAGAAGAAGAAGAAGAAGAAGAAGAAGAAGAAGAAGAAGAAGAAGAAGAAGAAGAAGAAGAAGAAGAAGAAGAAGAAGAAGAAGAAGAAGAAGAAGGTGTATTCTTCCTAGAGGCTTACTATTTTTTTGTTCGATGTACAAGATTTAATCATTCTAGTTTACATACTACATTGGCTTTAAAAGCTGTATGCTATATGCTAGCTCTTCATAAACGTAGAAAACAATTTTCGTTTACTTTACTACATGCAACTGACGGTGAATCGTAAATTGGTTTTAACGTATTTCCTTTTCAGCAAAGTTCTCTTTTATTGAAGCCGCAAGACGTGTACAACAGTCACAAGCTGACACGAGAATATCTTTTATTTTTGCAACTCTTAGTCCCCAACGCGTTTTTAAAGAAAAATCTGTACTCAGCTATAGTTACGGATATAGTTTGTATGCAGCCTGACAGTTGCGACCGTCATATGACGTATTGTATATATACTATTATAACGATAAAATGTCTAAATAAAATTTTTTTTGTAAGTGGACGGTGTAACGAGGGTTGCTGACAGATATACGATGGCTCGGTAACAGGTTGTTCAAGACAAGGGAAGGCAGGGTTTAGGCGAACAATGCCTAAAGTCGCAGCAGTTGTACGGTGAAGCGAATTGCGGGTGACGCCCAACGGCCCAAGATAGACAAAGGCGAAATATATCGCTAAGAAGAAACAATAGAAAGGAAAAGCCTGACTTGAGTAGACAATACGCGTGCACTATGAACGAACGACGGGACGTCCAGCTTTACCAGAAGGGTACGCGACGAAGAAAGGCTTGGAGAGCAAGATATAGCAGCTGTCTGGAATACTCAGAATTGACCACACTCGTCGTGGGAACGACTAGGAGAAACTAGTTGGCAATACGAGCAATTGGTCACGGGTAAGAAGCAGGACAAATGGTGAACAAAAAGAGCAGATGAAAAGGGCCACATAACAATTAAAAGCACTGTATCTATCAAGGACAAGTACGCCAAAATACGAGGGTGATAGACAGCCGTGAAATTGGTCATCCGACTAAAACGATGGGGTGGAGCCAACCATGAACTTGTAAGGGCGGAGTAACTTGTGGGAGTACAAGGAGGGACTTTCTCAAGGAATACAGAGAAAGAACCAATGGAAACGAAGCTGAAGTACGAAAAAGGACTTAAGTGGGGAAAAGTAAGAAAATAGTGGGAAAAGTAGAGGAAATGATAAATACACAGGACGAGGGTGAGATTAGGGAGTCTTTACAAAATTTTCGAGAGAGCTTTTACTAAAAACGTCGGGAGTCGATAACTAAAGTTACGGAGAGTCGGTGAAGTCCGTTATAATGATTCGGAGTAGTGACTAAAACACTTAAAAGTTTTTACTAAAAAAACTTCGTAAGTCGATAACTAAGGTTACGGAGAGTCGGTGAAGTGCGTTATAATGATTCGGAGTAGTGACTAAAACACTTAGAGAGTCGAGCTAAAGTTTACGGAAATTCGAAGTAACGGTTCGGATAGTTTACTTAGAATCAAGTGATGTCATCAATAAAACGATCTGTGAAATGAAAATAAATGTATAATAGTGAAAGTGTATACGTGTAAATTACTTCATGTAGGAGTTACATTCCTTATGCACGCAATGAGACAGTCTTCAACGCAATTGAAGGAGCGTCTACATCTCCATACGCTGAATTAAGTAGTAGAGAGAGAGAGAGAGAGAGAGAGAGAGAGAGAGAGAGAGAGAGAGAAAGAGAGAGAGAGAGAGAGAGAGAGAGTCCAGAATGACGACGCGCCGTAGTTTATGGAATACGTACTCAAAGTAAATTTTTATGTATTAATTTTATTTCTAAATCACCTGTCTGTCTCTCTAAAAGAATCCACATAGAGAATTTCATAATATAGGATATACTCATTTAAAACTTACTTATAAATGAGAAAATCACAGTGTTTTAAAATTATAGAGAATTATAGACAGCACATTACAATGAATCCATTTAAAATTATACTTTATAATGAAATGAGTAATTAGTTTGTAAGAAGTAATTCATGTTTTAATGATACTATGATACTCAAAAGTAATATTAGGATAAAAGGAATACTGAAGTGTGAAGAGATATTTTAGTCTCTTTTATAATTGTTTTTTTTTATTGGTAGAAATAATGTATTAAAATAATTCTTAATAACCAATTGTTAATCAAATTTGTACTATGATACCAATAACAATAATCGTTAACGTAATAAATGTAGTAGTATACAGACAAACCCGTCTTATATAGTTATTGAAGAAAACCATATTAAATTAATCATTAGAATTAGCTGTCAATTCCTTCCAAGTAATATTAAATAATAGAGTAATATAACCTGTGATTACATAACTACTAATGAATAAATTATTATTACAATTAAAAACCCTGAGATAGTAAACGTTGACAATTAATATTAGCATTGCATTTGACGCCCACACTAGGGAACAAAAATAAGAGTTATATTTGGCGCTCCAACAACGCGGGGCTATATAAAGTAAAGATTTACATAATTAAGATAATCAATTAATTTATGCAAGTAAACTTGCATAAATAATATCAGAGTAATATTTGGCGCCCACACGCACGGCTTGACAAATAAATAATCAGTATAATTGTTAAGCGGGCAGAGAACAGACAGTGTGCATGTTAATTTATAAGTTGTTTAGAAATAAGTTACAGTAGAATAATATCAGACCCTAAGTATATCTGAATGATTACGCGTCTACGGGCAAAAATGGCTACAAACGAGAATTCGAAAAGCCAAGAATTTGATAGTAACAACCAGTTGGGGGTCGAAGGATTAGAAGATAACACCATGGACAGTAATGAAAGTAACAACACCGCCGAGGAACATAGCCAAAATCGGGCGAGGGGACCATCCGACGGTAGCGAGATGAACTTCGCTATGTTAATAGAGCTCATCAAAAAGCAAGGTGAAGAAACAAGAGAAGAAACAAGAAAAATTATTGAACGACAAAGCGAAGAAATAATAAGAAAGAATGAAGAACAAATTGGCAATTTAAAGGAAGAAGTAAAATGGACTGAGGAACGACTTAGCAAAAGGTGGAGAGAAAAGATTGAAAAAATGCACGAGAATCTGCAAGGCCAGATCAACCAGATAAAGGTAAATTTGCAAGAGAAATCAGAAAAGCTGGAAGAAGTACAAAAGAAGAATGAGAGTGATATAAAAGAAATACACAAAGAAGTCCAGAGACAAGCTGAAGAGAATGAAAACAGCAACAACAAAAAGCTGGCCTATAAAGAAAGCAAACAGAAGCACAAAACTAATGTGGGGCTGAACGAAGATGCCGACAACATTGTTGATTTCACAGACACGTCAACTACCAAGAAATTATCAGCTGTGGGATCAAATATAAGTGTCAGTAGCAACCTACAAAACAAACAGAACAAGAAGAAAAATGACTTTATTTCTTTGCGTCTGACGGTGTCAGAAGATGATTATTCTGATATGAATGAAGATAGTAAAAGTGTAATATCATCAATTAGAGTACGCAAAAAGCGCAAACTAAGCAGCACAAGGATAGATGCTACATCAGTGAGACCACCAATGAAGTATCCAGCTTGTGGAACAGGCATACATCGACTAATCAGCCGAGCTGCATCAGTGAAAAGCATGAAAAGGAAGTTCAGTAGTAAAATGAGCACTGCATGTGATGGAACTGAATACAAATATAAGAAAGCAATGGGAGATGAGAAACGGAAAGGACTACCAGATCCGTGTGCATACTCGCCCTTGACAAGGAACGTTTTGAGAAAGAGAAAAGGGATGAAATTTGCTGGACCATTCAAGAATATTGTGAAGATTGGTACGCGAACGAAAGGAAGTTTTCAAGCGATGGGGATGAGATTTAGTAGAAGTCTAGAAAACAAAACTTTATTACGTGAGTACGCGGACAGGAAAACGAAAGTAAGTAACGCGCCACAAACAGTCAAAGAACGTATTTGTAAGAGGGTTTGGAAGAAACGACAAAACAACTCAGCGCGTACATAAGAAATGGTAATGTGCCTGGGGAAAGTTGTCAAAAAAGATGGCGTGACATACTTTCAACACACCCTCACAAAGAGAGTGAGGGACAGGTCATAAATTCTTTAGATGTCAACGGCCGACTGCAGGGTAAGTGTGTAAAGAAATCCACTAGGTCAATACTCTCACTGTTTACCAACAAAACGTGTAGAGTGACGGCACTGACTCAAACAATACACACAATACATACTATGTTTCCACGAATATAAAATTAGAAGTTAATAAAGGAACGGACAAAAGATTAAGGAAAAAGATCTTCAGAAATCCCGAAGAATTAGTAATTAATTTAGATAATATTAGTTTAGCATACCTTAATTAAAAATGGTTGTGTGTAAGAATACATTAACCGAAGAAAATAAATAAATACGAATATAATATGAATAAAATAAAATAAATGTTAAATGAACAGTGCCGTGAAAATACGGAATATAAATGAAGGAAATTAATAGCGAATGAAGATGTAAGAAAAGTCATACGAAAGAGCGGAAGGACATTGATCATTAAGGAATGGAGGTCAAGAACGGATAAACCTAGGAAAAAATTGATACGGATTGAAACGAAGATCACCACCAGGGCATGACAACATAATGAACCCGAAAAAACGGGATGTCCTCGACCAGAACGCACCAGAAGGCTGAAGTAGCTGTGATTACGAAATGCTTGGAATGGGATTAGTAAAAATACCCAAAGCACCGATATCCAATCGCTGGGAACTGCAAGTAAACGGTACGGGGTGATGTAAAAATGTCGAGATGTAGGTAGACCGTTTGCAATACCAGGATAGTAAATCGGTTATCATTCAGATTGCTTAGGGGAGTGATCAATTGCCTTGTATACAAAATGAAATGTTATAAGAAGATTTATGTAAATGTCTATAGTCAGCTACTAAATTATGAACTATCAGTATAATTGAATCTATGTTATGTCATAATAAATTAGTAAGATAGTAGTTGGTGGTAATAAGGAAATTCTGTGTGCTATTATAGAGTAATTAGCAATAAATTGCTAACTTATTTTATAGTGATATGATAGCTTAACAACTCGAATGATTATTATTATTAATTTTGTAATTGTGTCTATTTTATTGCTCAATATTAACAAAAGTATATGTACATTAAGCAAATTTAACTCAAAGATATAATATGAAAACAGAACTAATTTAAGTAGAAAATTGTTCTGAAGCAAATTCGATATTCATGTATAGCTTTAAGAATGTATAAAGACTTTGTAAATTGGACAAGTAAGTAAAATATGTGTATAGTAAATAACACTGAGTTAAGAGTCATAATATCACTTATGTTATTATCTATGGACAAACAGCCAGAGACACATAAAGTTAATTGTGATTCTAATTTGTAAGTATTGTTATATTTGTAATGAGCATATAATTTAGTTTTTTTCGTATTTGTGTGAAATATTGGTTAAATTTAAATAATATGTAGCGGCAATAAACTCATAGATAAGATAGCAATTAAATGTAAATTAATTAAGCTCATAAATGTTCAATTAGGTAAAGATTTATGTAAAAATGGATTCATAAAAGGGTGATGTCAGCAATAAATTCAATATAGGGACCAAAAACCCACCAACAGTAAGGTACCAGCAGACAGTAGGTCAACCCAGAAGATGACACTTCTGATACACTATATTCATGGAAAGATGAGCACTGAAGAATACCAGAGAGATCGGGAGTGAATTTGGCTCCATTTGATCCGGAAGATTGATCAATCGACCCAAATTGGGGACAGTATGTTATAACTAGCGAATCGTCGACCCCTCTATCCTCGCTTATCATCAGTAGACCACCGTGGAGAAATCCTGGCTGCGCTATTGGTATAACTGAACCATAGGTCAAACAATCGGCAGCAAGTGGGAGGAGAACGTGACGTCGGATGATCTTACAACAGTATCAAAACTCGGTTGTTGTAAACAACTTAACCACAGAATAAACTTTGCGATTTTGTAAGAAGATGAATTTAAATCAACGTTGATCTTCATAATTTGACAGCAACGTGTTGCCAGCGTTATCTGACCTGAGTTTTTAGAGTTGATTTAACGATTTATTTAATGAAGAAATAAAAGTATAACTAAATATAACAAACAGAATTAAATAGTCAGGCACCGTAAATCAGGAGGTAGAAAAGCATGACATCGGACGATCATTCACTTATCACTTATGCCGTTTTGACATTCATACAAGTGACAAATAACGAATTTTTGAAACTTAAACGATTCGTTTAAGTTTTTGTTTTCTACCGTATTGATACAATGAATAGCTGAAACATTGCATGTTTTGTAAGTAACCTTAGGGGTGCAACATTTCGTTCTTCCCGTAATACTACAATGTATACGTATTCAGTGTTGCTAATTTTCCCCAAACGGTTGAAGAGTGAGAGGTCCGGTATTGCCATAGACTCGGTTGCGAATGTTGTAACCGTACTGTTGCAGCAGACCTAACTCCTTCGCATTGTGACAAACCTTACAGTTCACTTCTTCAGTAAAATTTGCTTTCATCATTGAAATTTTATATAAAATATAAGCGACCTACACAGAGCATGCCTAATCTGTGGGCTGCAGTGAATCCAGCCCCTTTTGTGATTGTACAGTATTGAAACGTCAACTCTCCTGAGCTGATCCGTCGTTTTTGACTTAACAACAAACGTAGGTCTACATATTACAAGGAGTTGCTCTCTTTTCAAGAAGAGTTCTTTACTGGAACTAGAGAACGAGGTGCAAAGAGATCTTTCAAGCAAAGGGCAGCCCCAATACATTAATGCGGCCTACTGAATGAAGAAGAAGAAGACATCATTCTGTTTAGTGAGAACTAAAGATAATGTTGAAATCAGTTGGACGAGTATCAAATTTAACACGTAATGAGTCTTTATAAAATTTATATTTCTCTTGTAGACCAGCGTTATTCGGTTAACCCTTACGAAAGACTGGTATTACTCAGTGGTATACCGGTAGTCTTTCTGTTCTAATGTTCACACACCTAGTTAAACTATAAATTTCGTATGATAAGAGAGAATATACACGAATTTAAGATATGCATATCGATTAAGCCGTGCCCAACCCTAACTCGAGCTTGAAATTTTCCTCACTCCATTACGTATGACATTTTCAAACAACATATACACGTACAATTAGATACCCTATACTGAACTAATGTAACTGTACTTCAACTTTCATAACTGTATACGAAAAGCAAATAATAAAAATTAATAATATTCGTTTTCGCGTTGCCTCAAAGGTTGGCAGTAATGTGACGTTACCCTGCTCAGACGGTTTCCAAATAAGTTCCGCTTGTTTCTGCTGCTTGTCGGCGGATTAGACAAAAAATGACTGTTGGTGTGAATTTTCTGCCGGTGAATATTTACGCTACTCCTGTGTGGGGAGAACTTGGTGCTACGTGTAAATCTAAGTCACAATGTATACTCAGTAGTGGGCTTGGTGTACTGTTTAAAGTTTCACGTAAATATTCTTCTCGACTTTTGAGAAGCGAATTCGGTGTACATTTTCTAGACATCTCATGGTGTCCAGGACGCTGATTTCGCGTATAAAACTGGCACGGAGAGTACTGGTCCCCTCGTAGCCGGACTAGGCTAACATCATGTGTACTTCGGCCTAAATTGGCCTACACAGCTCACAGCTTCCGCCGCACAAGCCTTGGACATTGTGATTAAAGGTTTCAGACCACTGGAAAGGACACCGAATCGAAGATGGCAAATGAAACTATGCAGAAATGGCGCAAAAAAAGTAATTTTTATTAGGATTATTCAACAACTTACATGAAGGGAACAACCCGAGAAAAATCTAATTCACATTTCATTCACGAATATCTTTACGCTGATACTAAGTTGGTGTCATTAAGTTTAAGTTTAACTAAGTAACAAAGTTTAAGTTTAACAATAAATAAAAATATAAGTTTCTACTTAAACTCTAAATACGATGTCTTTAAAGCATCAAAATCGAAATGAACGATTTCAAACACACCGCGTACCAAAAAAAAAATACAAAAATTCACTTGCATTCAAAAACAGTCTAAAATTAAAAAGAAAGTAGCACTAAAGTAATTTCGGCTAATTCCTATATTTAAACATTTGAATGTGTAATATATATTCATTCACGTAATTCAGCATTCATTTTTTTAGACATACGATTGTCGTGTTCAATTGTGTATAAACGTTTCCTAACTAGTCTTACAAATTTGTTTATTCTAAGTAATTATGTTTCTTTTTCACTGGTAATGTCCTTGTTATTAAAGAAATCCAGTACATGTAAAGAAGAAGAATCAACACGTTAATAAGCGAATAATGAATCCTAATAATATGTTTAAGAAAAAACAATTTATTATTAATGTATACTGGTTATTCGGTTGCAAGCTTTTGTCCAGTATTATGAAAATTTAGTAAGCATTTATTATGTTGTGAGCAGTACAAAATATCTAAAAGTATAGTTTAGCAGTGTAGGTGTGAACTCCAGTATCGACGATGCAAATGATCAGAAACTGAACGAAGATGTGGGGAAAACTACTTTTAAAACAAATGTAGAGAATACAAAATCATGGTTAACCTAGTATTAATCTTATTAATACAAACACATAGACAGCGATGGACTAGATTTATCTATAGGGCTATACGTAAGTAGTTAATGCTCGAAACAAGGATAAGTAAAGACAATCAAACGTGTGAGATTAATAGATCTGAAATTGTTGGTGAAATCCTGTTATCCTACCGTATGACGCTGATACTTATTAGATAAAATTAAGAATAGCTCAGTATGCAATGGAGAGATACATGGCATTACTACGCGAGACAGAACTCCAAATAATACTTTACAACAACGAACGGAGTAACTGATATTCTAAAATTTGTGACACAATTGACATGACCTGACTACATACAATGCACGTCTAAGGGTTAATATATCAAAAAAGAGATTCACTGAAAGCAAACTGAGACAGTATAAAAAAAGCAAATGTAAGCGAGACCAAGGTGATTGACTGCCTTAATAAAATCGGAAAGCGTAAAAGAAAGCGAAGGTCTAGGACGGGACAAGAAACGTTGATGAACCAGTCAAGTGATTAGTGCTTGACCGCCAATATATCGATTTATTCCCGGGAGCTTGAAATACGAAGAAATCTTTATCTGCTCCAAACGGCTTTACGGCCAACGCCATTACGGCTTTAAGCTTCGTGAATCAAATCATGAGGAAACGACGGAGCCGTCCTTCGGACATGAATGGCGTCAGACCGCTGCTTCCATCACTCTCATACACAACATATGTATATCAGCAAAGCCACTTTGGCTACTACGCTGCTGCCCAAGTCTGGGCTTCCTAAGATTGGTTATATTATGTCTACGTAAACTGACAGCACAGAGCCCACGGGAACACGATTTCCGTCGTCCAACTCCTGGGGGGGCACCGGACATGAGACCAGGCACGGTGCAGACTCAGATTACCATTTCAGCCGTTTCCGACTTGCACGCTCGTTTGTGCTACTGTGACCGGCGCCTTAATTCACTTACTGTGGTGCTAGTGGCGCTCATCGAGTTGCGACACCTCGAGTATCTTCTGTCTGTCTCTCTGTTTCACCTTGTCGCAATTTCGGGAGTGGGTCCAATTGATCGTCATTCGAGTGGAAACACCTATCCTGGGTAATTACAAGCAACTAAGGAATGCTATCAATAGAATATGTAACTAGTTTGTGTAATTTAAGAGTCTATAATGTTGTAATTTGTTTGACCTGTTGACTTGTAACAAAATGATTATACCTCTCTGAACTGTAGCGCGTTGTAATGTTATTGGGCGTAGGCGTACCCATCGTCGACCCTTAACCAAGGAACCAAGCAAACTACTACAATTTGCTTAAAACAATATTCTAATTTACATAGAAAAGGCATCAAAAATAGAAATTAATTAACTGTGTCAAACGAAAAGTAAGAAAGATGCTGTAAAAGTTGTTACGCCGGGTGCCAGCATTATTATCCTTAATATTTTGGTATTCCTTTCAGCAGTTCTGTAGTGTACCAATGATAACACAAACCCCAGGCAGTCGGATAATGACACATAGGATTGCCCTGAAAAGTTGAAACAAGAATGGTCTCTTTCCGGCATCAAACGCGGAGAGTACATCCCCCCTCCAGAAGACTAACTGCAACTTCATATTGTACTTGAGCATTTGACGCCTTCCCCGCCGCTTTTTCTCTCTCATCTTTTATTCCTGTCTATTTCTCCTACCTCCAGTTGTCCTCAGAGAGAGTTCTTCCATTTAGACCCTTTTTAATGTCTTGACCCAATAAATTTTGTCCGTATTCGTTATTGTATGAATTAGTAGATTATCGTTTGTCCGACGTATGTATCCACATTCTATCCCCCCTCTGTCATTGTAAAATTACATTTAAAGTATTTAGTACCATATCTTGTATCCGACTGTATAAATTCCCCTAACCCACTTTCTAGATGCTGTAAGCTGTGGTCGATAGACTTTCCGTATCGATACCTTTTTTTTTTTAAAAATATGTTTACCTTTTTATTTCTTACGTTATCTGCTTCTTCCTTTCACAGGTTTATTCATATTTTGACCCTAACTATGATTTCCATATGCAGAGATAGTGTTTACAATCTACACAATCGGAACTAACCACTTCTTGTTTGTGTAACTAAGAACAGTGTCATTTCTTGAGCCTTTTCCTGAAGATGTCTAGATTCAGACACGAAGATGTTCTGACGATTTTAAAAGAATAACAGAAAAGTGGATTCATAGGTGGATATGGAAAACAAAATCTTAATTGAGACAGGAAGACGGAGCACAATTTCTAGTATAGATTGTGACGATTTAAATTAAAAAAAAAAAATAATAATAATAATAAAAATATAAAATGGGAAGTTAGTGAAAACCAACGATTTGGTTTAAATCGCACTATTAAACCAAATACCCCTGAACTAACTCATAATAGTAATGAGAATTAAAAAGGGAATTTAACTAAATAATTAATTAAAACTGAGAAAGCAAAAGTCAAAAATAAAACTGTTAACCCTTTATTAAATTTATCATGTTCTGACCTGTGTATACCGGATCCAACTTGCATACCGACCCGGCATTAAATAAAAAATACCTGTAAACTATAATGTAAATAATTAATAATTCAAAGTCACTAGTAGTAGTTGTAATAAATTCTGTAGACAAGCAAAGTCTCGATTGTTTATTTTGTCGAACTGTAAGACTATATTACTAATTAAAAGTTGGAACTATATTATGGCGGAGTATTCACTCCGCGTCGTTACAATTTTTCTGTTGTACAATGTAGGACTTATGATGCGACTTTGAAACTGTAAACAGCTCCAAGCGGGGCTCTGCACAAAATGTTTATTTTTCATTTTATTTGATTGTTAGCTTCCACTAACAGTGTGGAGATCTAGATCTATGTAACTAAGATGTAGTGTGTTTTTAAAACAAAGATGTGAAAGAAGAAAATAAGTGTGTAAGGTGACATCTCCTATTAAAAAATAAAATATGGTTCAAGTTAAGTGTAATTCCAACATAATGTGAAACGAATATGTAAACTCCAATACTACTGTGCTATTACATATGTGATGTGAATAACTGTGAATAGTGAAGACTAAGACCTCAACTGCATTTACACTACCGCTGAGAAACAGGACGACTTCACGCTGGATGACACCATAACATCCACTTCATCATTAGTTGACTCCGAGGACATCCACTGGAAAGACTACCACGATGACAACCCACGACTAAGAGAGTACAGAAGAATCACGCGGCAGGACATGGACAGATAACATTTAACTAGAGGTGACGCGGAAGCCCGTCTTCCGTGAATACTGTATCTTTTAAAATATAAGTAATTATAAATGAAAAAGACTTTTAAATGACAATCTCTAAGCGTTAAGCATTACTATGGTGTAACCAGTAATTTCAGAAATCATACGTTGTAACATAACTCTTGTGATGTAACTTTGAAACATCGCTCAACTAAATGAAACCATTCTTCAAATGGTATTTTAAGTAATAATGTGATTGACTAAAGAAATAGAGTAAATTTGAAAATTCCTAACTAGTTTAAAGAGACTCGAATCCGAGGTAAATACAATATCTGTATGATCATTTTTAATACAGAAAACCCCTTTACAATTTCTGTGTAAGTAAAAATTTTATTTGTAATGTATTATCTATCATACGTAAATAAAGGGATGTCATCTTTGTTACATACTAAATTGAGTGCATAAATCAGCAAAATTCCCTCCCCTGTTTCCTTATTAGAGTACTTATAATTATTGTTAGTGATGTGTCTAATTTTTCAGTTTGTTACAACGTAGGCAGCCTGTATAATTGGCCAGAGTCAATTATCACGGGTTCCCTGGATTATAACGTAGCCCATACGTTATAAGATCTGATAAATTATGGAGAACGACAAGGGGGCCCATCGTCACCTTCTCTTTTTAATTTGTATATAGACTGTGGCATACACAATTGGCAAATGAACCTTCCAGAACGTTTTATGATTGGGAACTCTGCAGTTGACACGTTTTTATTTGCTGATGACCCAAAAATTTGCTGATACCCAAATGGGTATCCTGTCGAATTCGGAAAGAGGCTGCAGATGGCTGTACACTCATTGAGTCGAATCTGCAAGGACTTTGGATTACAGATCTCCACATTGAAAACCAGGGTCATGGAGTTGATCCCATTCTAGAAAAAATTGTTATTGATCACACTCTTCTGGACGAGGTCAGTAATTTTAAATATCTGGGCTGTAATGTGTATTACATTAGAAACAATGATGTGGTGAAGAAGCTGCACAAGTTCAACCGTATGTGTGGGACTCTAAAATCAACGAGTAAAGAAATACGCCTGAAGGTCTACAAGGTGAGGGTCCTCCCTACATTTATCTATGGGCCTGAGAATTGGATTTAACGAAATCCCAGGTCAGTTGTATTCAAGCGGCCGATTTATCAAGCATATGGCAGGATATAGGCTACTCTTCAAGATTAGTAAAATAAATGTCGATGTACCCCTTGAAGTGAATATTAAGAGTATACTTGAGAGTATTATCCTATACTGACTAACATGGTTGGAATGTTTTAACCGTCGCCTCGCAAACAACTATGATATTACATAGTATAAGGCATAGTATTACATAGTATGGGTTTACACAGTACTATGTATAAAAGCCATAAAACAACTATGGAATAAGATAGTATGGAATTTTAGCTGTACAAGCCGAAAGGACGGAGAGGTGTGGGGCAACCGAGGAAGCGTTGGAATGGGCAGCTTTAGTCTATCTGCTTGGTATTGGAACAAACCATTTTTTGTTTAATCCTTGCTGAATATGATAACGATGAGGAAGATGAGATCAAAGTAGCCCAAAGGAGGGAGGCGTACATCCGCCTGAACGTTAATGGCTGGGTGCCGGTGATGTTAATAGAGAATGGTACTTGTGAACGTCTAAACTTATGAAGCTTATAGGCCTAAGCATACCCTGCGATATCCATTCTGATGGGGAACTTGTGTCGTCCATTCTCTTCGTACGCCAAAACTATACTTGTTGCAACCTATTTTTAAAAGTATTCGTATTTCGCCATATTATATGGTTTCGTACCTTTTGTAATTCACATTTTCTACGATGTCGACAACAAAAATTAATTCCTTTTTCCCGTCATATTTCATGCTTGGACTGCACGCGTTGTTAAATTATGGACGTTGCGTTGTGGTAGTGGGGCGTCTTTGTACCCATAGCTGGATTGCAGCTTCCGGGACGTGCCCGATGACTGCCAGATGGTAACAGTGCTGGACTTCCATTAGATAGGTGCCTAATACTTGGGAAGGACATCCCAACATTGTTAACCGCAGAGGCGCCGGAAATTTGAACAATTTAATACTTAGTAGCACTGCCGTAGTTAGGGAACCTCCGTGCCGGTGGCAACTGGTGACTATAGGCCAAGCAGTGTGCTGAAGACGTGCTGGGGAAGGATGTCCTTGAGAAGCGAAGGTGTAACAGAAAGGAAAGGAAGAGGTTGGGAGCTATTTAGATAGCGCAACGAGGTTGACTTACGGGGGTCATCAAGAATCGCCCGAGGGCGTTTGACTCTGATAGGGAGAGGTGGTTCAAACGTACTAATGGGAAAGGACTCGAAGACCTCCACGAATGACATCATTCCTTAATTATGGACAATACTCAAATGTACCTTTAATTCAGTATTTTCCTAACAGTGAATAACACAAAACTTATTTTTCTAAAACTGTCTTTATCTGCGTTTACCGTTTTCTTATTACATCTTGAGCTTCTACCTCTTAGGCATATTTGATAAACCTATAACACTTTCGTACACTATTCATGCTGGTAGTTGCGCTTCAAAACAAATTCGTATGGTATTTAATATATTTCAATAAACGGACTATGGCTGTTGATGAGCGTGCTTTCCTAGTCTATTGAACAGGAGTACCGTTTTCCAGCAGCTTGCCTCAGCACATCAGAACAGATTGCGCTGCGTCAATTACCTCGAACCATTTTTCGGGAAAAAAACAAGAACTGAATAGTAAAAAAAAAAAGTTGCAAACCTCTAAGCCTTTATTAAAATATTTACAGAGTTGTCAATTAAAAGCATTATCAGTAACGTAAGAGATAAGGTGGAAATATTAGCAGGAACTATTTGAGATGTTTAATAGAGATATTATTGTTAGAAGTGTAAATGCTTATCGACTATACAGAAACGCACTAATATACGAATTATCGTACTTTAAAGTGCAAATAATATTATCAGTTTGCACACACATCAGCACTCACGTGAGATACAACACCGCTTGCACATGTCTACATCCCGACTCGTCGTGAGCAATGTCGTTTGCGCGAACGGATCTAATAATTGCATCGCTCTTATACAGAAACAGTGAACACATTTTTCCTTTGGTCTGAAACTAAGGAAAGCGCTACACGACCTTCTTCATGTGTTGTTTTGTGTCTTTACGGAAAATAGATGAGAACAACAACTTTATAGAACACCATAATGGTCATGATTTATCGCACCAGTAACTATCTTACAGGAAAATAGACCAAAATACAAGATATAAGCATGCCTAATTGCATAGCATCCACCTAGGCATAGCAGCTCATTGATCTGGCCGATGCCCTCAGGCAGCCCAAACTATCAACCACCAGTGTGCCTCTAAGCTCCTGCGGATGAATCTTTGAGGGATTCATGAAGCCATGCTCCTGGCGTGGAGTCAGGCTGGAGCAATTCATGAACTCCTTTCCTGCATGCCTCATCATGCCAAAAGGATCCACAACCTAAGTCCTTGTCCAGAACAAATGACCATGCTGTACCATTCAAACCTGGCGTTCATTGGGCTCCCACACAGACAATGCAAACAAACTAGGGCGCAAGATGCCCCAAAAACTCAAAGAAAACGACAAACTATAGAAATTACGATATTACGGAGGGCACTAGGAAAGACAAGGTAGGTTGCCAAACAATGGTATAAGAGAAACAGATATTAATTCTTGGATTGCGGAAAGTAGAAGGATATGGAATGAACACATATCTTTTGAATGACACAAAGCTAGTGAAAAAGGCAAGAGATAGCCAACCAAACACGAAGAGGAGCATTGGTTGGGCAAGGAAGAGGTGGAGTGACAGCATGTGTTATACAACAGGACAGATTCCTAACAAGAAAGTTCAAGAAGAAGAAAAAAAAAGTTTATCTTTCATTTCATATCTATGAGTATTTCTTTCAAACTTCCTATAACACATTTTTGTAATCTATATAAAAGAAAAAGTGGAATGTGTAGAGAAAACGAAAGTGACGAGAAAGGTACACCCACCCACCAACCGCAAGTACTTTACAATATCCTGCAAACAACAGGCTTTTGTTATAGCAATTACCACGTTGTAAGACTCTTTCCCCCATCCTCCAAGTATGTCCACAATCTCTATACTCTCCTGAGTCTTTCCCGGTTCTGTTCGTTTAGATGGAACCCAGTCTAGCACCTTCCTGGGGCGAACAATCATGAGGCTTCAGTTTCACGTGGCCGTACCATACAAGACGGTTTGTATGTATGGTTTCTAAAATTGTCTTATCAACATGCAGTTGCCTCCTGATACCCTCATCTCTAATGCACTGGAACCTGGACATCCACAAGATCTCCTCCAGTAGTGCATTTACACTGCTTGGAGGCTACGGGAGTTTCTTCGATTCATCTCCCAAATTTTAAAACCATACGTGACTATAAGTTCTAAGATGACAGAGTAAATCCTGTGACTTATTTTCCCACTCCAAAGCACATAATTCAGCTGGCCTATCACCTCCCCTTCCTTTGTTTTATTTTGTATCCTATATCTTCATCACTTCTGCCATCACCTGATAATATTATGCCAAGAAACCTAAAAATATACTATTTTTGTGTAACGTGCGAACCTAATGTCATATTGGCTCTAGTAACCAGCTGTTCGGGTTTTCAAGAATTTATTACGAGATCCCAAGATCTGTATGCTTAATGGAGTTTCTGGTTCATGTAATTGGAGTCATGTGCTACCACAACTTGATCATCCGCCAACAGAAGCGTGTAGAGGTAGTCATCATTTATTAAAATTTTAAATTTCACGACAGTGTCTTCTCTGTCTACCTAATGCTGCGCTAATGTAAATTTTGAATAAAGTAGATGCTATTCCTTAAACCTTGCCTTAAACCTTTTGTTACTGCAAAGTATTCGGATATCTCACTTCTATTATAAAGATTTGAGAGAAGAAGTAGAAATATCAAGTTGAAGAACAGAGCAGGAAAGGTAAGTACAGATACTTACAGAGCATGTTGAGTAAGGAGTGGACCAGTCAACAAGAGACCAGAATAGCCACAGCAGCAAAGGAAGATTTCTATATAGAAACAGGAATTTTGTGTAGTAAAATGAACTTTGGCTCAAGGAAGAGATTGGTGAAGTGTTTTAAAACTGAATATTTTGATTTACGAATCAGAAGAAGATATGGACAACTAGGAAGAAGACTAGAGATGAGATTAGAGCACTGGAAATGTGGATTTGGAGACAAATGGACGGAATAAGGTGGGGAGGGGTATAAAATAAGCATTGAATAGGTGTTCGAAAGCATCAAGGACAATAATGCGCTTTTGTGTATTACAGAAAGTTAACTGGATCGGACACATAATGGTAGCAAATGTAACAACAGTTTCTAGAGGCTGGAAGGACAGGAAAAGAGAAGAAGGAGAAGGAAGAGGGAGAAGAAGACTGAAGTTGGAAGAACACCATATGATGATGATTATGACGACATCGAGCAATCTGATTTGATCAATAAATTTATTAAAATAATTATTGAACCTGATGTAGATGCATCTTTTCACTCAAAAATTTTGAATTATAAAAATGTAAAATAATTTTTAATTGTCATTTGCTTTCTAACTTTAAAAACTTACCAATATCTTTTTCATATTAATGAAATCTATTCCTAATAACACCTAGAAATTTTCCTATGAACTCCATTCTCATATATTAAACTTGATAAGATACATCCCTTTCAATGAATTTGTATCAATAAAAATGTAAAATAATTTATGAACATCATGTAAAGTATAGCTCTAAAAGGACCAAGTACACTTCACATGAATGAATCCCAAAGGACCAAATGATTCCTTTTAAAGTTTCCTTTTTAAAGATTCCTCCCACAAATGCTTGTGGGAGAAGAAGTTATGTCAAAGTCATCTTCTACTAGTTGACTTACTGACATCGTCATAAAGGTAGCAAACAATTCGGTGTTAACAGAAATAAACTGTGTATTAAACTGTGTAAGACGAGTTTTCTGGGCTGTTTGCCGTGGTCTATGGTTTAATGTCAAACCAAGCGTTTCAGCAGCTCCAATGGCTGCCATCGTCAGTGGAATTTAAAGAAATCCTGAACGTAGGGTGTTCACGTCAGGCCCACAGTACTGTGGTAAAGGCTGTGGTTTTTTTTTTGTGTGTATTAAACTTTTCCCATATAGCATGATTGAGTTGATAACACTGGGAGTGATCCTGCAAACACACTGAAATTGGCATCCACACCTGGGTCTTGTCTGTTTTATTTTCTTTTAAGACTGTTTTTAGTTAACCTCTTTTAGACTTGTTATGAAATTGTATCCAGACTGGTTAGATTAAAATCTAGAGAAATAATAAAAATTGTTCACGTTCTCCAAAACCGTCCAGTTGTATGAAATTTGAAACTCATGTAACACTCAGATAAGGCACTGATGGACAGCCAGCTGTAACATGTTCTGGCAGACTTGGCAAATGAAGGAATTATATGAATTCTGATGAGCTCATAGGTAAGTTACCTAAATAGGTAAGTACCCTAAATTGTAAAATAGAAAAGTATATAAATCTGCTATTTAAAAAATGTTGTTGTTTCTAGTAATTTGACGTCTTATATACAATATTATGTAAAAATACTGTTTGTGTAAAGATTATGGAGTATATTTAAGAGAAAAACTAAATTAGTTTTCTTTTTTTTCAGTGTGGATAATAAACCTCAAGGACACTTACAAAGTTGAGCATGAAATTGTACATGAAAAATGGACGTTGCTACTTGTCCAAGTTGACCTGGTACAAAGCAGATTTTTTTTCAGGGAGTCTGTCTCTGACAGTGTCTGTTTTAGGGAGGCTTTATCCTCCTTATCATCTTGATATGTAGTGCTGCAAACTAGATACTTGAAATCTGGCACCTGTTCTATTGGCAAGTCCTGTATGACAATCTTTGTTCTAATATGATTCGCCCAATTAATTTCAATTTAATGTTTAGAGGAGCTGGTATTACATGTAACAGTAAAGCTTGTGACAATCAGTGTGATACATTTTCTCTTTGTATACAAGTTTTAAATATAAAAAAAATTTCTCCATCTTTTAAGCTTTAAAAAATGAATTCAGCTGGCCAGTTTCAAACTGACGGTTGTTTGAAAAATTGTTGTTAATTCAGCTGTTGGTGAAGGCAAGAAAATAATTTTGTCACTATAATATTTATTTACCGTAAGACAGTTACAATATTGAAACAGAATTTACAATGAAAAAAATTCAATTAAAATGATGTGTAATCCCAGCTGTGTGAACAGACAGTGTAAAGTCATTGGCAAATAAACTAGATTACAGTGGAGACTCCAATTACAATACAGATTATCTGATTTTTTTAGTTCCATTTCTGTTTTATTGTGTTCTTGATTATTACTATTATTTTAAATACTACAATAACAAGAAGTTAAATATTGCAATATTTTGTGAACTTTTTTTTAGTTTTGTTCTAGTATTGATAGTTATGTCTATTTCTATCCGTCTGTCTGTTTGCGGTATGTTCCATGATAACTTTTGTATGCGTTAACTGGTTTTCACAAGCTTGCTATTCATGTCCATAGATTTACCTCATACCTCATAGAACCATATTATTTTTTAGATTGATCCCCTCTCCAAAATATAGGGGACCAGGAGCCAAAAATGTGAAGGGTTCAACATTGTAAGAAAATCGCAAAAACCCATGTGGGGTATTAAATTAAAAGGAATTTTAACAAAAATCTGAATACAGTGTTCATTGTTGAAAATATACAACTTTTTGGGCCCCAGAGCCCAGAAGAGATTAAAAATTTGGAAAAATTGTGAAAATCCAGCAAAACTAAAAATAATTGTAACCCAAATTTGAGTGTTTTGAATTTTTAGTGTTTATTGTATGAGTGTGTGCTCTACAACTGTGTGTTACTGAAGACATGGTAGAGTAATTGGTATTTTTGTAATTTTCTCTACAACTGAAAATTGATCTAATATCGAAATTTATGTAATAATAAATGTACCTACTTTGTTAAAAAAATACTGAGTAAGTATTGCAACTCAGGTAGTATAAAACTTGTTTGAAATACAGTTTGTTTATTAAAATCAGGTAGAATAGAGTTTTTAATAAGCAAAATGAGTTCTCAGTTTTAACTCGACCATTTGGCATAGTCTGTCTGTCTGTCTAGGGTATGTTGTCATGCTTTTGGAAGCAAAAACTGATATTTGTAAAACTTGGCAAGCATTTCCATACTTTCACCAATTGTTTTTTAGAGCAATCTCCCCCAAAATAGGGGGAGGGTAAAATTTAGAAACATAACGAAAAATTTGTTTGAGGTACCAAATTAAAGAAAATTTTAACCACAATCTCAATATAGCCTTCAGATTTTGAAATTGCAAAATTTTTGAACACCAGAGCTCAAATATCGGTATGGAGAACCATACATGACTTCCATATTCTAAGATTTATATTTAAATCTTAATATCGCCTGCCAAGCGCGATATATTTTCTCTTATACATGATTTACATTAAAATGAAAAAATTTTAATTTTATTGCCTGGCAACAAAATTATTTTATTTTTAACAATTACCATTGTTTCAAAAAGTTTAAATAAATTTTCAAGTACTTTACTCTTGTTAAAACGTAAAAGGTTGCAGGTAAACTACCCCTTCCCCTTAACCGATCTTCACCAAAATCGAAAGTCCTTGAGATCTCTACAATTCAGGGACGTATGCAAAACATTATTTGATTCTGTTTTAATTTGCGGCAGTTATCGTTTGCCATAGAAAATACGCTTGATAAAAAAATGTTGCAGGTAAACTACCCCTTCCCCTTAACCGATCTTCACCAAAAACAATAGGTCTTTAGTACTCTACAAATCAGGGCTGCATGCAAAACATTATTTGATTCTGTTTGAATTTGCGGCTGTTATCGTTTGCCATAGAAAATACCCTTGTTAAAAAAACGTTGCAGGTAAACTACCCCTTTCCCTCAACCGATCTTCACCAAAAACAATAGATCTTGAGAACTCTACAATTTAGGGCTGTATGCAAATAATCGTTTGATTCTGTTTGAATTTGCGGCTGTTATCGTTTGCTTGTTAAGACATAAAACGTTACAGGTAAACTACCCCTTTCCCTTAACCGATCTTCACCAAAAACAACAGGTCTTGAGAACTCTACAATTCAGAGGTGTATACGAAACATTATTTAATTCTGTTTGAATTTGCGGCTGTTATCGTTTGCCAAAAAAAAAAATTTCCC
Organism: Magicicada septendecula; assembly: GCA_034769895.1. Lineage (NCBI taxonomy): Eukaryota > Metazoa > Arthropoda > Insecta > Hemiptera > Cicadidae > Magicicada > Magicicada septendecula. The sequence continues at coordinate 296,693,579 of CM068370.1, read as the reverse complement.
TTGATAAAAAAAAACCGTTGCAGGTAAACTACCCCTTTCCCTCAACCGATCTTCACCAAAAACAATAGGTCGCGAGTACTCTACAAATCAGTGCTGTATGCAAAAAATTATTTGATTCTGTTTGAATTTGCGGCAGTTATCGTTTGCCATAGAAAAAAAATCTACAGACACACACACACAGACACTTTTCGGAAAACGACTTTTTTTCATGTTTTGAGTGTAGTAGAATCAGAATCTGCAATAATCTCGAACACGATTTTTTTTGCCATCACCATACTTCCATTCCTTAAGGAATATGGAAGTAAAAACGGGACAGTAATTTTGAAAAAATGAAAAAAAGTGTATAGGTACTGGGTTTTATTAAACAGAATTTTAACCAGTGTAATGTAGTCTTGTTAGTGTTGCATATTGTATACACCTTATCACTAAACCTATCTCTTTTGTTTCCCTTATTACATAGCTCTCAGAAATAAAAATCTTTAACAGGCTGTAAGAAAGTTTTAAAAATGTTTAATTAAAATTTTGATTACATGTATATGATTTTTTTTTGTAGTGATACTCTATGGGAAAGCAATTTAAACGTGTTTAAATGAGAGCAAAACTCCTTTGTGTATGCTGGGCCTTACTATAGTTGCTTTGTATTCGATGAGGCCTTCTGATGTTTGCACAAGGTAATGAGCTACAAACCGATTGTAATGTGCACCATCATCTTGTTTGTTACAACATTCAATAGGAAGTGATTACCCTAATATTACAACAAATTTTAATTTTTTACAATTGAATTATGTTCTTGGCTGTTTTCAAATTATGTTCTGTATGTCTTTGTTTGGGCCCATAGTATTTTGTCAGTCCTTTAAAAAGGTCAAAGCAAGTTAATTAGCCCAAGGCCCAAAACATCAGCATGAAGCAAAACAAAAAACATTTTTATGAACAATCCAAAACCTATTTTTAATGTATATTAATAAGACACATATTACTATTGGTATTTTTAAATCTTGTTTTTTGCCCTTACAAGAGTATTGTTTACTCTTTTTTTTGTATATTTTCATAATGGTTTTCTTTTATAATTTTTCAACCATTAAAGTCTTAGATATTTGTAATAAACATGGCCATGATTCACCAGATCTGTGTTTAACATGTTTTTTTTTTGTATCTTGTGCAGACAAATGGGAAATTGATCCTGCAGAACTGATGCTATTGGAAGAGCTAGGTTCAGGGCAGTTTGGTGTTGTTCGACGAGGAAAATGGAGGGGTTCAATTGATACTACAGTTAAAATGATGAAGGAAGGCACTATGTCTGAAGATGATTTCATTGAGGAAGCTAAAGTTATGACGTAAGTTTAAATTAGTCATGTTTGTTATTGTGCAAATGATTCATTTAATCTTTTCCTGTATTCCAGGGTTAGATAATAAATTGCTATAAAACTTACAAGTTGTATGAAATTTCCATGAAGGGACTACTAGCCCTCACACAACCCTCACCTTGGAGGACGAAGTACATTGATTTCTCTACACCCTTTAACTATCTACCAGGTCAACCTTGTATGAGCCTTTCTTGATGAGGATGGCTGCCTTTTTTACAGCTGAAGAGCCGGTCTGCTGCCCATTGCTAGTTTTGGTTAGTCCTGGCTGTTTTATGAGTACCCTAAAGTACACGAGGAACTAGAGAGCATCTTGTGCCTTTTGACCACCTGTGAGATGCCTGATGGGTAATAAAAGAGTGGATACTTCACAGCAAAAGACCTGTTTTGCGATGCAGTTATCCTTCACGGTTATCCTGTGGTTATACTTCCAAACAGTGTAGTGTGCCTCCGGAAGCCTGCAGAGTATGGGGCTGATTTAATATTATTGAAATTACTACCACCACCACCATCACCACAAAAGCAGTATTGGTTTTTCACCTTCAAAAAGATTGTGATAATTAATAATGCATAAAAAAAACAAATATTTAGGCCTATGCTTAAAATTAAAACACTATTAATTTTTTTTGTATGTTTTGACTAAAACATAAAACAGAAACAATGTATCACCTGTCACCGGACAAAAGGCTTGCCGCATGACAAATGGCGCCAATCGTACACTCTAGTGTTTTTGGTGGCCCTAAAAAGGACCTTGTGGCGAGAATGCTGATGTTGGTTGTGCCGCGCTAATATGTTCGGCGGTTGCGCCTGCTGTTCGTGGCATACTACAGTCCTCCTCTTCTTTCGGCACCGGTTGTAGAGTCGGCTGCCGGCCCAGCGAAATCCATCGATGGCGCGAAACTGGAGGGCGAAGACGCAAGAACGCCGGTTCTATTCTTCGGCCGTTCCTTCCGGCTGACTACGCACCGATGTCGTCCGAGAGAGGAGAGATGAATTGCATCCGATGGCATGGCGATGAAGAATGCGCAAAATTTTGTGCCGGCCCAGGTTTTATTAACTAACCAGGATCGCTGATTGGCTAGCTCCGAACGCTGCTGCCGGATTGGCTCGCTGTGTCCACCGCTGGTACCGGAGAGCAGATGTTCGCATACCGCTGCCGTCACAACTCCACCGGGTCTTGAATGCTCTCCGGTAGCCAGCCTACTGCTCTTCTCCAGATGTTGTGGAGGTGTCTGTTGGGCGCCATGTTGATTGGTGTGCCGGCTGGTAGCTCGCTGGCGTGGCTGGATCTTGCATCCGCAAGATGATCGTCGCCCCACGTTGGGCGCCACTTGTCACCGGACAAAAGGCTTGCCGCATGATAAATGACGCCAATCGTACACTCTAGTGTTTTTGGTGGCCCTAAAAAGGACCTTGTGGCGGGAATGCTGATGTTGGTTGTGCCGCGCTAAGATGTTCGGCGGCTGCGCCTATGTTCGTGGCGTACTACAGTCCTCCTCTTCTTTCGGCACCGGTTGTAGAGTTGGCCGCCGGCCCAGCGAAATCCATCACTGGCGCGGAACTGGAGGGCGAAGACGCAAGAACGCCGGTACTATTCTTCGGCCGTTCCTTCCGGGTGACTCCGCGCCGATGTCGTCCGAGAAAGGAGAGATGAAGTGCGTCCGATGGCATGGCGATGAAGAGCGTGATGTGCAGTGTCCCGAGTCTCAGAAAGGACTCCTGCCACTGCCAGTGGTCAGAGCTGTTGGGTTGTGCGTCGTGAGACGACCCAATGGTATCCTAGTACCGAGCCTCCTATGAGGGGCTCCTGCCTAGTGGTCCTGTCCAGACGGAATATTGATTAATTAAATTTTATTGGTCGTTACAACGACATGCTCGTACTAGGTCGACTAGTACAGTATTTGTCGAGGCCGTTTCCAAGATTCACCTGGACGTATTCGGTACCTGCCAAGGCCAGCTATGAGTGGGTTTGTCTGGGTCCTCGCAGCTCGGACGTAAAATTTACGTGCAAGTCGCCTTGCGGTGTCATCCAAGGAGCGGACACCGAGTCCTCTTCTCAGGAGACGAGAAGAAAACCGATAGGGGACTTTGGCCGCTAGCCGAAGCCCTCTATCGAGAACGCTTTGCAACCTTCTTTTATGAACGGTTGCGAGGTAACCCCAGACGGGAAGAGCGTAGGTAATGATCGGCAACAGATACGCGTTGACAATCAACTTACCCAGCTTGCGGGTCATAGCCTTGTTGGCAAGTAGCGGAAACAGTTGACCGAGACGAGCGGACGCTTTCTTTCGCATCGTCTCAGCGTGGGTACGCCAGGTGAGCCGACGATCAAGGTGGACACCGAGGTACTTAACTTCCCTCGACCAGGGCAGGTACGTTCTACCGAGTCTCACTCGGCCTCGTGGTTCTTTCCGGCGCTTCGTGAATAGCACCGCGGAGCTCTTGGTTTCGTTGACGGCAACTTTCCAGCTTTCCGTCCACGTCGAATACGCATCGAGTGCGCGCTGAAGTCGTGGGATAGCAAAGTCTGCGTTCCGATCGGCGGTATAGACCGCCGTGTCGTCGGCAAACAAAGCCATCTGGACTCCAGGCTCTCTGGGTGCGTCGTTGACATACACGGAGAACAGGAGAGGCCCTAGCACGCTACCTTGAGGTACCCCGGCTGTGATACGTCTCTCGGAAGAGACGTGGTCGTCTATTCGCACGCAGAAAGTCCTCTCCGTCAGAAAGCTAGCAATCAAGCGAAGGTAGCAATCTGGGAGCTGGATTTCCCGGAGCTTGAACAAGAGCCCGTCGTGCCAGACACTATCAAAGGCCTTTTCCACATCTAGGAAACAGGCGACAGTCTGCTCTTTCCGACACCCGGCGTCCGTGATGTATTCCACCAGTCTCATCAGTTGATGAGTGGTGGAATGCCCCACACGGAAGCCGAACTGTTCGGGGACCAGTACATCGAAGTTTCGTAGATGATCTAGTACTCTCCGTTGTACGAGACGTTCGAGGACCTTTGACGTGGCTGACAGTAGACTAATTGGCCGGAGGTTGCCGGGACGGGAAGCGTCCTTTCCCTGCTTCGGGATCACTATAACCGTCGCCTTACGCCATTTCTGGGGAAAATAGGCCAGTCTAAGACACGCGTTGAACAGCGCGACCAAGAAAAGTACTCCTCGCTCCGGGAGTCGAGTAAGAGCGGCGTTCGAGACGCCGTCCGGGCCAGGAGCTTTTCTTGGCACGAGTTCAACGAGCCGATCTGTGACCTCTTCCCTAGTAATGGGTTCGGGCTCCGTAGTGATCGGAAGAGACAGAAAGTCTTCCACTTCGTTCTCGACTTCTTCGTCGAAGTCCCAGTCCATGGGCGGGTTAGGTGCGAACTGTCGCTCAAAACACGCGCCCAAGTACTCGGCCTTCGCCTCCGGGCGAGCCAGGATTTGACCGAAAGGTCCAGCAATGGCCGGGATGCGAGGCCGGCGCCTCTTCCCTACCAACGCCGAAGGTATCCGGTAAGGGCTACTTTCGTCCGATCCGTCCCCTGCCTGGGCCACGGCGAGTTCCCAACAGCGTCTCCGGTAGGCCTGCATTTCACGACGTAAAATGCCGGTCGCCCGGTTGTACGCTGCCTTGTCGGCCGGATCACGGGTCCGCTGCCAGCGTCTCCGGAGGCGATTTCTCTCGCAAGCGAGAGCACTCGTCTCCTCTGGGATCCGCTGCCAGTGGGGCGTGACGCCAGGCTTCATTCTGGAAGACGCGTCGATCGCAGATACGACTGCCTCATCAAACGCGGCAACTGCCTCGTCGACTTGGCGGAAGGTTTCGAGTGGTCCCGCGTCTGGCAATCGGCGACTTAACGCCGGGCCATAGCGATCCCATTCTACCACCTTCCTGACATCTCTGCGTACGACGTGCTGGGTAGCGACGTGTATCAGGATGGGGAGATGATCGGACGATAGTTCCGTTAGCGCGGACACATGGACCGGACAGTCAATTCCTTGAATCACCGCTATGTCCAAGACATCGGGAGCCGCGTTGCGTTGTGAGGGGTAGAACGTAGGTTGGGTAGGCCCAATCACTTGTATCCTGCGAGAATCGGCAAACCTGCGTAAACGTTTCCCGTTTGGGGCAGTCAAGCGACTGTTCCAATCGCGATGTTTACAGTTCAGATCGCCGGCCATGATGACCCTCCTGTGTGCATCGAACGCGACAGCTAGATCGGGGTGAAGGAGCTCTTTTTGCGGCGGTTTATACGCCGCTACCATCTGTACACCGCCTAGAGTGTTTAACAACTCCACAGCGGTGCCTTCGAGGTGAGTCATTGCAGGCAAGACGACTCGGTGATGCTCGAGAGTGAGCCTCACCGCGACGGCAGTACCGCCACCAGCAGTGCCCGGTCTGTCGTTTCGATAGCACACATAGTTGGCCAGTCGTAACCGACTCGCAGGAGTCAAGTGGGTCTCATTGAGAAGTACTACATCGGGTTTGAGTCGGGCCAGTAATTCTTGGAGTTCCTGGAGCTTGTTGGACAACCCGTTGGCGTTCCAGGAAAGAATCGAGAGATCTCTTTTGAGGACCCGACTCATAGAAGACCTACACAAGTGGCGGCTTCCACCAAGAGCATGAATCTCTCAGTTATGTCGGCAGTCTCCAAGCGGGAGCGGATGGACCTGAAGGTCTGGGCGACTTTGCTGAGGTCGAACTCAGCAAGGAAGTCTTTGACGACCTGGTAGTCGTCAGGTACGGTTTTGGGGGCAGATTGCCTGGAGACTGCGTGCGCATAAGAGCGCCGAGGCTTGTCAATCGGGGGATTGGTGGAAGCCAGGGGTTTCTTAGGGCCAGGTGTAGCGCCTCTAGCGGAGGTGCTAGGAAGAGGGACAGATGCGTTTGCGTCGGACTTCGCGCGTTGTGCAGGCTGTCTGGACTGTGCGGCCGGGTTGGCAGGAGCCCGGGATCTAGCGCCACGGGGCTTTCTTTGCCGCTTCTTTTTGCCTGCGTTGGGAAACCGCGGGGGCGGGAGGTCTGGCGAGGCTGCTTCTAAAGCAGGGGCGGGAGTCTCCGGTGCTGGGGAGGGTTGAGTAGTCTCAGGCTCCACAACCGAGATGTTTTCTGTTGGCTGGGTGGTCTCACTTTGAGATGCCACGAGGTTACGGCGCTTTTTCGCCTGAGGCGGGACAGGGGCCTGTGAAGGAGCCTGAGGTGGAGTTGCCTGTGCCACAGGTGTTTGCTTCGGGCCTTTAGATCGCTTCTGTTGCCTGTTTGAAGCTGGGGCGGAAGACACGGCAGCCGTAGCAGGAGGCGCAGGGCCTGGCTGCTCGGTTGCAGGTCTGGAACCAGCTACCGGATGCCTCGGTGGTGGCAGGCGCCCTTTCGGCTTTCGCCTCTCGAGCTCCTGCTGAAACACCGGACATGCCCGGTAGTTGGCGGGGTGACTCCCGCCGCAGTTGATGCATCTTTTGAATGCAGGTGCATCGCAAAGTTTGGAGGCGTGAGGGAGAGAACACCTCACGCACGCCGGAGCGTTTGAACAAGAGTCGGAGTGGTGCCCGAAGCGTTGGCACCTGTGACACTGAGGCAGAACCCCGGGAGCGCGGCTTCTTTCCACTTTTACGCGGAAACCAAAAAGCCGCGTAAGTGTGAGTAGGCTAGTGCCTGCCTCGCTATTCTCCACCAGGATGCGGACCAGAGGAATTGGACGCCTTGGTCCGGCAGGAGTAAACACCCGATGGACCGCGCGAACAGGATAGCCCAGCTCGCGCAGCTCATCGAGTATTTCCTCCAGAGGGGATTCCACGTCCAAGCCTCTGAGGACAAGCGACAGAGGCTTCACGTGTTTTGTCGAGAAGGTGTGGTACTGGAATTGCTGGGATTCCACGTACGCCACGACACTGCGGTACACGTCCATTCCGCGGACAACGATCTTGACTGTATCGCCCCCAAGGAGCTTCAGGTCAACGTTGGCCGGGGAAAGTCCGGGAGCCACTATCAATCGCCGGTAAAAACCGGTGACGTTGTTCACGCCATGAACGTAAACGGGCGGGATGCGAACCGCGGCCGACGGTGCTTGGGCACCGCCGGACGCAGTCGGCCCCGGGCCGGATTCGCCATCGGCGGGGACAACTTCCATGGCGGACGCCGAGGAAGAGGTTGAGGACGAGCGGTTCCGCCTCGGTTTCTTAACCGGCCGCCCCCGTGGCCCAACCGCCACGAAAGCGTCGGTCTCGTCACCGGGCAGCGGAACCGACCGGGGATCGACTTGGACCGCATCCATAAGCGGAGAGCACGGCGAGTCGCTCGTGTGGGGCGGGGCAGTGGCGAGCGACTGCGAGCTCGATGACGCGCCCGGAGCGGGCATTTCCGCCATCGAGCGGGAGGTTCGCCGTCCAGAGGCAGCCAGGCTGCCTCCGGCGGTAACCAGGGACCTAGGGTCCGGCCCGAGCCGGATCGCTTGCGGGACTTCTGGAACGCTCAGGCTTACTACGAGCTGGGCAAATGACCGGCTTCGTTAGATACCTCTCCTTACCAAGAGAGGTGTCCACCGGCCTCTTTACCTAGGCGATATCCAAGCTCGCTTACCACTGGTGGGGGCTCGCAAGGATCGTCCTAGGCAGCGCTACCTAAGAGCCTGAGCGTCAGCGGGCTAGATGCGCTGCGCAACCAACAGCTCTGGCAGGCTATATGCTTCCTCTTCAGCGGTGGTCCTGAAAAGGGTCACTTGGCTGGTGGCCCTTAGAAGGTCCGACGAACTCAGCTGTGTGTGCTGGCTACTCAGTTCACCAGCCAGCTGAGTTGAAGTCTTCTATCTTCTTGTTGGCGAGCAGCAAGAGGGCCAAAATGTTTCTGTCCAACGGCGGCAGAAGGCAGTAGGGCAGCGGCTGAGAACAGCGAAAGAACTTCAGCGTCCAAGCTGGAGAGAGCAGTCCAAAGGAGAGATCCTTCCTTGTCCAGAAGCTGAAGCGAAGTGAACGAGAACCAACGAACGAACTGATCACTCCTGCCACTGGGTCTATTTGAGTTCTTTTTATATGTTTTTACCTAATTATGGGGAGGTCTGAAGCGACCTGCGATTGGTGGATTATACCACCAGGACTAATAAACGAGGTCGCTTCCAGGACTCACCTGGTCGCGGGGTGTATTTACCAAGTCCGGCAATGAGGGAATTGTGGGTCACTCTGTTGGAACGAACATAGAATCTACGCGCCAGGCGTCTCACGGTGTCATCGAGAGAGTGGACACCGAGTCCTCTCCTCAAAAGACGAGAAGAGTACCTCCGGGGGACTTTACACGCAAGCTTCAGTCCCCGGTCTAGTACGCGCTGGAGCGTTGTTCTGTGACCACGAGCCAGGTATCCCCAAACAGGACAGGCATAGGTAATCACGGGCAACACGTACGAGTTGACTATGAGCTTACCTAGCTGGGGGATCATTGCCGGATTAGATAGCACGGGCCAGAGTCTACTGAGTTGCGCCGAAGCGCGTTGTCTGATATACTGTGCATGGGTTCGCCAGGTGAGTCGGGAGTCCACGTGGAGCCCGAGGTACTTGACACTGTTGGTCCAGGGCACCTTGACGGGGCCTACTTTAAGCGGCCGAGGCCACTTGCGTTTGCGCGAGAATATTACCGCGGCGCTCTTGGAAGCGTTAACGGCAACTCTCCAGTCATCGGTCCACCCGACATATACGTCGAGTTGGCGCTGGAGCTTAATTGCCGCATAACTTGCGTTTGGCTCTGAGGCAAAAGCCGCAGTGTCGTCCGCAAACAGCGACAATTTCACTCCAGGAATTCGGGGCGTGTCATTGACAAACAGCAAAACAGGAGAGGCGCAAGGACACTTCCCTGAGGGACGCCAGCGGTAATACACCTCTTCGAAGAGAGAGCATGGTTTATTCTCACTCGGAAGCTGCGGTCTCGCAGAAAGCTGCCGATCAAATGAACGTAGCAATCTGGAAGAAGGACTTCCGTGAGCTTGTAAAGGACACCCTCGTGCCACACGCAGTCAAAGGCTTTCTCTACGTCTAGGAAGATCGCAGTCGTCTGTTTGCCCTGGCAGCCAGCCTCGGTAATGCACTTCACGAGTCTCATCAGTTGATGAGTCGAGGAGTGCAGCTCACGAAAGCCGAACTGTTCGGTGATCAGCATGTCTAGTCTTTCTAGATGGTCGCGGATCCTACGCTGGATCAACCGCTCGAAAACCTTGGACATCGCGGACAAGAGGCTGATGGGTCTGAGGTTTTCCACACGAGAAGAATTCTTTCCCGGCTTGGGTATCACTATTACTGTAGCCGTTTTCCATTTCGCCGGAAAGTAGGCCAGTCTGAGGCATGAATTGAACAGGTCAGAGAGGAACTGTGTTCCTCGCTCCGGAAGGCAATGGAGGGAGGAATTCATGGCTCCATCCGGGCCAGGCGCCTTCTGGGGACCTCCACCGGGGAGATGGGCTCCGGTTGGACTGTGATACCGGCCGATAGAAAGCGCTCTACCTCGCGGCAGATTTGTTCAGTGAAAGCCGGGTTCTTGGATGGGTTGGGAGCGAACTATCGCTCTAAACTGTCAGCCAAGAACTCTGCCTTTTCGAGGGGGCGGCCAAGGGGTTGATCGCCGGGTCCGACCAGTGCAGGGAGAGGCGCGCGTTTACGCTTTTCCGTTAGGGCACTGGGAATCCGCCAGACATTACGGTTCTCGGCAGGGCTATCCATCTGTGTTACAGCTAGCTCCCAGTTGTGTCTACGGAACGCCAGCATGTCGCGATGCAACTTGCCGGACGCTCTGTTGAACGCAGCCTTATCAGCCAGGTCACGAGTCCTCTGCCAGCGTCTCCGGAGGCGATTCCTCTCGCAAGCGAGCTAAGACACCTCTTCGGGGATACGCTGATAGTCGGACGCGAGCCCCGGCTTCATCCGGGAGGACACGTCTACCGCCGAGACTACTGCTGTGTCGAATAAGGCAACTGCCTCATCGACATGCTGGGTAGTGTCGAGCGGGATATGCTCAGGTAGGCGGCGACTGAACGCTGGGCCAAAGCGTTCCCACTCGATTACCCGCCGCTCGTCGCGGACAGTAGAGTGCTGGGTAGCTATATGCACACTGATGGAGAGTGCGCAAAATTTTCTGCCGGCCCGGGTTTTATTAACTAACCGGGATCGCTGATTGGCTAGCTCCGAACGCTGATGCCGGATTGGCTCACTGTGTCCACCGCTAGTACCGGAGAGCAGATGTTCGCATACCGCTGCCATCACACACCCTTTACTTTGGTTAACAGAGGTTCTGCTGATTTATTTTTATTATACATAGTTTGTTAAAAAACTATTTTTCAGAAGGAGTGTTTCATTGTATTATTTAACGCAAATATTTTTGCCTTCTTAACATGTTACATTAAATTTCATTACACCAGCTGTACTTAATTTTATTCCTTTTAATATGCAGCTTTTAAATTTGTGTATACGATGCACCTTTGTGGTGTACTTCTGGTTTTGTGTTTTACAATTTCCCGTTTGATGTATTTCTTAGTGTCATGAGGATTGTGCCTAACTTTTCAATTTGTTTTTTATAAACCAGGAAATTACAACATCAGAATCTGGTCCAGTTATATGGTGTGTGCAGTAAACACAGGCCTATTTATATTGTAACGGAATATATGAGGCATGGTTCCTTGCTCAATTATTTAAGGCGACATGAAACTACATTAGGAGACAATGTAGGACTTCTTTTGGACATGTGCATACAGGTGAAAATTTGAAATCTGTCAATAACATAATCTTTTTTAACTTGTAGAGGTAATGATAAATGTGATACGGCATCCTTCTTTCATTGGGACAATCCATCTTTGGGCTAGTGAGTCCTGCTGTCTTTTGGGGTATTTGTTGTTCTACAGTGATATGTGTTGATAATTTTCAATTCATAACAATTATCATTATTGTTTTAATTCTTACTACATAATATAATTTCTTTATTATTAAATTGTTAACATTATAACAATCCCTTTATATCTAATACGTTATTGTTATTTAAAATAATTTATACACCCTGTGTTAGGCAAAAAAGCATTTCACAAATGTTGGTAGTTGTTGGTTCCATGTCACTGAAATTTGGAACTTCTCCTTAAATGAAGGATTCGGTAATATTGTAATATTTATTTGTGTGTGTGTGTGTGTGTGTGTGTGTGCACGCGCTCACTTTGGGGGAAAGCTAATTGTATGTTGGGTACATGCACATGCACTAGTCGATATTCCAAAAACAAAAACATTCATTGTATAGTTCATGAAGAGTGAAATTATTTTTCAGATTAATTTTATACTTTTCCACTTAAGATAAACATGCACACTCCACAATATTTTGATGAAAAAATTTAACAACTGTAAGTGTACCCTTATATTACGGAATCATGTATGATAGCATTGGGCAAACAAGGACATACATTATAACAATATTATACAAATAACAAATATTATACATTATACAAATAACATTGGGATAACATTTGGAGGGTGAGAAGTAGTTTGTGTATGTTACAACAGTTTGCTCTTCCTGTGTGAGAACTCTCTTTACATTAGTATTTTTTTATAATTTGTATTTTTTTTGTAACTTTTAAACTAAAATATCGGTATGGAGAACCATACATGACTTCCATATTCTAAGATTTATATTTAAAATAATTTTCAGCCAAACAGCCAGGCTGTGTCTTACCTGCCTTTTTATTGCTGTATTAAATGAAAAATATTATATTACATTAAAATGAAAAAATTATAATTTTATTGCCTGGCAACAAAATTATTTTATTTTTAACAATTACCATTGTTTCAAAAAGTTTAAATAAATTTTCAAGTACTTTACTCTTGTTAAAACGTAAAAGGTTGCAGGTAAACTACCCCTTCCCCTTAACCGATCTTCACCAAAATCGAAAGTCATTGAGACCTCTACAATTCAGGGACGTATGCAAAATATTATTTGATTCTGTTTGAATTTGCGGCTGTTACCGTTCGTCATAGAAAATACGCTTGATAAAAAAACGTTGCAGGTAAACTACCCCTTCCCCTTAACCGATCTTCACCAAAAACAATAGGTCTTGAGTACTCTACAAATCAGGGCTGTATGCAAAACATTATTTGATTCTGTTTGAATTTGCGGCTGTTATCGTTTGCCATAGAAAATACCCTTGATAAAAAAACGCTGCTGGTAAACTACCCAAAAACCGATCTTCACCAAAAACAATAGGTCTTGAGAACTCTGCAATTTAGGGCTGTATACAAATAATCGTTTGATTCTGTTTGAATTTGCGGCTGTTATCGTTTGCCATAGGAAATACCCTTGTTAAAACATAAAACGTTACAGGTAAACTACCCCTTTCCCTTAACCGATCTTCACCAAAAACCATAGGTCTTGAGAACTCTACAATTCAGGGCTGTATACGAAACATTATTTGATTCTGTTTGAATTTGCGGCTGTTATCGTTTGCCAAAAAAAAAAATTTCCCTTGATAAAAAAAAACCGTTGCAGGTAAACTACCCCTTTCCCTCAACCGATCTTCACCAAAAACAATAGGTCGTGAGCACTCTACAAATCAGGGCTGTATGCAAAAAATTATTTGATTCTGTTTGAATTTGCGGCAGTTATCGTTTGCCATAGAAAAAAAAATCTACAGACACACAGACACACACACACACACACAGACACTTTTCGGAAAACGACTTTTTTTCATGTTTTGAGTGTAGTAGAATCAGAATCTGCAACAATCTCGAACACGATTTTTTTTGCCATCACCATACTTCCATTCCTTAAGGAATATGGAAGTAAAATTCATATGATTTGTTTTTATATTGAAAATATATTAACGTCATTTTATTGACTTATTTTAATGACTGAGCACAAGCTGAAGAGAAGGTTTGTAGTGCAGTTGGTAGTACTGGTAGTACTTATGGTACAATGCTGTATGTGGCTAGATGGGTAGTAGACTTATTAATTATTACATATGTACTTTTCTTCTGCACTGCATTTAATCTAATCTTGGCAATTAAAACATTATGACAATAAATATTAAAACAGTATAACCTACATATTATGTCAAGCAGGTAATATATGAATTATTAAGTGCCCACTTGTTATCAGACTTGTGTATTTATTGCTGTTAATATTTTCTGCCTGTAATCAGCTGATGTGTAAAGTACTTGACCTCTTTATGTCAAAATAATGTTGAACTTCCTTAACTCGAAACATTGTAGGGTTGGAATAAAAATTCAAGTTAAAATTTTCTACAGAAGAAGTCAAGGTTACAACTGTGTGTACAAGACAGTTCTCTATCAACACTACTTATAGAACTGAAAAACCAGTCTAGACCAGTGGCTGAGGCCACAATTAAACTCTGGAACCTACCGGTGGGTTTCATTATAAGCAAAAATATGTAAAAATAAAAAACACTGATAATGGAACTGATAGCACTTCTTGCAACCACCTCTGATGAAAGTTGCAAGTGAAAGTTGGCTAATGCAAAGGTAAAAATTGTTTAAAAATTTATTCTAAAAGATGAATGTTATGGGTCAGGAAAGCATGTATGCCTACAAATCATTATTAAAATATAAATTTTTGTGCCTCATAAACCAAATAAAGAAAAAAGGAACTAAACAAGGTTACTAAATTACTAAAAAATCGGTATGGAGAACCATACATGACTTCCATATTCTAAGATTTATATTTAAAATCATTTTCGAAATGAAATATTACCATAGAAACTACTTCTTTCTACTTACTGCTTCAGCCATAACCACAGTACTGTGGACACTAATGTATACCACCTCACGTTGTCGCACTCGATTTTCACTGATGATGGAAGTCGATGGCATTGCCGAAATGTCTGGTTGTGTAGAAAACGTTGGACTACGGCCAAATATCCCGGGAAGGAATTTTAACAAAAACTACTTCTTTGTTGCCGATAACGTTGTACACATATATATCAGTGGCGCAGTTACATGGAGGCAATTGAGGCAATGCCTACCCTAAAAAATTCTGTAGAATAAAAATTATAAATACGTATGAACTACATAACGTAAAGATTATACATTGTTACTGCGACTGTCAAATTTATTAAACCGAAACGTGCTTTATTGAGCGACCGCTAGATGGTGACAGGTGAGATTCGGCATAGTTCGTTTAAAGCGAATGAGGCAACCTGAACTTGCCTCAGCGTTTTTTGTATACATCGTATGTAAGCAATGTAGTGGTGTGATAGGGAAGTGTAGGGAGGGGGGATTGTCCCGCGCTGTACACATAGAGCGTTGAGGCATGCCTCACTTCTGTGGTTCAAACAGTTAAGTTAAAGCGCCTGTGTTGTTTCTAAGTGTTTATTTTATGCGGTTATTAAAAGTATCACTGTTATTCCGCTGAACTAACAGATGATCAAGATTGTTATTTGAATTATTTGTAACATTAAACAAATATATAGAAACTAATCAAGTTTAATAATTTGAAGTTCAATCAGTTGTATTATTGTGTATGACTAATACAAGGATTGTTCAATAGACACACGTATAGAGCTGTAAAGCATTTTTTATTCAACGATTTTAAAAGAAGTCTCCAATAACATTAAGACATGAGTTCCACTGTTGCGCTAACCTGTAGATTCCCTGCTAGTAAAATTCTTACGGCTGTTTGTGGAACCATTCGGTTACAGCAAACTCTACCTCAGCGTCCGATTTGACCCACCGTCCTTTTAGTGATTCCTTAAAAAAAATTTAAGATAAGATTTTTGCCTACCCATTCATTAACTACTAGCTTCGCCAGTAAGCAAATTGATGTCCATTTTTTCGGCTTGCACGCGTTATGTTGGTGTGGGTTTCGGCACTTTCCATTTAAAAAGCGTGCAAACGTAAGAAAATAAACATGAGTGAGGCCAGAAATAACGTGAATTGTGTGTGTGTGTGTGTGTGTGTGTGTATGTTTGTGTCTTACCTGCCTTTTTATTGCCGTATTAAATGAAAAATATTATATTACATTAAAATGAAAAAATTATAATTTTATTGCCTGGCAACAAAATTATTTTATTTTTAACAATTACCATTGTTTCAAAAAGTTTAAATAAATTTTCAAGTACTTTACTCTTGTTAAAACGTAAAAGGTTGCAGGTAAACTACCCCTTCCCCTTAACCGATCTTCACCAAAATCGAAAGTCCTTGAGACCTCTACAATTCAGGGACGTATGCAAAAAATTATTTGATTCTGTTCGAATTTGCGGCTGTTATCGTTTGCCATAGAAAATACGCTTGATAAAAAAACGTTGCAGGTAAACTACCCCTTCCCCTTAACCGATCTTCACCAAAAACAATAGTCTTTAGTACTCTACAAATCAGGGCTGTATGCAAAACATTATTTGATTCTGTTTGAATTTGCGGCTCTTATCGTTTGCCATAGAAAATACGCTTGATAAAAAAACGTTGCTGGTAAACTACCCCTTCCCCGTAACCGATCTTCACCAAAAACAATAGGTCTTGAGAACTCTACAATTTAGGGCTGTATGCAAATAATCTTTTGAGTCTGTTTGAATTTGCGGCTGTTATCGTTTGCCATAGGGAATACCCTTGTTAAAACATAAAACGTTACAGGTAAACTACCCCTTTCCCTTAACCGATCTTCACCAAAAACAATAGGTCTTGAAAACTCTACAATTCAGGGCTGTATACGAAACATTATTTAATTCTGTTTGAATTTGCGGCTGTTATCGTTTGCCAAAAAAACAAAATTTCCCTTGATAAAAAAAACCGTTGCCGGTAAACTACCCCTTTCCCTCAACCGATCTTTACCAAAAACAATAGGTCGTGAGTACTCTACAAATCAGGGCTGTATGCAAAAAATTATTTGATTCTGTTTGAATTTGCGGCAGTTATCGTTTGCCATAGAAAAAAAATCTACAGACACAGACACACACACACACACAGACACTTTTCGGAAAACGACTTTTTTCATGTTTTGAGTGTAGTAGAATCAGAATCTGCAATAATCTCGAACACGATTTTTTTTGCCATCACCATACTTCCATTCCTTAAGGAATATGGAAGTAAAACGGGACAGTAATTTTGAAAAAATGAAAAAAAGTGTATAGGTACTGGGTTTTATTAAACAGAATTTTAACCAGAATCAGAATATATTATTCAGTTTAAAAATTTCAGAATTTTGTGTTACAATGGCACTCAAAAAATATACAAATTGTAAATCCAAGCTGGATATCAGACTAAAGGGAATTTTAACCTAACTCTGAGTTTAGTGTTTACAATTAGATATTTTTAACATTAGGAGCACTATGGGTCAAAAATGAAGTCAGAATTTTTAAAAAATTGTAAAAGTCTATGTGGGGAACCAAATTATGAGGAATTTTATTCAAAATATGAACTCAGTCTCTTTAATTTGACAAAATTAATGTCTGTCAACACCGTTTATAAATTTTAAACTGGCTTCAAAAAGTTTGAAAGCTTGCAAAAGATCTTTGCATATTACTATCAGTTACATATATTTTATAAAACATGTTCCATACAGTCCTATAGATATCTGTGGAAATATCATAAACTTAAAAGCTAGGATTACATTATTTGTCATTTAGGCATTTTAGTTGTAAATTTAAACAAAAATAAAATAAAACATTGCAGTGTTCAGATCTTGTATTGTTCATTGTATTGATAATAATAAAAAATGATAAATACAATTTAGTGGTTAAATCTAACTTATGCTAAACTAGGTTGTTTGCATCTGAAGATGAGCCGAGAGGCTTGAAAGTACTCATGGAAGTGTAAGTGAGTATTAGTGCTAGCAACACAAGTATAGCATAAAATAATAAAAAAGTAATAATGATTGTCAGATTATTTACTAAAAATAATAATAATAATCAGGGTTCAGGTTTTTTGTAATGTTTCTTTTCTTTTTATTTTTTTACTTTTCTATGTACAGTAGAACCTCATGACTGCGAAAATGGCATATGGTCACCAGATTTAAAATGTATACCCTTCTATCTAGTTTTATTAACAATGGTAAGTCACACTAAATCCTACTGAGTGTTTTTTGTTGTTAACACAGAAGATGGTGTGGTTGGCTACTATGAATTGCATAAACCTTCTGCACAAATACATTGTCATGATACCTACATTCTATTAATTTTTGTACATGGATATAATGTAAGCCATTATTGAAAATAAAAATTACTGTAAGTTATATAACCATAAGTACTTCTAACACATATTTAAAAGTAACTTCAGGTTACTAATATTGGTTTACTTTAATTACAAAGTTAAATCACACCTGTGTAGATAGTGAGACTTGTAAATTACAAGCTCGACAGCACCTGCTATGGCAAGACAAAGGGGCTGGAAGTTCTAGCTATTTGTGAGGGAGAGCACGTTCAAAGCTAGCATTGCCATTGCATTGGAAACTCTTCTGAATTTGCTTTCAACAATAAAAAAATTAATGGTGTTCCTAGGAAACTTGATTATTTCTACAGTTGTATCAGTGTTTGTATGTTTGTAATTAGTTTAAATCTCTTTTTCATGTTTAGGAAAGCCATAACTTCTACTTCAAAGAACAGGAATAAAAGGAAACATGATTACATGGCAATAGAGGCTTACAGTGTCATGAAACACTTATTATCAGATGTAAAAAACAGAATTGTATTCAGATTTATGCCAAGAATATTGCTTGCATTGCAAGGAATCTCAAAACTAATTTCTTAAAAACACCTTCAAGTATCACATCAATAGTTGACGTTCTTGCAAAGAGAATGTGTAAAATCAATGGTTGCACTGAACTCTTACATTATTCTGAATAATTGTACATAGTTTTTGCTTAGGCTGGTTTCACACAGTCTGGGTGTTAGCCTGGTTAGGTGATCTGTGGAATGCTATTATCGTACAATTTTTCACATGGTCCAGGTGTACACCAATCAGTGTCTAATATTTATTGGTATTCAATATTTTTCTCAAAATAATAATGTACTGAATTAACAATAATGAAAGGAGCCTGTTCTCTACATAATTGATTTATATAGCATAATAATGTGAAACATTTGTTATACATCAGGATAAAATGTAAAAAGCATCATATTTTTAAATTAGTAAAAGATGGATAATTTTAAACTTAACAAATCCTCTTTTTTCCTGGTCACTTAAAGTTTCAGATCCACCTTAAGTTGATAATCCATTTTTCTCATGCTAGTTCTGTCTTTGTATTCTTCTGTTGATTTGTTCACATTTCAGGTATATTTTCAGTAAAACTAATTAAAAAATTAGTGTCAACTTCTAGATTGTGGTGCATATTAATTTGTGATAATAATAAATAAACACAACAAAAACAACAAAAAATTATATCAAATTGAACCCGCAGAAAATAATGCACAAAATCTTCACACAAGATAACAAAGAATAAAGACAAACGATAATCCTCA
Organism: Magicicada septendecula; assembly: GCA_034769895.1. Taxonomy (NCBI): domain Eukaryota; kingdom Metazoa; phylum Arthropoda; class Insecta; order Hemiptera; family Cicadidae; genus Magicicada; species Magicicada septendecula. The sequence goes on along the minus strand of CM068370.1, from coordinate 296,674,820 downwards.
GTTAACTAAACACACAGATCATGTACAGAAATTCATTTACCTCAGTAGTCCGCTAGAGGTTAGTCTAAGTGAACACCGCTTGAGACCTGCAGGGTCACTATCTAGTCTCTTACAAATTTCAGTTTTATTTGATGTTTTGTGAATGACATAAAAATATCACTTTAAAAAAATAAAAATACACTTGTAGGTTTTTAAATTATACTTGTTTTGCAATCTGATTTGGAATTCTTACCTGTTATAGGTTGATTTTTATTTCCCACATTATCAGAAACTTGATGTTTGGACCTTTATAAAAATTAAATATTTACAACAAAAATACTTTTTAAAGTAACTTACAAAAGAAGGTGTTAAATCATTTTTCAGCAAGGGGTAAGAAAACATCCAAACTTTGAAATTCTGCACCTCAGGCTTTTTTGTCGCTGTACCTCTGCCTTTTTGTCAGAGATCAAAAAGAACCAAAACAACGACAATTTTTCACTTCACACAAACATTAGAAAATTGTTAAATGGAACACACTTTTCAATTTGTTCGGTTGAAGCCCATTTTTCGTCTCTTTAATCCCCTACTCTAAAAAAAGATTTGTACCCTTGACCCAATTGCAAACTCCTCTTAAAATACAATTAGTCTGATTTTAAGTACAATTAATATGGTAATTTTTGTTATTTGTTGGTTGTAGATAGATAGAAGTTGCTTGTGAGGTATTTATTATTCCATATAAGGTTATTCATGCATCCAGCAATTCTTCTTGCTTTTATCAGTTGATGTTCCATTTCTTCACCTGCCCTATTGTTACTTTAATTGTTATTCTTGTTTTTAAATCTATAAACTATATGATAATCATAAATTATTTAAAATGTTTATCGCTTAAAACTTTTCCGTGAAACAAATAGCGCTACGTAGGGTTTAATAATAATATGATCAGTTCACTGGTCAAATACAGACTGATCGATGTGGTATAAGAAAAACAGCTGCGTAAACAGTGGGCAATTTTTGTTTTCTTTGGACTCTGATGCCCCTTCTATGGACACCTATTTACGTGAATCAGGTGTCGGAGACGATCCACTTTTTGTAACACGGTCTGCAACGATGTTTTCAAACTCGTGTCAGTACAACAGACAAGAAAACCTTCAAGGAAATCCTTGATACGGTGTTGTATAACAGACCGGCACGTGCGCAACGAATACAGCATACAGCGACAGACGCCGACAATTAGGGTTTTCCGAGAAATGTTTAATAACTTTTCGTTAACAGATATCTAGTGAAAGCATCTGAGACTAATTTGTGATTGTTGTCAGTAGTAGCGATGACGTCAACAGTGAAAGTGTCCAGCCCACTGAGTCATTCACCTTTCTTTTTATTAAGTACCGTTGTACATTTCTACGTAGGATGTAGCACTACTGCTACATCAAATGATACTGACATTTTAATACGCTACAGATCATCGTCACAATCTGCAGGAGTATAACGTGATAATTTGAACCTAATGATCATTATTCAACGTCGAACGCATCGATTCTTGGGTAGGCCTAATTGTGTTGAGTTATTTTGTAATATGGTAATCGTTATTCTGTTCAAACGACGCATCAATATTCGTTTACATTTTTTAATTTTTTTTTACATAAGAAAATTTATAGTTTACAAGTATTTAATTCTTGTTGCGTTTTTAAGTGACGTTCTTTTGTCGAGTAAATTGAGGTAATTCGTTACTTCCTCTTATCAGATTCGAACTGACCTGATAGAAATGTTCAACTTTTTTTAATTAATTAATTTTTTGCCGATTGAGGGCCCCGGGGCACTGCTACACCACTGGTCCTGTCTCCTGTCATCCTCTGAACACATCGTTGCAGAGACGTACGCTTATTGAAAGAAACCCTCTGAAGATGAAAACTGTAAGCTGTGTGCGATTGTATTGACTTGATTAAATATAGTGAGCTCTGATAGATATCAATAGGAAAACATCGAAATGAATATTTAAAAACCGTCGTGAAATTATCTGATTTTGACTTTGATTTGAAGCACTAGAAGAAAGATACAACCAACAAGGTTTTAGATTAGAGCATCCTACTAACGTATCAAAGAAATTGATCATATAATTGCGCTGGAAGTATTCTAAATGTATTACAACGAATAATCTAATAATTAAACTGAAGCGTAAAATTGTCTTAGAGTTGTGAAAGAATTCAACTATTCTTCTTCTTCTTCTTCTCATTATTATTATTATTATTCCTCTCTTTTCTTCTTAATCTTTTTATTTTCCATTTACACTTTGCAGCGTTAGGTTCTCGGTTCAAATGTTCCTTATTGCTTGGGCTCTCTCCTTTTACTCCCAAAAGCTCTGATATTCTCTTATAAGATTCAAGGTCAAACACTATTTCTGCTTTCTTCTGTTCTCATTCCAAAGATATTCAATGTCAAGACCTTGAATTCAGAGTCTTAAATCCTATTCCTCTTCCTTCACTTCTGGTATACACAAGATTTATATATTATACATTTTCACCGCCCCTATTACTTCTATTTTCTTTCCAGTTAGCATGTTATGTACCGCGTTTTAAACATTAACCCCGTTCTTGCGTCTGAGTCAACCTTAGTCCGACCTGTTCTGAGGCTGTTGTTTCTTCTCCAAATCTACGATGTCTCGTGCGGATGTTCGGCATAAGACGAGAGCCCTGTTAGCTCTGGACAATTGGTTTTATGGCTGCTTAGTTTATTTATCCTGTTTCCAGGACTTCCACCACCCACCAACTAGGGGACGCTGTAACTAGAACTAAGATCTGCGGAGAGGGACTCGATTCTTCACATATTAATAGCACTAACTTTACAACTATCATTTTAACAAACGAAATAAAAAAAACATCTTCCGCTGATTTTTAGATTAAATGATCAGGAATAATAGCAATCATTTCACCTAAGAGTGTTCATACTGTTCTCAGCATTTCCTGTGCGTCGAATCGGAGTTACAGATTTTGTAAAAAAAATAAGGAGTAAAAATTATTTAAAAAATTGAACGGAACGAAAGAACTGAAAGTCACCATCCTCAGTTCTAATGGCAATTCTGTTGTTCGGTTTGCGCATCTCTTTTTAGAAACAGAAAAGATACATCTCATTTTTTCAAAACTAACTGGTGAAGTATAAAAACGTGCATAATAACGAGAATTATTGGCTTTTTCCCAGGCCTCTTTCTTTTCCTTTGGCAAAATAAGTAGTGTTTAGAGTCAAGAAATACCGTATCTTTTTCGACTGTCTGACAGTGTGAATTTGGTCGAATCGTCAGTCTTTTAGCCAAGCACAGCAGATACTGTAAAATAAAAGTTAAGGTTTACAAAGAAACATTTAATGTTTCAGTGACTGCTGCAGCTAGTTAAAGTGTAGATAGTAGTCGCAAATAAGTACCGTAAGAGAAAACTCATCGAACCTGTAATTTGCTGGTTCAGTACTACCGAGTATGCTCACTGTATTCGTAGCGAAATGTTTGGACTCGGCGCATATGCCTTCACTGCTGACAATACAATTTTCTAACAGTAAATGAGTAATTTCTTGTACAGTAATAAAGGAATTAGTTCTCATAGTTCATAAGCTACGATACACTAGTCTGAGACTAGTTAACCTTTAAGAAAGTAATACTGTTAAGTATGCGCATGTGATTCATGATCGAGTTTGCTAACTTTTGACATTTAAAACGTTCGCAAAGAGACTGTGTGGTTTCGCGCCTTTTCTAAAGCGTATACGCGTACATGCATTTATACTGTAATGAAATTCTCATGGGAAAAATTGTGCGTCCATTAAATCGATTGTATTGCAAATCGGTGGTGAGTAAAACTTGAGTCATGGGTTTGCTTCTGAATCAGAGTTTTTATAAAGAATGAACAAGAGCGTTATAACAGCAGTGTTGGTTAAGTAAGCATTGAGGAAAGCGTTGTGAAATATTTAATGAAATGTTGTACCGTAGACAAAGAGTGCTCAATCTGTCCAGTTTACTGTCAGTTCTGATTTTATTAACGTCTGTAACAACAAGCAATGCTTGTCATAAAACTTTATAATCACATGAAATGTAAAAACTGTGAAAGCAGTAACTTTTAAAAGCGTGAACAGGAAAGTACTGATTCGAACGAATTAATGATTTTGTTCATGTTGTAAAGTCACAACTACAATCGTATAAATTTAATGTTTTTATACTTGGAAATTTACTTTGTCAGGTTTTGGTGCATCATCAGTACCGTTAAGAAACGATAAAGTTTCCTTACTATGACCGTTTTTATATTGCCTAACTTATTTTTCCTACAACTGATGCATCATCGTGCCTCTATGATGAGTGTATCGGTTGATGGGAATAAATTCCTCTCTCTCACGAACAGTCAACTTGTACAAACAAGTTTTAAACCTAAAATAACTAACACTGCGTCATCATCAAAAAGACCAATGATATGTGTGTGTGTGTGTGTGTGTGTGTGTGTGTGTGTGTGTGTGTGTGTGTGTGTGTGTGTGTGTGTGTGTGTGTGTGTGTGTGTGTTATTAAAGCTTATTTATTAAAGCGTATACTCGTAGGCCTACATGCATTTATACCGTAATGTAATTCTCATGGGAAAAATTGTGTGTCAATTGCATCGATTACGTTGCGATCGGCGGTGAGTAAAACTTAGTGTCATCAAAGCAAGATATTTAGAAATGTCTTGGATGAGCAGGAACGAAACTCGCGCAAAGATCTTAAAATGGGATTTATAACCGACAAATCCAAAAGCACAAAATACATTTACACACAAGCACAAAAGCATGTACACAATTTATTGTAAATATGCGTCTTGAAAGAAAAAAAATGTTGAAAACTACACCATCATGAAGTCATTCCGCTAGACAACACGATATGAAGACTCTTTCTTTTTCTTCTCCTTCTTCTTACTCCTTATCTTTCCTTTTTTTTGTTATCATACTTAGTGGTTGAATTCTCGAGCTGCGCTGATGGTCAGAGTAATGGTCAAAGATGGTCAGAGTCGAATTGCGCCCATCAGTTTAGTCGCACTCTGTGTGCACGCGTTTTTAACCGCTACTGTAACAGTAATAATAGGCCTAATACTTACAATTTAAAATTTAAATAATCCGTTCAACAAAAAATTAAATTATTTTATATATTTATAATTCTATAAATTATTACAAGTGTTATCAATTTATTTACAAACTTTTGATGATGGTGATATTTTTCAGATGATGGTAGCTATACCCTGAACATGTATAGCTAGTTGGATGTTCCTGCTGAAATGATTAGCAAGCTTAATGACTAATTCTTTTTGTGTTAAAGCGGGACGTAAATGTTTACTCCTCTCTACTAACATAATAACGTATTCATCTTCAGACAGCTTACCTGGATTATATTTACCAAATTCCAGTGTATTTCGTATTCTCATTTGTATGTATTCATTCCAATACCTCCGTTCGAATGCTAGTTTAAATTCTTCATACGTTTTTAAATCGTCATTCACCATCGTGAACCAACTGGCTGCTGCATCTTTTAAGTAACGGCTTACAAAGTCTATTTTATCTTTGTCACTGAGAATAGATCCAATACTATCCAATTCTTTCTCACATTTGATACGAAATTCAATGGGATTTTCCCCTCTGGATCCTCTAAAATAGTTAATGGGTCTCTCTTCTCTAGGTACGGTCGAGTATACTAACGCTTGTGTTGGTAGTCTTCTCACTTCTCGTGTAAGTCGGTCTACTTCACCTTTTAACTTGACTTCCAGCTGATCTACCCTGTTGTCATGGTGTTGGATAGATTTCTTGATGGTGTCGTCTGCTGCGGCGAGACTTTTTGTTTCTTCTTCAATTTTCATGGTCTTCCTGACATTACTCTGCACCAACTCGCTGATGACTTGTATCTTGGTATCTTGTCGATGCGTAATTTTTTCGAGTTTCTGGTCCAGTGTGTCGGCCATAGATTTAAAATTTTGTTGTAGTCTTTTTCGCTGCTCTTCGAAATTTTCATTCATCACCACCGCTTGTTGTTTTAGAGACTCTTTAACTTTACCTTCTAAGGTCTCCATTCGTTCCATAATTTCTACCTTACTTTCAGCATTATACGCGTATAGTTTCTGAATTTCTGACGTGCTTGCTTCCAATCTTCTCATAGTTTCAGCACCACTAGTTTTTATTTCTTCAAACCTTTTTACGTTTTCAGCGTTGCTGGCTTCTAACTTCTTCATTATGTCGGCTAAACTGACCTCTTGTTTATGTGCCATGTTTAATTTTAATTTGGTGAACCGATTTTAAAATATTTATTATTAATTTGTATATTATTAATTATTTGGCTTATTATTAAATATTGGTAGTCATTTATTCATCAACATACAACCGTTATCTTGGGCGCCTGTAGTATCAGTTTCTGATAACCACAATATTTATCTAAGCTCCCCTTTGTTTACTCTACTGATAACGCTAACTGTACATTCTTATCAGCTACATTCAACATATAAATGCACGTTTTATAATAATTACACATCAACTCTAAATATTTGTTCTATGTGAATTTATATTTATTTAACTTCTTACTAATTTTTAGTTTTTTTTTTTTCGTATTATGTTTTTTTTTTTTTTTTTATTTATTTAATCGGGCCCCACGTTGGAAGCGACATTTTCTTTTGCAACACATCTTTTTATGATTTCTTTCATTATGGATTATGAGTTTTACATGGACCTGGTTAGGGTATACCATGCCAACACTTACCTGCAGTATATGGTACTTTTCTGCTTTGCCGGCTATTAGGTGTGGGATTTGGGCTTATTAGGTATCAGGTAACGAGTTGGGACGATGTGTTTCCAAAAGAATTATTTTAGGAAGCTGAGTTGTATAAATTGTGAATAAATGAAAACTACCTTTTTAGTCTATCATTCCAATGATTATAATTGTCACCCTCAAGGTGCTTATCTTTAAACAAATCATAATAATAAAAAGAATTTCAAATATTTAACACGATTTACGGCGGGTTCCACTAATTTATATTCTTTCTTGAATATTACTTTACACATATTTTCTCTAGTGATATATTGTTATAATGCTTACATCTAACAATCACATATTAAAATCATATATCTTAGTACATCATTGATAAGTTCCTGAAAATAAGACATACAATACACAGTATATACACAAAACATATAACATGGAAATATACACACATATATGGGCAGTTTCACACTGTCTGCCTGTAATTATAATTCATTTAAAAAAAATCATTTTGTTATATTGAATTTAATTATTTAATAAAATGGAAATACTGAATTGATTTCATTCTATGAAATCCGTAACCCTGTTCTTTATACATGAAAAAATAAAATACGAACTTTTTAAATGAACATAACAAGGGTTATATTTATCGTTATCTCTATGGTAATTATTATTAATATAAACACTTTTATTAAGGGTAACTCCCTTTTAATTATTCTACTCTTCAGCCTGCTTGGCTATCAACAATAATTAATATGAAACAATAAAATTTGTGACATCTAATATCTTGATAAACACTCTTAGAGCTTCTCTGCACTCTCCCTTAATTTATCACATTTAATTTATCAAATATAATTTTTTATACAGTGCACAATCTCATGAAAACATTTGCTTAGAGTCTTTCTGCACTCTTATTAACATATTATTATAATAATCACACATTATCTAAATGTTCTGTCTTTTTGAATAAATGTCTCTATATGATATACAGTACAACATTTAAAAGTGTCTTTAGGCTTTAGTCATACCGCCTATATAATTAAATGTTTATCAATTATTTAAAACTGTTCAATTTCGCTTATAGCGGCTTTTCATTTACTTTTTGTGTTTTACAACATTATTATGAACCCTGAACCATATCAGGTCACCTGTTTTGATGATTTCATGTTACACAGATGTACACGGGTCTCAGGCGTCGGCGTTGAGTACAGCTATTCCTCTCGAAACCTCCGTCAGCGTCGCTTAGCGGTGTATGAACAGCTAGGCTAGGCGTCGTTCCTTTATCGTCATGGACACAGCGTCTCTGGCCTCGGGTATAGTCTGATGTCCGTAGTACGTAGTTGTAGTCACTCAGGTGTCTGCCGTCTCATTGAAGCGTCTTCTGCAGCGTATCGTTCCGTGTGTACGACTCAACGAATACTTTATGAATAAGCCAGATGCTCGTTTTGGCTCACTGTTTATAGGGCAAAGCCACGTGTGCAAATGAGTTTCTATCGGCGAATATCTCAACAATCCTTTATTTATTTAGGTAACAAAGTTGTTTGTTAGACGTGTCTTGAACACAGTTATTAGCTATGTATACACGCGATCTTTAATTAGCACCGCGAAAGGTGTGAAATAGTAAAACGCTTATAGTTCACGACACTCTCACTATCTCGTTATGTGTTTGGTGTCTAAATAAAGCTACATTTCCGCACTATTCACTGGTCAACCTAGTTCTTCTTACTTTTGTCATTTTTTTATTATTTAAGTTTTAAAACACTTCTGACATGTGCCGACAAAATTATACATATTTATGCAGGTGGACTGTTATCTGTTTTGTTTGCTATATAAAATCTTATCTATACCCTTCTAAATGTACAATTGTAGCAGATAACGCTTATTATGCGTACTCCAGTTAGAACGATAAACATTGATAACAATGTTTCGTTATAACACTCCCCCACTTGCTTTAAAAAAAATTGTTTGTGCTTTACAGAACAACATATTTTTTTTTTTTTTTTTTTTTTTTTTTTTTTTTTTTTTTTATCTATGTTTAGTACATACACAGTCAGTTATATTACATGTTTATTAGAAAGAATATAAAATCTTATCTTACAGTAACAATCACATATGGGTATTATTGGATATAATGACGCAGAGATGACGCATGGTACTTTCCGACGTCCTTTTTCTTCACTGGGTCATATACCATGTAGGTGTGTGGTCCTAGACGACTCCTTAGTTCATATGGGCCACAGAATAATCTGAAGAATTTCTTGGAAGTGTTTAATATACTACTTCCCACAGGATTTGTCTTTATCAATACCTTATCACCAATCTGGAATCTTGTCAATCGGTGAGTTCTATTATACCGGTCTCTCCTTTTACCTGCTTGATGATATAACTGTAGTTCAGCTCTGTTTATTTTTATTTGAATTGGCAAATCTACATTATAATTTTTCGGTTTATTTATCATGTTGTGCCAGAATCTTTTAGGTATTTTATTCTCACTTAATTCTAACGGTGTGTATCCTGTAGCTTCACTATAATTGTGATTCATTGCATCTTCGAAAAATTGTAGATAGTCAGGCCATTTACTCTGTTGATTGTAGCAATATAACCTCATGTACTTGCCTAACTCTCTATTTATTCTTTCAGCTAGATTAGTTTGTGGATGCCTTATGGATGTAAGTATAGGTTTTATACCTTGTCTTGTCAATGCGTCCTTCCATAATTTATTACCAAACTGCTTACCTTGATCTGTCAACACTTTATCCATTTTTCCATACTTTGGTATATACTTCTGGGTGATGACATTCAGAACAGATTTCATGGTGGGTCTTCGTACAGCATATAACTTTACTAGCTTGGTAAACACATCTACCGTCACAATTATATGGCGGTACCCACGACTTGATCGCGGGAGTGGTCCAAGGAAATCAAGTGCAACTATATCCCCCTTCTTCTTAGTTCTGATACTCCCCATTTCAACGCAAGTGTTTAAATTCGGATGTTTGGCTGTTTGACAATCATGGCATTTCCTAACAATTATTTTAATTTTTCTGAACATATTATTACAGGTGAAGGCTTCTTTCATAGTTAAATAGCACTTCAATGGAGATGCATGAGCTAGACTACGATGACATGGCATAATTAATTGCTGTAACATGTCATGAGATAGCACAACTTTCCAATCATAATTAATAAGCTTAAATAAAATTCCATCTTTCACACAATAATTTATAGGTAACGGATTATTTTTTATATTCTGTAATCGCTGATCTTTATCTTGCTCTCTAGCGAGATTACGTAGTAATTCTTGTACTTCTCTCTCGGGTTTGTATGTTATGTTGCTAAGTACCCTGACATCTTGTGGTTTAGCTTCATGTGTTTCTATACAGACTCCAGAATGTAGTCATTGATTTTCAGTCTTCGATGTGGACGGTTTATTACGTTCATCAGTGTTTCTCGGTGTCTCTTTCTGTTTTTTCTCAACGGTAATCGCCTGCGTATTTTCATTCCTATCGGATGTCCATGGTTTTGAAAATCGTTTCGACGCATTCGGCCATCGGTAACCTCCTTTGTAATTACCTCTTTCATTATTTTGCTCCTGCTTCTCATATGTTCGTCCATCTTCATGGCGTCTATCATATGATACATTTTTGTTTTTCGGATATTTTTCATCGTCTGTACGTCTATCTTCTCTGCCTTTATCTTCTTGGCGATATCTTTGCGAATACCACGTACCTCTATCTTGATTTTGGTTCCGGTTATCTCGCTGAACTCCTCTTGGTGGGTCTCGTTCACGGATTACACCCTCCATCTGTGTTAAAAGTATTAATAGATCTTCAATGGTAGCTATACCCTGAACATGTATAGCTAGTTGGATGTTCCTGCTGAAATGATTAGCAAGCTTAATGACTAATTCTTTTTGTGTTAAAGCGGGACGTAAATGTTTACTCCTCTCTACTAACATAATAACGTATTCATCTTCAGACAGCTTACCTGGATTATATTTACCAAATTCCAGTGTATTTCGTATTCTCATTTGTATGTATTCATTCCAATACCTCCGTTCGAATGCTAGTTTAAATTCTTCATACGTTTTTAAATCGTCATTCACCATCGTGAACCAACTGGCTGCTGCATCTTTTAAGTAACGGCTTACAAAGTCTATTTTATCTTTGTCACTGAGAATAGATCCAATACTATCCAATTCTTTCTCACATTTGATACGAAATTCAATGGGATTTTCCCCTCTGGATCCTCTAAAATAGTTAATGGGTCTCTCTTCTCTAGGTACGGTCGAGTATACTAACGCTTGTGTTGGTAGTCTTCTCACTTCTCGTGTAAGTCGGTCTACTTCACCTTTTAACTTGACTTCCAGCTGATCTACCCTGTTGTCATGGTGTTGGATAGATTTCTTGATGGTGTCGTCTGCTGCGGCGAGACTTTTTGTTTCTTCTTCAATTTTCATGGTCTTCCTGACATTACTCTGCACCAACTCGCTGATGACTTGTATCTTGGTATCTTGTCGATGCGTAATTTTTTCGAGTTTCTGGTCCAGTGTGTCGGCCATAGATTTAAAATTTTGTTGTAGTCTTTTTCGCTGCTCTTCGAAATTTTCATTCATCACCACCGCTTGTTGTTTTAGAGACTCTTTAACTTTACCTTCTAAGGTCTCCATTCGTTCCATAATTTCTACCTTACTTTCAGCATTATACGCGTATAGTTTCTGAATTTCTGACGTGCTTGCTTCCAATCTTCTCATAGTTTCAGCACCACTAGTTTTTATTTCTTCAAACCTTTTTACGTTTTCAGCGTTGCTGGCTTCTAACTTCTTCATTATGTCGGCTAAACTGACCTCTTGTTTATGTGCCATGTTTAATTTTAATTTGGTGAACCGATTTTAAAATATTTATTATTAATTTGTATATTATTAATTATTTGGCTTATTATTAAATATTGGTAGTCATTTATTCATCAACATACAACCGTTATCTTGGGCGCCTGTAGTATCAGTTTCTGATAACCACAATATTTATCTAAGCTCCCCTTTGTTTACTCTACTGATAACGCTAACTGTACATTCTTATCAGCTACATTCAACATATAAATGCACGTTTTATAATAATTACACATCAACTCTAAATATTTGTTCTATGTGAATTTATATTTATTTAACTTCTTACTAATTTTTAGTTTTTTTTTTTTTTTCGTATTATGTTTTTTTTTTTTTTTTTATTTATTTAATCGGGCCCCACGTTGGAAGCGACATTTTCTTTTGCAACACATCTTTTTATGATTTCTTTCATTATGGATTATGAGTTTTACATGGACCTGGTTAGGGTATACCATGCCAACACTTACCTGCAGTATATGGTACTTTTCTGCTTTGCCGGCTATTAGGTGTGGGATTTGGGCTTATTAGGTATCAGGTAACGAGTTGGGACGATGTGTTTCCAAAAGAATTATTTTAGGAAGCTGAGTTGTATAAATTGTGAATAAATGAAAACTACCTTTTTAGTCTATCATTCCAATGATTATAATTGTCACCCTCAAGGTGCTTATCTTTAAACAAATCATAATAATAAAAAGAATTTCAAATATTTAACACGATTTACGGCGGGTTCCACTAATTTATATTCTTTCTTGAATATTACTTTACACATATTTTCTCTAGTGATATATTGTTATAATGCTTACATCTAACAATCACATATTAAAATCATATATCTTAGTACATCATTGATAAGTTCCTGAAAATAAGACATACAATACACAGTATATACACAAAACATATAACATGGAAATATACACACATATATGGGCAGTTTCACACTGTCTGCCTGTAATTATAATTCATTTAAAAAAAATCATTTTGTTATATTGAATTTAATTATTTAATAAAATGGAAATACTGAATTGATTTCATTCTATGAAATCCGTAACCCTGTTCTTTATACATGAAAAAATAAAATACGAACTTTTTAAATGAACATAACAAGGGTTATATTTATCGTTATCTCTATGGTAATTATTATTAATATAAACACTTTTATTAAGGGTAACTCCCTTTTAATTATTCTACTCTTCAGCCTGCTTGGCTATCAACAATAATTAATATGAAACAATAAAATTTGTGACATCTAATATCTTGATAAACACTCTTAGAGCTTCTCTGCACTCTCCCTTAATTTATCACATTTAATTTATCAAATATAATTTTTTATACAGTGCACAATCTCATGAAAACATTTGCTTAGAGTCTTTCTGCACTCTTATTAACATATTATTATAATAATCACACATTATCTAAATGTTCTGTCTTTTTGAATAAATGTCTCTATATGATATACAGTACAACATTTAAAAGTGTCTTTAGGCTTTAGTCATACCGCCTATATAATTAAATGTTTATCAATTATTTAAAACTGTTCAATTTCGCTTATAGCGGCTTTTCATTTACTTTTTGTGTTTTACAACATTATTATGAACCCTGAACCATATCAGGTCACCTGTTTTGATGATTTCATGTTACACAGATGTACACGGGTCTCAGGCGTCGGCGTTGAGTACAGCTATTCCTCTCGAAACCTCCGTCAGCGTCGCTTAGCGGTGTATGAACAGCTAGGCTAGGCGTCGTTCCTTTATCGTCATGGACACAGCGTCTCTGGCCTCGGGTATAGTCTGATGTCCGTAGTACGTAGTTGTAGTCACTCAGGTGTCTGCCGTCTCATTGAAGCGTCTTCTGCAGCGTATCGTTCCGTGTGTACGACTCAACGAATACTTTATGAATAAGCCAGATGCTCGTTTTGGCTCACTGTTTATAGGGCAAAGCCACGTGTGCAAATGAGTTTCTATCGGCGAATATCTCAACAATCCTTTATTTATTTAGGTAACAAAGTTGTTTGTTAGACGTGTCTTGAACACAGTTATTAGCTATGTATACACGCGATCTTTAATTAGCACCGCGAAAGGTGTGAAATAGTAAAACGCTTATAGTTCACGACACTCTCACTATCTCGTTATGTGTTTGGTGTCTAAATAAAGCTACATTTCCGCACTATTCACTGGTCAACCTAGTTCTTCTTACTTTTGTCATTTTTTTATTATTTAAGTTTTAAAACACTTCTGACATGTGCCGACAAAATTATACATATTTATGCAGGTGGACTGTTATCTGTTTTGTTTGCTATATAAAATCTTATCTATACCCTTCTAAATGTACAATTGTAGCAGATAACGCTTATTATGCGTACTCCAGTTAGAACGATAAACATTGATAACAATGTTTCGTTATAACATATATATATTGTAACGGTACATATAAAACCACATCCACCAACGTACCGAAAATTAATCTAAAAGCCACCACTAGTAAGAATACACAAAAGGTCTAGAATACCACCATGGATACAGAAGAAGAAAGTACCATAAGTTTAAATAAGTGAAGCATCATTGAAAAGAAATCACTAGTAAATGCACCAAAAAAGAAGAAAAGAAGAATAAAGACGAGACGACTGACATACCTTACCCAATAGATCAGTGAGAAGGACAAAAGAAAACCAAGGAAGAAAGAAGAATCAGTGAGAAGGACAAAAGAAAACAAAAGAAGAATGAAGAATCAGTGAGAAGAACATGAGAACAAAAGAAGAAAGAAGAATCAGGGAGAAGGACACAACAATAACGACCTCAATAAAGAAGAAGGAAGAAACAATGTGAAGAAGACAAGTGAAAACCACATCATGTATAAAATAAATAAGAGTGAGAAAGAGATCAGTGGAGAAAGAAGAAGGAAGATATCCAGACCAAACACAAGGAAAAGGGAAGGAAATTGAAATATAACAAACTAACATTAACCTTTAAAAAAGAATAATTGTATCAAGAAGAAAGAAGAAATGTCAACTAATTACATGATATAAATCCCTAAGCTGTATGGTAAAGTCAACACTGACCACAACTCATTTAATGAATACATTCATTGTCTATGTAAAACACATTATTATCAATAAGGACTAAATATTGTAAATGAAGAGTCACAAGTAAACTGAATAAGAATAAGATAAGTTTATTGTAGCTAAATGATGTGTAGCTATAAAATAAACAGAAGAATAGGTTTCAAAATATGAATGACCAATTGTACAGTGGGAGTGATGTTAGTACAAACCCACCAATTAACAATAAATAAGACAATACAAGAGTAAACTAAAGGTGAAATAATAATAACCAATGTACAAACATTTAATTAACACCAGTCAACAAGATCAATGTAGAAATACACAGCCAGCAGCAACACATTACTGCTTACTGAACCTACAACATAACCTAATCTGGGCATCCAGTTTTCAATAAAACTTAATGAAAACAAAATCAAAACAATATTAAACCAAAATGTATTGAGCGAGGAAGTAACTAGATAATATAAGGAATGTTTTGTACATAGTAGATAATAGAATAACTGAATATAAAAGCTATATTTATGTAATCCAAATATGACAATATGCTTGTAATAGCAAAAATACATTATGCAACCAAAATCATGTTATAAACGCATTATACAAAGATAGTAACTCAACTAACAACCTGAAGTAAGACAGAATACTGTTCAGATGAACAAATGCAACCAAAATAACTATCTAAATAATCCATATAAATGTAATTACAACAAAACTATTGTAACAAATAGCTGCATGTAAAGTTGACAGCTACTAAACCAAGATGATAACAGAATCAAATGCAGAATGAACTGCATCACAATAATAACAATATCATTGTGACTATTTTAACTATCATTTGGAGAATAATCCGAATAGTATATGAAGAGTACCAAACATACAGCAAGGTAACTCCATAAAAGTATGACAAGCCTAATTAATAAACTATAATTAAGGCACTAAACAAATAATGTAGGGAAAAAGAACACTACCAGTAGTGACTTAACCCATCAATGTATAAATATACCATGTTAGAACTTAATTAAAGGTTGTTATTAATAGAATATAAGAAAAACAAAAATGTATAATCATAAGCTTAAGGTCGAATCTATGAAAACGGACATAGTGATAGTATTAAGGCATAGTTTTAAGTGAAAATTGTACAGTAGATTAAGAACAAGTTATTACCATGGAAAATGGAATAAAAACAATATATTATTAATAATTAATGGCTTAATGGACACTAAGTATAAATACCAAGTGCGAATTCAGCAACCCCGAATCCGAAATATGTGATGAGGGGATTCAAATTAATCGTCATAAAAAATCATAAACAATGAGGGTAATCATAATGTCATCAGTACAATTAAAAGGAAGATATTGGACTTATAAAAATAATTGTATAATGCTGGACCCTTCCGCGTGGGTATGTCGACAAGAAATTTTTAATCTTGTTCCCAAAAAATTGACGCGCTTGAAGGCGTCTGTTTTGACGAAGCCCACCGGAGATAGACGAATTAAAATAAATTGACCAATCAGAGCCTATAAAAAATCCGAGATTCATCATTCCGACAAAGGAAGCGAAGCCAGTCTTTCACCACCCACGAAGCGAACTGCATGCTCGTCGTGTCTCCAGAAAAACGTGCTTTTGACAGCAGTCAGATGTAAACACACGTTAACCTCAAACCGGGAATGTAGGTTATGTCCACTGAAGAAATAGTGCAGTATATTTTTAAGTGAAACTAATTCGGAGTACATGCGCATAGGAGTGAGTTCAGTGCAGTGATAAAATTTAATTAATTAATTAATTACATTTTTTAATTAATTAATTAATTAAAAAATTTTAATTAATTAAAAAGTTTAAAAAGAAAAAAGTGTAAACACTACGAACGACCAGTTACGCAAGTATCAAATACCCACAGCTATTATATTATGATTGTATGATAAGAAATATAACTGAACGCTAATAGCGACTTGAATTAACATACGATAAGCAATTAAATATCCTATTCCTAAAGGAAGGGATCTCAAAATACAAATAAACAATGTCAAAGTTGAACGATATAATTAACGACAATTTTAACGATTAGTATAACATGAATGTTTAGAATAAGTAAAGACATTGTATCATCAATGAAGGGAGTATTGGCCCTAATTCTATTAGTCAGATAAGAGTGTTTAAGATTTTGTTTCTAAAATTAAATAAGAGTTACACCAGAGAGTGGTACAAACATAATCAATGAATTACCATTACCTGAAATAGGTACATCCAGTTTTGGAGATGATCATAATCCTTGACACTGAATTATAATGATTATTATCACTTATTAACAATTAATTAATAACTTTTAACCAAACAAGGTTGCACTAAACTATATTTAAAGCCTATGTCTAACCATGAACAGTCGTTCATATTTTATATTTTTTAATTAATAATCCATGAATTCATATCTTATATACTTGTTATAGCCGTAGCAATTTTATCAAATATGTGTATTTTGCAGACTCAAAGAACCTACTACTACCACTACTACAATTATTAATGACATTACAAGTTTAATAACACTACATAACCTATTTGTTTGTCAACACATTTTTGTGACTAACCAAAGGCAGTCATGCCAACTTGAGCTTTTTAAATGTTTTAGAGTCCATGTTCGAATTTAAATATTAATTGTTAACTAGAAGGAAGAGCAACCCATATTATTGTACTAAATGTCATTGTTTTAGAATTGAATAAATCATCATTGTTAATTTTACCTTTGAAAGAGTTGACTTTTATTGTAGTCAGTAAATACAGCTTAGTGAGAAGAACGAGACGGTTGGTACCATACTTACAGTGCGAATCATTCAAATTGAGTGCTTTTTTACAACCGTACTGACCTATATATATTGTTACAAAGTATAAGTTATCATAAATATCATGTTTGTATATGTTTATGTTAGTGTATAGGCCGGACATTACTGATCTTCTCACCACCGCTGATCAACGGAGAGTCAACAGAACTTCGATTGGAACATTTCTAAGCAGTGAATAAAATACATTTAATTAAACCAATTAAACTGACAATTAAAACGTCGAAAAAGAGAGTAAGTAACCGACTTATTCATTACTGGATTCAACAATAGGTTGAATTGAGTGGAATAAGTCACTAAACAACCATATAATAATAAAATACGAGCTTGAATAATAATAATCAACAGATTACTAGACCCCATATTAAATAAAAACAACCCTTAGGTTAACAATAATAAAATAATTATAAACACCGACAAAAGTCTTCTTATAAATTGGCGCACAACGTTCGAGCGAAATTAGGTGGAAAAATATACAACCTAATTTATAAAAAATAATCATC
The DNA here is from genome assembly GCA_034769895.1 of Magicicada septendecula. Classification (NCBI taxonomy): domain Eukaryota; kingdom Metazoa; phylum Arthropoda; class Insecta; order Hemiptera; family Cicadidae; genus Magicicada; species Magicicada septendecula. Next base: position 296,656,827 of record CM068370.1, on the reverse strand, counting down.
AACCTAATTTTCGAGGCAGCTGCAATACACAGAACCAAAAATGCAACGGAGAGCAACCTCTAAGAAACGTGCGGCGGAAGTAAATAAAGAAATAAACATGGATGATAAGGAGGCGACGCCAGTCGAGGATCTAGAAGAAATATTACCTCCTACAGAACCCAGCCGACCTGTACAACAAGAAGAACAAATTGAGAGACCCGCACAAACAGGGGACGTAAGTCTACAAGAAATAATGAGGGCGATCATGAAAAATAACAAAAGGACGGAAGAGACCAATAAAAATATAGAATCGTTAAAAGAAGAATTGAAGGAAGATGGCCAGAAAAATATCGAATTATTGAAGAAAAATTTTAATGAGAAATTAAATAAAAATAACGAGTCTTTGGAATCGATGAATAAGAAGATGGATGATAGCCAGAAGAATACTGAATTACTAAAGGAAGATTTTAATAAGAAACTAAATCAAAATATGGAATTGATTCACAAGAAAATGGATGACAGCCAGAAAAATAATGAATTATTAACAAAAAATATTGAATCGTTAAAGGAAGATTTCAAAGGTGAATTAAACAAGAAGACGGAAGAGACAAATAAAATCATAGCTTCATTGAAGGAAGACACCCAAGAATTGAGCAAGAAGATTGATGACAGCATCGAAGATAGTAACAAGAAGATTGAAATTATCAGCCAGAGAATCGAAGACAGTCATGAAAAATTAAATACGAAAATAGAAAAGGAAATAACCGAGGTCAGACGGGAAGTTTCTGAAATTAGCGAGAGGTGTGAAGAAAACCAACAAGAAATACAGAGAACGAAAGAGACGCTTCAGACCCGAGTAAATAACATCGAAGAATCCCATTTAAATAAATTTGAAGTCATGACAAAGAAACAAGAAGACTTGGGAACGAGATGTGAGGAAATCACCGCCACCGTGAATGATGTTCGGGAGCAAGTACACACCGACAAAGAGAAAATGGCTGAGCTTCAACGGCGAGAACTCAATAATTTTAGGGAAGAAATTAATTTATTCCGAAGTCAACCAATACAAGTGACCGGAATAACGAACGTGGAGAATCGTGAATTAATAAATTTCAAAAATTATAAGAAGAATCCCATGGAGTTCATCGAAAGAGTGGAAGAAAAAATCGCCCGTACACGCGAAACTAGATGGTCTACTATCAGAAACATGTTAGACGAATATTTTAAAGACGTGCTCGATAATTCGTGGACGGCTACCCGACATGAAATACAGAATTATGCGGATTTCAAGACGCTGTTTAAAACGAAATACTGGTCCGAATCGACACAGAATATAGTACGTGACGACATCTGCAACGGGAAGTATGACCGTAGTAAAGGGGCAACACTCACCGCGTATTTCCTGGGCAAAGTGTGTATGGCCAGAAATCTCGAACCGAAGATACCTGAAGAATGCCTCGTTACTAAATTGGCGTATCATTTTGAAGAGAGCGTGGCTAGAGCGAGACTGAACGGACAAATAAGAACAATCCAAACTATGTCCGCGTTATTAGAAAACTATGAGCAGGAGAAGTATTATCGGAGGAGTCGGCAGGGCTATAAATGGGAATAACTATCCGCCAGATAGGAATACCACGAATCATAGACCAAATTATAATAATAATTATAATCAGAACCCTCCTAATAACAACCACCGTCCTAATTATAACAGTGGAAATCAGTATCGGTCAAATAATGGTAACAACCCCTACCGCCCAAATAATAACAATCGCCAGTACCGACCGAACAACGGGAACAACCAAAACCCAAGCCATTTCAGGAGAGCTAATTATGTTCGTGCTGACGACAGGAACGGAGGGAGATACTTCTATCAGTGACATCGAAGCTTTAATGAAGATAATAATGCGTACAGCCAGGACGTAAGGAGTAGAGAATCTGGGTACGACACACGAAGGAGCCGCAGTAGCGAGGATTTACACAGAAATAATAATAGCGGACGTCAGTACAACAATACAAATAGACCAGAAGAAAGGGAGAATCGAACCCCCAGCACTAGTGAAAGGAGCGGAGAGGAGAACGCTACCTCTTTAAACGGACAACGGCAGTGAAAACTTACTTAAAACCCTCACTGATCCGATCTATTGGGTACGATGAACTACGACGACGGACAAAAAATCAAGAGACATTTACTATCATACGCAATCACTACCTGAAGGACATCAGAGGAGATCTGATGGAAGAAGATGTCACAGAAAATAATAATAATAACAACAACGAAATCGCTTATATTTCCGCCGAAGTGAATGGCGTGCTTACCAAATTCATGATAGATACAGAAGCCAATGTATCGCTCATCGATCAATTAGAATTGAACAAAATACAGAGTAGGAGTAAGGAGACAATATCGACCTCACCGATAAATAATATCGTTTTTATCGGAGCGACCGGACGACAAAATAAAACCATAAGAAAGCAAGTCCAACTAGAAGTCACCAGTCAAGGGAAAACACTTCCTATAATATTTTTAGTAGCCAGTGGGTTACCATTCAGTTTATTGATAGGCTGTGACGTATTAAGAAAATACGCAGCTATAATAGATATGAGCAGAGCAAAAGTATATCTGAGCTCAAATTGTGTGCAATGGACGGCGGAGTTAATTGGAAGCGAAGAAGCCCCTCACGACCGGATCATTTGTTATATTAAAGAAGATAATAATTATAGGAATGCAACACCTAGAGAAGAAATAAATTGTGACCATGAAAATGACGACTTATGGGAGGAGAAGTTAGAAGAAATCCGGAGGTTCCAGACAGCCAAACGCGATAGAAGAATAACCGACAACCAAGTAGGAAAATTGATTGCAATTTATGAACGATATAGACACGTATTTTCCAATGCTCCCGGAAAAGTAAAGGACTTCCAATGTGAGATTAGATTCAAGGAAGCAGCCGACTTTAAAAAGAAATACCCCATTGCCTATTCTCAAAAAGAAGCGGTCCGAGCGGAAATAAACAGACTCATCGAAGAAGATATTATTGAATATAGTTGTTCACCCTATACAAATCCTATAGTGGCAGTACCAAAGAAAAACGGTCAAGTGAGAATATGTCTGGTCAAGTCACTCTCATCGGTCAAGTGAGAGAAATCAACAAAATCATAATTAACGATCGAACGTCACCAGGAGAGATCGAGGAGCTATTAAAGAAATTCTACGGTAATACCCGTTTTATCAGTACCTGGGACACCGTATGCGGGTATTGGCAAGTGGAGTTGCACCCCAATAGCCGAAAATATATGGCATTTATATTCGAAGGGCGCAACTACCAATTTAAGAGGCTGCCCTTCGGTCTGGTAAATTCAGTGGCCGTTTTTGTAAAGTGTATGGACCAGGTTCTAGGACAAGAGGCCCTACAATTCACTACGGTATATGTTGACGATTTGTTGATTACGTCTGATAACTGGGAAGATCATTGTAAAAGAATTGAGAAGGTACTATCGAAACTAGCAGAAAATCATGTGACGCTGAAACTAGAGAAATCAAAGTTCATCGCCGATGAAGTACAATTTTTGGGGTTCAACTTATCCGAAAACGGCATTACCCCATCACAGGAAAAAATCGAAGCAATACAATCATTCCCAACACCCAAGAACAAAAAGCAGTTAAATCATTTTTAGGTATCTGCAACTATTACCGAAAATTCCAAAACAACTACTCAAAATTAACAGCCGAATTTTCGCAACAACTATCCTCTAAAGACAAGTGGAAGTGGGGAGCAGAACAGGATACCACTTTCAAGCTAATAAAAGAAAAATTTTTGGAGTCAATAATGTTACACCACCCCGACTTTAAAAGAGCGTTTTATATGAATTGCGACACCAGTGACGTGAGTCTAGGATCCGTCCTATATCAAGAAGATGACCAAGGAAATCACCTTGTGATTAGTTTCGCAAGCCGAGTACTGAATAAAAGTGAGCGTAACTACCATACTACAGAGAAGGAATTACTCAGCATTGTATTTGCATGTAACAAATTCCGAACTTACATTTTGGGTTACTCATTAACGGTCAGAACAGATCACAAATCGATATCCTTTCTCAAAAATTGCAAATTGAGTCATGGGAGACTTACGAGATGGACACTAGCGTTGCAGGAATACAACATTAACTGGGAGTACGTACCTGGAAAGTACAACGTAGCAGCAGATGTGCTATCAAGAGTCAACATACAAAACCAAACTTTCGAGGGAGAAAGGGAGGCGGTAGCAAAAGTGTACCATATTATAAAGGACAGAACAGAACTAGCCGAGATAATAAATAAAATCAAACTCCAGCAAAAAAGTGATGAGAAATTGAGCAACATTTGTAAGAGATTAATTGAACAAGACGATAGGATCACCCCATACTACTGTATATACAAAGACGTTCTATTTATAAAAGACAGGAACCAAGGCAATCAGTGGAAATTAATTATACCCAAAACTATTGAGAAGGAGATCACCATGGATTACCACATTACATATGGGCACATGGGAGCTATTAAGGTAATCAAAGCATTAGAGGAGAATGTGTATTTCAAGGATATTAACAGGAGAGTACGCAGCTACATTAGAAATTGCCACCTATGCCAGTTGGTAAAGTGTAACAACGATTGGAAGGAAGGTTTGATGATACCGATCACCTCATCCAAGAAGCTAGAAAAAGTATTTGTAGACATTTGCGGCCCATTACCTAGGAGTGGGGGAAGACGGCAATACAAATTCATTGTCATTATCTTCGACCACTACACTAAATTTACAAAGTTGTATCCAATCAACAGAGCCACCACAAAAAATCTGTTGAATATAATTATATACAAATACATGACAGAAGTAGGAGCGCCAGGGTCAATAATCACCGACCATGGGACCCAATTCAAGGGGAGAAGATGGAAGGAAACACTGCTGAATAAGGGAGTGAAAACTTTCAAAACCTCAGTATACCACCCTAGCAGCAACCCCGCTGAACGAGTTCTCCGAGAAGTAGGAAGAATCCTGAGAACATACTGTCACCAACAACAAAGAAGGTGGGGAGAGTATTTACCAGCTGCGGAGGATTTTATTAACCTGGCATACTACCAAGCCATAGATACAACCCCATTTACAGCTATGTTTGAGAGAAGACCTCCTAGAGAAATTGCCGAATTGATAGAATTTCCCCCATGCGACGATTACACATTTGACCAAGTAAAATTTTACAACAAGACTATCGAACGAGCAGAGAAGATGCGAGAAAAATATAAGAAACAACAACCCAAAATAATCAAGTATAAGATAGGAGAACTAGTATTGCTAAAAAATCGAGAACTCCCTAGTACCATTGAAGGAATTGCGAAAAAACTCCTACTACTATATACTGGACCCTATACAATCATAAAAGATAATCAAAACAACACATACGAAATTATGGACCCCCATACCAATAGAACCAAGGGAGTCTATAATCAAGCTTCATTGAAAAAATATAATATTCCAGAATAAGTGTTAAAAAATCCAACACTTGAAGGAGTAGAGGAGCAAACCACCAAAGAGAGTAATAAAAGAGAAGGCTATTATTATGGAAAGAAGAGAAAGAGAAAAATGTTTATTAAATGAATATTGTATATAACAAGATTTTTTTTTAATTATCAAATATTGTATACCCCACAAAAAACAAGAACTATAACAGTCCAGAATAAGTGTAAAAAATCCAACACTTGAAGGAGTAGAGGGGAAGAACACCAAAGAGAGTAATCTGAGAGATGGCTATTATTATGGAAAGAGAGAAAGAGAAACATGTTTATTAAATGAATAATGTAACCCCAAAAACGTGTATCAAATATTGTATACTCCACCAAAACCAAGAAAAAATTAAAACCATCCAGAATAAGTGTTAAAAAATCCAACACCTGAAGGAGTAGAGGGGAAGAACACCAAAGTGAGTAATATGAGAGAAGGCTATTATTATGGAAGGAAGAGAAAGAGAAAAATGTTTATTAAATGAATATTGTATGTAACACGAGCAAAAGAAAAAACTGTTATCTAATAAATAAACCATAACCAAAACAAGCAACTAGTGTACGCACTTAGGATATTTTAAACAATGTTTACTATCACTTTGAGAAAAATTTTGTACTATCCAAAATAAAATGTTAAAAATATGACATTTGCTAGAAGAGAGAAGAAGACCATTAATGAGAATATTATGTAGAGGAGATAGTGAGAAGGAGAATTGACCGAGAAGAAGAGGAAAGAACCAATCAATAGGAAGAACAATTTTGTCACAATAAGGAGAGAAGAAAAAATGAAGAATATTTACACATGCTATTTGTCAACAACATTAACTAATGAAGATCTGCAGATGAGAAGAAGGAATCCTGAAGAGAATGTATAATAAAATATAAAAGGCAAAAGAGTGAATAACCCCAAGAGTGTTTATTATTATTAGTCGAAAGAGACTGCTTATAAGTATTATTATTTAATGAATTGACTGTAGAAAAATTCCAGCAATCATTAAACTGGGCAGGGATGATGTTTCCCTGATCTCAGAAGAAGTGTAGTTTTGAACGACGGAGTTAGGTAAGCCAATAGAGCCCACCCGAATCGATTTCAGCTACTAAATTAGGGAAAAAAATGTTAGGGAAATTAAATATTTAAGGGAAAAAACACAACAGCCAAGAATATAATTAAACAAGATTCCAGAATTATGAAGAAGGAGAAGATGTAGAAAATATAATGAGCTGAAGACAAGTGTAAGAGTAAATACAAAATATGAAAACATCATATGTGACTTAAGAGTGAAATGAAAAAAAAAAATTGATAATTTCTTCAATCATAAAACAAAGATATCAGAAATAATCAATTCTAATAAGGAGGCAATATGTAATGGTACGCATAACACCACATCCACCAACGTACCGAAAATTAATCTAAAAGCCACCACTAGTAAGAATACACAAAAGGTCTAGAATACCACCATGGATACAGAAGAAGAAAGTACCATAAGTTTAAATAAGTGAAGCATCATTGAAAAGAAATCACTAGTAAATGCACCAAAAAAGAAGAAAAGAAGAATAAAGACGAGACGACTGACATACCTTACCCAATAGATCAGTGAGAAGGACAAAAGAAAACCAAGGAAGAAAGAAGAATCAGTGAGAAGGACAAAAGAAAACAAAAGAAGAATGAAGAATCAGTGAGAAGAACATGAGAACAAAAGAAGAAAGAAGAATCAGGGAGAAGGACACAACAATAACGACCTCAATAAATAAGAAGGAAGAAACAATTTGAAGAAGACAAGTGAAAACCACATCATGTATAAAATGAATAAGAGTGAGAAAGAGATCAGTGGAGAAAGAAGAAGGAAGATATCCAGACCAAACACAAGGAAAAGGGAAGGAAATTGAAATATAACAAACTAACATTAACCTTTAAAAAAGAATAATTGTATCAAGAAGAAAGAAGAAATGTCAACTAATTACATGATACAAATCCCTAAGCTGTATGGTAAAGTCAACACTGACCACAACTCATTTAATGAATACATTCATTGCCTATGTAAAACACATTATTATCAATAAGGACTAAATATTGTAAATGAAGAGTCACAAGTAAACTGAATAAGAATAAGATAAGTTTATTGTAGCTAAATGATGTGTAGCTATAAAATAAACAGAAGACTAGGTTTCAAAATATGAATGACCAATTGTACAGTGGGAGTGATGTTAGTACAAACCCACCAATTAACAATAAATAAGACAATACAAGAGTAAACTAAAGGTGAAATAATAATAACCAATGTACAAACATTTAATTAACACCAGTCAACAAGATCAATGTAGAAATACACAGCCAGCAGCAACACATTACTGCTTACTGAACCTATAACATAACCTAATCTGGGCATCCAGTTTTCAATAAAACTTAATGAAAACAAAATCAAAACAATATTAAACCAAAATGTATTGAGCTAGGAAGTAACTAGATAATATAAGGAATGTTTTGTACATAGTAGATAATAAAATAACTAAATATAAAAGCTATATTTATGTAATCCAAATATGACAATATGCTTGTAATAGCAAAAATACATTATGCAACCAAAATCATGTTATAAACGCATTATACAAAGATAGTAACTCAACTAACAACCTGAAGTAAGACAGAATACTGTTCAGATGAACAAATGCAACCAAAATAACTATCTAAATAATCCATATAAATGTAATTACAACAAAACTATTGTAACAACTAGCTGCAAGTAAAGTTGACAACTACTAAACCAAGATGATAACAGAATCAAATGCAGAATGAACTGCATCACAATAATAACAATATCATTGTGACTATTTTAACTATCATTTGGAGAATAATCCGAATAGTATACGAAGAGTACCAAACATACAGCAAGGTAACTCCATAAAAGTATGACAAGCCTAATTAATAAACTATAATTAAGGCACTAAACTAATAATGTAGGGAAAAAGAACACTGCCAGTAGTGACTTAACCCATCAATGTATAAATATACCATGTTAGAACTTAATTAAAGGTTGTTATTAATAGAATATAAGAAAAACAAAAATATATAATCATAAGCTTAAGGTCGAATCTATGAAAACGGACATAGTGTTAGTATTAAGGCATAGTTTTAAGTGAAAATTGTACAGTAGATTAAGAACAAGTTATTACCATGGAAAATGGAATAAAAACAATATATTATTAATAATTAATGGCTTAATGGACACTAAGTATAAATACCAAGTGCGAATTCAGCAACCCCGAATCCGAAATACATGATGAGGGGATTCAAATTAATCGTCATAAAAAATCATAAACAATGAGGGTAATCACAATGTCATCAGTACAATTATAAGGAAGATGTTGGCCTTATAAAAATAATTGTATAATGCTGCACCCTTCCGCGTGGGTATGTCGACAAGAAATTTTTAATCTTGTTCCCAAAAAATTGACGCGCTTGAAGGCGTCTGTTTTGACGAAGCCCACCGGAGATAGACGAATTAAAATAAATTGACCAATCAGAGCCTATAAAAAATCCGAGATTCATCATTCCGACAAAGGAAGCGAAGCCAGTCTTTCACCACCCACGAAGCGAACTGCATGCTCGTCGTATCTCCAGAAAAACGTGCTTTTGACAGCAACCAGATGTAAACACACGTTAACCTCAAACCGGGAATGTAGGTTATGTCCACTGAAGAAATAGTGCAGTATATTTTTAAGTGAAACTAATTCGGAGTACATGCGCATAGGAGTGAGTGCAGTGCAGTGATAAAATTTAATTAATTAATTAATTAAAAATTTTTTTAATTAATTAAAAAGTTTAAAAAGAAAAAAGTGTAAACACTACGAACGACCAGTTACGCAAGTATCAAATACCCACAGCTATTATATTATGATTGTATGATAAGAAATATAACTGAACGCTAATAGCGACTTGAATTAACATACGATAAGCAATTAAATATCCTATTCCTAAAGGAAGGGATCTCAAAATACAAATAAACAATGTCAAAGTTGAACGATATAATTAACGACAATTTTAACGATTTGTATAACATGAATGTTTAGAATAAGTAAAGACATTGTATCATCAATGAAGGGAGTATGGGCCCTAATTCTATTAGTCAGATAAGAGTGTTTAAGATTTTGTTTCTAAAATTAAATAAGAGTTACACCAGAGAGTGGTACAAACATAATCAATGAATTACCATTACCTGAAATAGGTACATCCAGTTTTGGAGATGATCATAATCCTTGACACTGAATTATAATGATTATTATCACTTATTAACAATTAATTAATAACTTTTAACCAAACAAGGTTGCACTAAACTATATTTAAAGCCTATGTCTAACCATGAACAGTCGTTCATATTTTATATTTTTTAATTAATAATCCATAAATTCATATCTTATATACTTGTTATAGCCGTAGCAATTTTATCAAATATGTGTATTTTGCAGACTCAAAGAACCTACTACTACCACTTCTACAATTATTAATGACATTACAAGTTTAATAACATTACATAACCTATTTGTTTGTCAACACATTTTTGTGACTAACCAAAGGCAGTCATGCCAACTTGAGCTTTTTAAATGTTTTAGAGTCCATGTTCGAATTTAAATATTAATTGTTAACCAGAAGGAAGAGCAACCCATATTATTGTACTAAATGTCATTGTTTTAGAATTGAATAAATCATCATTGTTAATTTTACCTTTGAAAGAGTTGACTTTTATTGTAGTCAGTAAATACAGCTTAGTGAGAAGAACGAGACGGTTGGTACCATACTTACAGTGCGAATCATTCAAATTGAGTGCTTTTTTACAACCGTACTGACCTATATATATTGTTACAAAGTATAAGTTATCATAAATATCATGTTTGTATATGTTTATGTTAGTGTATAGGCCGGACATTACTGATCTTCTCACCACCGCTGATCAACGGAGAGTCAACAGAACTTCGATTGGAACAATTCTAAGCAGTGAATAAAATACATTTAATTAAACCAATTAAACTGACGATTAAAACGTCGAAAAAGAGTGTAAGTAACCGACTTATTCATTACTGGATTCAACAATAGGTTGAATTGAGTGGAATAAGTCACTAAACAACCATATAATAATAAAATACGAGCTTGAATAATAATAATCAACAGATTACTGGACCCCATATTAAATAAAAACAACCTTGAGATTAACAATAATAAAATAATTATAAACACCGACAAAATTCTTCTTATAATATATATATATATATATATTGTGACGTAGCGAGGCGAAGATCTGCTCTCGGCGCCAGCTTGATTGGCCTCGACGGCCATCTAACGTGCTCGAGGCGAGCCAACCAGGGACCAGCGGCACTCTGATAGGTTCATGGCACACGACCTGTCAGGGAATAAAAAGAGCGCCGCTAGAATTTTTGGCGCACAAGATCCAGGAACTCCAAGAATTACTGACCCGACTCAAACCCGATGTAGTCCTTCTCAATGAGACCCACTTGACCCCTGCGAACCGGTTACGACTGGCCAACTATGTGTGCTATCGAAACGACAGACCGGGCACTGCTGGTGGCGGTACTGCCGTCGCGGTGAGGCTCAATCTCGAGCATCACCGAGTCGTTTTGCCTGCAATGACTCACCTCGAAGGCACCGCTGTGGAGTTATTAAACACTCTAGGTGGTGTACAGATGGTCGCGGCGTATAAACCGCCGCAAAAAGAGCTCCTTCACCCCGATCTAGCTGTCGCGTTCGATGCACACAGGAGGGTCATCATGGCCGGCGATCTGAACTGTAAACATAGCGATTGGAACAGTCGCTTGACTGCCCCAAACGGGAAACGTTTACGCAGGTTGCAGATTTTCGCAGGATAACAGTGATTGTGCCTACCCAACCTACGTTCATCCCCTCACAACGCCACGCGGCTCCCGATGTCTTGGACATAACGGTGATCCAAGGAATTGACTGTCCGGTCCATGTGTCCGCGCTAACGGAACTATCGTCCGACCATCTCCCCATCTTGATACACGTCGCTACCCAGCACGTCGTACGCAGAGATGTCAGGAAGGTTGTAGAATGGGACCGCTATGGCCCGGCGTTAAGTCGCCGATTGCCAGAGGCGGGACCACTCGAAACCGTCCGCTAAGTCGACGAGGCTGTCGTATCTGCGATCGACGCGTCTTCCAGGATGAAGCCTGGCGTCACGCCCCACTGGCAGCGGATCCCAGAGGAGACGAGTGCTCTCGCTTGCGAGAGAAATCGCCTCCGGAGACGCTGGCAGCGGACCCGTGATCCGGCCGACAAGGCAGCGTACAACCGGGCGACCGGCATTTTACGTCGCGAAATGCAGGCCTCCCGGAGACGCTGTTGGAACTCGCCGTGACCCAAGCAGGGGACGGATCGGACGAAAGTAGCCCTTACCGGATACCTTCGGCGTTGGTAGGGAAGAGGCGCCGACCTCGTATCCCAGCCATTGCTGGACCCTTTGGTCAAATCCTGGCTCGCCCTGAGGCGAAGGCCGAGTACTTGGGCGCGTGTTTCGAGCGACAGTTCGCTCCTAACCCATGGACTGGGACTTCGACGAAGAAGTCGAGCACGAAGTGGAAGACTTTCTGTCTCTTCCGATCACTGCGGAGCCCGAACCCATTACTAGGGAAGAGGTCACAGATCGGCTCGTTGAACTCGTACCGAGAAAAGCTCCTGGCCCGGACGGCGTCTCGAACGCCGCTCTTACTCGACTCCCGGAGCAAGGAGTACTTTTCTTGGTCGCGCTGTTCAACGCGTGTCTGACTGGCCTATTTTCCCCAGAAATGGCGTAAGGCGTCGGTCATAGTGATTCCGAAGCAGGGAAAGGATGCTTCCCGTCCCGGCAACCTCCGGCCCATCAGTCTACTGTCAGCCACGTCAAAGGTTCTCGAACGTCTCGTACAACGGAGAGTACTAGACCATCTACGAAATTTCGATGTACTGGTCCCCGAACAGTTCGGCTTCCGTGTGAGGCGTTCCACTACTCATCAGCTGATGAGACTGGTAGAATACATCACGGGCGCCGGCTGTCGGAAAGAGCAGACTGTCGCCTGTTTCCTAGATGTGGAAAAGGCCTTTGATAGTGTCTGGCACGACGGGCTCTTGTTCAAGCTCCGGGAAATCCAGCTCACAGATTGCTACCTTCGCTTGATTGCTGACGGAGAGGACTTTCTGCGTGAGAATAGACGACCATGTCTCTTCCGAGAGACGCATTACAGCCGGGGTACCTCAAGGTAGCGTGCTAGGGCCTCTCCTGTTCTCCGTGTACGTCAACGACGCACCCAGAGAGCCTGGAGTCCAGACGGCCCTGTTTGCCGACGACACGGCGGTCTATACCGCCGATCGGAACGCTGACAGGGCTATCCTACGACTTCAGCGCGCACTCGATGCGTATTCGACGTGGACGGAAAGCTGGAAAGTTGTCGTCAAAGACACCAAGAGCTCCGCGGTGCTATTCTCCAAGCGCCTGAAAGAACCACGAGGCCGAGTGAGACTCGGTAGAACGTACTTGCCCTGGTCGAGAGAAGTTAAGTACCTCGGTGTCCACCTTGATCGTCGGCTCACCTGGCGTGCACACGCTGAGACGATGCGAAAGAAAGCGTCCGCTCGTCTCGCGCAAGTGTTTCCGATACTTGTCAACAAGGCTATGACCCGCAAGCTGGGTAAGTTGATCGTCAACGCGTATCTGTTGCCGATCATTACCTATGCTCTTCCCGTCTGGGGTTACCTCGCAACCGTTCATAAAAGAAGGTTGCAAAGCGTTCTCGATAGGGGCCTTCGGCTAGCGGCCAAAGTCCCCTATCAGTTTTCTTCTCGTCTTTTGAGAAGAGGACTCGGTGTCCGCTGTCATTCTTGGATGACACCGCAAGGCGACTTGCACGTAAATTTTACGTCCGAGCTGCAAGGACCCAGACAAACCCACTCATAGCCGGCCTTGGCAAGTACCGAACACGTCCAGGTGAATCTTGGAAACGGCCTCGACAAATACTGTACTAGTCGACCTCGTACGAGCATGTCGTTGTAGCGACCAATAAAAATTAAATAAGCAATATTCCGTCTGGACAGGACCACTAGGCAGGAGCCCCTACCGGAGGCTCGGTACTAGATAACCACTGGGTCGTCTCACGACGCACAACCCAACAGCTCTGGTAGTAGTTTTTGGCGCACTCCATTGGACGCCTTGAAACCAGCCGGAAGAAGAGGAAGAAGGAAGAATGGAGAGCACAGGAGAGCCAGTGTTGGAAATCGACTGGGACAGCAGCGGGCTCTACATACCGCTGCTGAAAGAAGAGGACAGCAGTACGCCCGGAACAGCGGACGCAGCCGCCGAACATCACAGCGCGGCTCGGGCGGCGTACGCAAATGATGTAGCGTCCTCGACAAACGGTCCTTTTAAGGACCACAAAAACGATAGTGTGTTCGATCGGCGCCATTTGTCCTGTGACAAGTGGCGCCCAACGTGGGGCGACGATCATCTTGCGGATGCAAGATCCAGCCACGCCAGAGAGCTACCAGCCGGCACACAAAACAACATGGCGCCCAACAGCTACACCCAGCGGGACACCGGGTTCGAGGTAGAGCAAGGCCTTGCGCAATTTGCAGCAGCTCTGAGGTGCACGTTGCCACCGGTGATCACCGCTACATACCATGGCCTCAAGTACGAGGATCCAGAACGATATCTTCGACAGCTAGAGCGACAGCTGCGGGACTACAGAGTCCCACCTGAACAGTGGGCAGATTACGCAGTGCGGCAGCTCCGAGGAGAAGCTGCCACGTGGGCAGAGAGATACACGGGATTGCAGATAAATTGGCCCGAGTTCTGGGACCGCTTCCGGCATCACTTCTGCGGGATGCAACGAGACGCAGAGCTGCTGGCCGAGCTGTACGGACAAACGCAGCGGCAGGAATCGGCGGAAATCTTCATCCTGAGAAAAATCAAGCTTTTTCGCCGTCTGTACCCCGGAGGTGACGAGAGGACGAGTATAGCCATGCTTACACAACAGCTGCAGCCACGCATTCGACCCGCGCTGAGGTTCCCGCCGCCTACAACTTTAGAGGAACTTTTGCAACGGGCAATGAGCATCGAGGCGGACTTGGATCAAGATAGTGGTGCGCGAGGTCGAGATGACTCTGCTGAAAACTCCCTGGATCGAGTAGGGGGGTCGAAGCAGTGTCGATCGGCCTCAAGCACGAAAGAGGAACAAAGAATGAACAGCCTAACGCCCAAGTGCCGCTACTGCCCGGAAGACACTTCCATCGGGACTGCCCTGTGAAGAACCGGCAGGGAAACGACCAAGCGCCCCGGCAAATAGCCCACCGGGGCGCGTGAACCAACTAGGTGCGGACATACCGCGCATTCCAATAGAGATCGCCGGCCGAAAACTGACCGCAGCCTTAGACTCCGCCGCAAACTACGACTTCGTACGAGCCGCTCTGCTGCCCGGAGGAAGGAAGACGGAGCCCCGAGTTGTCCAGCTAGCGCTACACGGTCAGCAATGTCACTCAACGGCCGCCGTCGTCGCAGACATTATAACTGGGAGTCTCGCGACCACCACCAGTCTTCTAGAAGTGCCCGGACTGCAAGAAGAAGTTTTACTGGGCCACTACTGGCTCACGGCCAACCAAGCAGTTGTGGACTACCAACGGGGCTGCCTTCACATTGGCAGCGAGAACCGACAGACGGTCTTCTGGAATGACCGCGCGGAGCCCGAGGATGAGGACATTGAGGAAGCTAGCCTTCAAACGTCAGCAGGTGGCCAACACCATAAACGGCTTCTGGAAATGTTACACCGTCATTGCAGTTTGTTCTCCCGTGGCCCGCTCCGCACCACATCTGCGGCCAAGCACGAGATCCGGCTGAAAGAAGGTAGCCAGCCATTCCGGCTCCCAATGTACCGGTACTCCGACGAGAAGAAACGCACCATCCGGGAACAGGTAGAAGAGATGCTGAGGCAGCGTATCATTGAACCGGCCACCTCGCCATACAGCTCTCCGGTGGTGATTGTGAAGAAGAAGGACAGCACACCCCGGTTCTGCGTGGACTTCCGGAGGCTGAACGATCAGACCGAGGATGTGGACTCACCACTGCCGCTGATATACGAAACAATCAAGGACCTATGCGGGGCCAAAGTCTTCTCGACCCTAGATCTGAAGAGCGGCTACTGGCAAATCCCGCTGGAGGAAGAAGCAAAGAAGTACACAGCATTCTCGGTGCCTGACGGAGGTCGCTACCAGTTCCGGGTGATGTGCTTTGGGCTGAAGAACGCGCCCAGCACCTTCCAACGGCTGATGCAGGATGTTCTTACGGGACTATTACGGGAGTGCTGCCTCGTCTATCTGGACGACATCATTGTCTACTCCCCCGACTGGGAAACGCACCTGCGACACCTGGATCAAGTCTTGGAAAGGCTGCAGATGCACCAGCTGACCTGCTCGCTCGACAAGTGTCACTTCGGCCGGGAAGAAGTCGCCTTTCTGGGCCACGAGATTACTCCGGACGGCAACCTCCCGCAGCAGCAACATCTCAGAGCGATCGAAGACCAGCCAGCCCCCAGCAACAAGAAAGAGCTGCAACGCTTCCTGGGAACCTGCAACTGGCTGCGAGAGTACATTCCCTCCTTCGCCATGATTTCGGAACCGTTAACGGACCTGCTGCGGACAAGAAAGTGGCATTGGGATGACACAACTCAGCGAGCCTTCGAAGAGGTTAAGGCCGCTTTCCGGCAGCCGTTAAAACTCTCACGACCGGATCGAGACTTGCCGATGTTTCTGCAGACCGACGCCAGCCAAAAGGGACTTGGAGCGGTGCTTTATCAATGCACCGAAGCCGGAGAGAGGCGTATCATCTCGTACGCCAGTGCCAAGCCCCACAAGGCGGAGAAGAACTACCACTCCAACGAACTGGAGTGCTTGGCAGTCGTCTGGGCCATCAAGAAATACCGGCCATACTTGGAGGATCGCCATTTCACCCTGAGGACCGACAACAAGGCGCTAACCTGGCTGAAGCAGGCGATCGGGCAGAAGACGAAGTACGCTCGCTGGGCTCTACTGACCACCGTCGTCCACTGCCCGGGCAAGGAGAACGAGTTGCCGGACTTCCTCTCGAGGGAACCTGGGCTTGAAGATACCGCCGGCGTATAAGAAGAACCACGGATGCAGCCAGAAGAAAGGCCACTTCGCAGCGTTGGGGCAGCTGCACCGCGACTACAAGAAATCACGGCTGTTGGCATCCATCAGGCAGTGCAGGAGGCGCAAGAAGGCGACCAGGTGTGCCAAGCGTTGAGAAACGACCTTGCGGCGGCTACAGCGAGAGGATACCGGGTAGACAAGGGCCTGATTTGGAAGGACAGACGCAACCAGGAACCAGGATTGTACGTGCCGCCGAGTGTCCGCATGGAGGTCATCAGGCACTTCCACGACTCCCCTGAAGCCGGTCATCCGGGGTCGAAGAAACGTTTCGGGCCATCGGCAAGGACTTCGTCTGGACCGGCCTAACCATTGATGTCTGCAGATACGTCCGGAGTTGCAGAATATGCGCCCTACACAAGCGCGGCGCAAATCCCGAACAGGACCAACAGCGACCTCACCGACCCAGGAGATGTTGGAATACTGTCGCCCTGGACGTCATGGGACCATATCCGCTGACTCGAGCTGGCAACCGGTACATCGTAGTGGTCACGGATATGATGTCGAGATGGGTGGAAGCAAAGGCTGTGCGCAAGGCGGACGCCGACACCATTATCCGCTACCTGGAGGAAGAAGTGTTACCTCGCTGGGGATACCCAGAGGTGTTGCTCACCGACAACGGGAAGCCGCTCACGGGCCACAAGTGGAAGCAGATGTGCGACAAGCTGCACATACGACCGTGGACTACAGCCAACTACCATCCCAGGGCGAATCCGACCGAGCGGCGCAACGGCGAGATCAAGAAGGCGCTGCGGATCCAGCTCCATGACTGCAAGGACCATGGCGACTGGGACAAGCGTTTGCCGGCGGTTCTGTTCTCGCTGCGGAATCGTGCAAACGCCGCCACTGGAGTGACACCGAGCGAGCTTCTGCTGGGCAGAGACCTACGCCGACCCGGCGACTGGAGCCGACCACACGCGGAACAGGACGTCCGGCCAATTGAGGAACGAGAAGAGGCGGCCAGGTCACACCAGACGCAGTATCAGCAGCGGCGATATCCGGAACGGAGGACACAGGACCCTACACTGGCCGTAGGGCAGCTGGTGTACGTCAAGAGCCACGCCGGACCAGCCAAAGGACGGCGGTACCCTGGATGGGAGCCAGCCTGGGAAGGTCCCTTTAGCATTGCCACAACCGTCGGCGGGCAGATTTACACAGTGGAGAAGGACGGACGCCCATACAAGGTTCACCGCCAACGGCTCAAACCCGCCGGAGAAGAACAATGGGCTGGCCACCGGAGAGCATTCAAGACCCGGGGGAGTTGTGACGTAGCGAGGCGAAGATCTGCTCTCGGCGCCAGCCGAGACTTGACACGAGAAGGCGAGGCGAGCCAATCAGGGATCAGCAGCAGCTTGATTGGCCTCGACGTGACCATCTAACGTGCTCGAGGCGAGCCAACCAGGGACCAGCGCCACTCTGATAGGTTCATGGCACACGACCTGTCAGGGCATAAAAAGAGCGCCGCTAGAATTTTTGGTGCACTAAACCTGTCCAGCCTAAGCCTCGACAAGTTGTTAACAAACCCGTAAAGTCGGCCAAAGCCGCTGAACCTGTGATCCGGAAACCAGCCCCTAGGTCTGCTCCGGTTCCAAAACCTACACGTGCAGTGAGCCCGAGCATAGCTCAACAGGCCAAACCACCAACCGCGCCCCCGGAACCGGAACGCGAAGTCCCCCACTACGCTCTAGTCCCGCTGCCGGACGATAAGGAGGAAATTGATCCTCTGCTGCCGCTGCCACCAAAGCCTAGAGTCCCCAGATCAGGCAAAAAAGGTAAACCTCCGGCCAAGAACACGGGCCAGCCCAAATTAACTGCCACTGGACCCAAGCCTGTCCACCAAAAGCCAGAGCGACCACCCGCTCCAGAACCTGCCCCCAAAGCTTCCACCGCCACGCCCCGCCGCAGCTATGCAGCTGCCGCCAAGCGTTCCCCCCAGGCCTCATCTTCCGATGATCTCGCCGTTGTATCCGACTTTCTGGCAAGCTACGACTTGCAGAAAGTAGCCCAAACTTTCCTTAAAATCAAGGAACGCTTGGCAACAGCCTCGCCCCAAGACAAGTTCCTCCTCTTGGTGGAAGCCTGCCGAATTATAGGTCTGTTATGAACGGACAACCACTGCAATCCCTCAAGCGAGACCTCGAGCTCGTGGCGTGGAACGCCAACGGCCTCGCTTCCCGGCATTCTGAGCTGTTAGAGTTCGTTGCCCGACACAAGCCCGACGTGCTTCTTCTTGGTGAGACGCACCTGACCCCGCATCGTCGTTTCCGACTGCCCAACTACGTGTGCCACCGGGACGACCGGTCGGGTCGCGCAGGAGGAGGCACAGTCATCGCGGTGAAGGCGAGTCTTCGCCATCACCGCGTTGTCCTGCCTCAACGGCGGAACCTCGAGTGCACCGCGGTTGAGCTCCATGGTGCTCTCGGCGGTCTACTCGTGGTTTCCGCTTACAAGCCTCCACAAACGGAGCTCCTGTCGAACGATCTGGAGGCCGTCTTTGGCGCACACAGGAGCCAGGCGGGCGACCTGAACTGTAAGCACCCTGATTGGGGGAGCCGCTTGGTGAACCCAAACGGGGCCCGCTTATGCAGGTATGCTGATGCGGCTCGGGTCACAGTCATGGGTCCTACCGGGCCTACGTACTATCCCTCGAGGGCTAACTCCCGCCCTGACGTACTGGACATTGCCGCGGTCAGGGGCGTTTATTGCCCGGTCCACGTCTCCGTCATTTCGGAACTGTCCTCGGACCATTGCCCTATCAGTGTGCATATAGCTACCCAGCACGCCACCGTCCGCGACGAGCGGTGGGTAATCGAGTGGGACCGCTTTGGCCCGGCGTTCAGTCGCCGCCTACCTGAGCATATCCCGCTCGACACTACCCAGCATGTCGACGAGGCAGTTGCCTTATTCGACACAGCCGTAGTCTCGGCGGTAGACGTGTCCTCCCGGATGAAGCCGGGGCTCACGCCCGACTATCAGCGTATCCCCGAAGAGGTGTCTCAGCTCGCTTGCGAGAGGAATCGCCTCCGGAGACGCTGGCAGAGGACTCGTGACCCGGCTGACAAGGCTGCGTTCAACAGAGCGTCCGGGAGCGTCCGGCAAGTTGCGTCGCGACATGCTGGCGTTCCGTAGACGCAACTGGGAGCTAGCTGTGACACAGATGGATGGCCCTGCCGAGGACCGTAATGTCTGGCGGATTCCCAGTGCCCTAACGGGAAAGCGCAAACGCGCGCCTCTCCCCGCACTGGCCGGACCCGGCGGTCAACCCCTTGGCCGCCCCATCGAAAAGGCAGAGTTCTTGGCTGACAGTTTAGAGCGACAGTTCGCTCCCAACCCATCCAAGAACCCGGCTTTCACTGAGCAAATCTGCCGCGAGGTAGAGCGCTTTCTATCGGCCGATATCACAGTCCAGCCGGAGCCCATCTCCCCTGAGAGGATTGTTCAGCTCAAGCCCCGGAAGGCGCCTGGCCCGGACGGAGTCATGAATTCCGCCCTCCATCGCCTTCCGGAGCGAGGAACCCAGTTCCTCTCTGACCTGTTCAATTCATGCCTCAGACTGGCCTATTTTCCGGTGAAATGGAAAACGGCTACCGTCATAGTGATACCCAAGCCGGGAAAGAATTCTTCTCGCGTGGAAAACCTCAGGCCCATCAGCCTCTTGTCCGCGACGTCCAAGGTTTTCGAGCGTCTGATCCAGCGTAGGATCCGCGACCATCTAGAAAGACTAGACGTGCTGATCCCCGAACAGTTCGGCTTTCGTGAGCTGCACTCCTCGACTCATCAGCTGATGAGACTCGTGGAATGCATTACCGAGGCTGGCTGCCAGGGCAAACAGACGACTGCGATCTTCCTAGACGTAGAGAAAGCCTTTGACCGCGTGTGGCACGAGGGTGTCCTTTACAAACTGACGGAAGTCCTTCTCCCAGACTGCTACGTTCACTTGATCGGCAGCTTTCTGCGAGACCGTAGCTTCCGAGTGAGAGTAGACCACGCTCTCTCTTCGGAGAGGCGTATTACCGCTGGCGTCCCTCAGGGAAGTGTCCTCGGGCCTCTCCTGTTCTCGCTGTTTGTCAACGACACGCCCCGAGTTCCTGGAGTGAAATTGTCGCTGTTCGCGGACGACACTGCGGCTTTTGCCTCAGAGCCGAACGCGAGTTATGCGGCAGTTAAGCTCCAGCGCCAACTCGACGCGTATGTCGGGTGGACCGATGACTGGAGAGTTGCCGTTAACGCTTCCAAGAGCGCCGCGGTAATATTCTCGCACAAACGCAAGCGGCCTCGGCCGCTTAAAGTAGGCCCCGTCGAGGTGCCCTGGACCAATAGCGTCAAGTACCTCGGGCTGCACGTGGATTCCCGACTCACCTGGCGAAC
Organism: Magicicada septendecula; assembly: GCA_034769895.1. Taxonomy (NCBI): domain Eukaryota; kingdom Metazoa; phylum Arthropoda; class Insecta; order Hemiptera; family Cicadidae; genus Magicicada; species Magicicada septendecula. Next base: position 296,635,732 of record CM068370.1, on the reverse strand, counting down.
CCATACAAATTACATCCGACAACGCGCTTCGGCGCAACTCAGTAGACTCTGGCCCGTGCTACCTAATCCGGCAATGACCCCCCGGCTAGGTAAGCTCATAGTCAACACGTATGTGTTGACCGTGATTACCTACGCCTGTCCTGTTTGGGGATACCTGGCTCGTGGTCATAGAACAACGCTCCAGCGCGTACTCGACCGGGGACTGAAGCTCGCGTGCAAAGTCCCCCGGTACTCTTCTCGTCTTTTGAGGAGAGGACTCGGTGTCCGCTCTCTTGATGACACCGTGAGAGCCTGGCGCGTAGATTCTATGTTCGTTCCGACAGAGTGACCCACAATTCCCTCATTGCCGGACTTGGTAAATACACCCCGCGACCAGGTGAGTCCTGGAAGCGACCTCGTTTGCTAGTCCCGGTGGTATAATCCACCAATCGCAGGTCGCTTCAGACCCCCCCCCCATAAGTAGATAAAAAGTATATATAGAAATCCAACAGACCCAGTGGCAGGAGTCCTTTCTGAGACTCGGGACACTGCACTACTCGCGACCCCCAGTTGTGTGTGTGTTTTTGGCGAACTCCATTGGACGCCTTGAAGCCAGCCGGAAGAAGAGGAAGAATGGAGAGCACAGGAGAGCCAGTGTTGGAAATCGACTGGGACAGCAGCGGGCTCCACATACCGCTGCTGAAAGAAGAGGACAGCAGTACGCCCGGAACAGCGGACGCAGCCGCCTAAAATCACAGCGCGGCTCGGGCGGCGTACGCAAATGATGTAGCGTCCTCGACAAACGGTCCTTTTAAGGACCACAAAAACGATAGTGTGTACGATTGGCGCCATTTGTCCTGTGACAATATATATATATATATATATCAACAGAACATGATGTAAGTTTCATATAATTGGAATACTAATGGTGTAACACATTTTCTGACGGCCATAGACATGTTAAAAATTGATTTTGTTCTTTTCTTTGTAAAGTAGTCATAAGTTTTGAACCAAGGTATGCTTAAAAAAGTATGTTATGTCAAATGTTCATTATTTTGTACTCTTTTATGTCAAGTGAAATATTTGTGTGTAAGTGCGCTGGTGTTAGTATGATTAACATTTTATTTAATAACTTCTTTGATAATTGACATTTCATTTTGAAATTTGGACAGAGTATTCTCATTGGTGTAAGCTACATTTTCCATATACTCAATTCGTCAAAATTATAATTTTTATATAGTTTTTTAATGAAATCAGTTCTTCTTTTATTTCGTTATCTCCTACAAAGTAATAAAATTTGTAGATTAAATCTAGACAGGCCTTTGCAGATCGGTCAGTTTTAACCTGATGTCTGGCTATCACTAAGATTATCTATGACGTTGCTAGATTTTCCACCAATCAGAAGGTCTAAAAATTATTTGAGATGGTCTCTTACAGCGTACGGATCGTTCAGTTCGGTCCGAAGTCTTGCCATAGAAAGACGTACTCGCTGTCACGAGATTTTCGTGTCAGGACTAGTCGATTTTCGTAAGACTTAGTAGTGGTTGACGGTACGAGTTCTTTGTAATCGTAGCCACATTATAGAACTCAAATAATTTTAATTACATCATATTCTAGTGCTTTTTCGCGAAGAGTGGAAGATTTCCGGATTAGGGGCAGAATACCTATCGTGGTATTCTGAGTAATAACGCGAGAGCACTTCAAGAAGCCAGAATTGTGTAAGCATAATACACGATATATTTATTCCCCGTTTGATCCCTGAGATTAAGCTTATTAAAGTTATAAACAACAACAATCCCATATCGCAGTGCGTGAGTGCCGAGATGTGGATATTGAACGGGGTGATCTTCGGTCGACGCGCAGCGGAGCAGCGAGCGGAGCGCCTGGTGTCTATGTAAATAGTTGGAATTCTACGCACAAGTAACTTATATGTAAAACGAACCAATAGACTCATTCATTGAAAGACAATTCAGTATAAACAATTTTATATTATAAAGCCATAAGACAATAGTAAATTTTAATGTGTTAAATTAATAATTTTTTCCTACCTCCAGATATAGACTCTGTTGTCGTAATTTCAAATTAACCTATCTATGCAGTTATAATTTGTATCGTTGCAATATATACACACATACACACATTAATGTATCAGTTAATATAAGAAAGACGGAATTTTAATAAATTTATGAATTACTCACGTAATAATGGAAACGTTATAAATTACTTTAATAAATATAAGGTATTGGTCTAAGATGTTTCCCAAGTTCTAATAAACATTTAATACAATCCGTATCGAAAAATATATCCAGTACAAAGTAACAAGTAAGTAAATACAATTTCATTAAAATTGATTAAAGAAAAACTTTCCGTAAAAACATTAAGACGCCAGCCAGTACAAATTGGGGAGGCTATACAACGAATATTTGTATGACATGTTAATCGACAAAATAATGATTTAAAGTTGTTGTTGGTTAACAAGTAACGATGAAGTTGAAGGCACTAAGGAAACTGAAGAAGTAACTAAACTTTCTCTTGATGTAACGTATAGTCTGTAGACAATATATACAGTATGTTGAGCGGCTTCGCTGTGTGTTGAGTAGAAAGGTTGTTTAACGCATATGTCTACGGTTTTGTCACCCCCTGTGAAGTTAATAAATTTACATTATTATATTCCGTGGATTAAAAAATTGCAGTCTTACGACTGTTATAACACGTAACCATTTGAGCTTAGGTTATTAATTTTATTACGCGTATGTGTTTTTGTATTCATACCAGCAGACAACAAAATTTTTTTACAGTAGTCTGAGACAGCATGAAGATAAATGCTAAAAGATTTCTGTCAGAATATAACGCGCAACCGCTCGCTGGCACATGACAAGCAACGTAGGACTGCAGTTTCCGTCTGTAGTACTGTGATCGCCAGATTAAACGAATTTCGACGCTCTGCAAAAAATGTCTCAAACCATTGCCTAATTGTCAGCACACCACATCCATTACACATATTATTATTATTATTGTTGACTATAATTGCCAGAATGATCAGCTGTCAAATTAAGTAGCTTCATAGTTGGAAACATTATTTGGCTTGCTGTTAGGCCGTGTATTTTTTGTCGGCAAAATAATAGTCTTCACCTCATCATTTGAGTGGATTGGAGAACATCGTGCCAATTGTTTTCGGGACCGATGGTGAAGCCGAAATGTCTGTCAACACAAACTACAGACGACGGCAGTAGAGGGAAAATGATGGTTCTGACCAAAGTACCGTTATTCCCCCACCACCACCGCTGGACCAGCAGCATCGACCAATCAAATTGCATGGCGCCTTTCGCGCGTCAATTCAAATATATGCCGTCTTTCGCGAGCCTAAATCACTTTCACTTTCTACTGGACCGCGAATTACCGCGAATAAATTTTTTTATTTTTTTTTTAATTTGATATTTTTATTTTTTTAATTAAATTGATTTGCATATCTGCGAATATATGCCGTCTTTCGCGAGCCTAAATCACTTTCACTTTCTACTGGACCGCGAATTTCCGCGAATAAATTTTTTTAATTTGATATTTTTATTTTTTTAATTAAATTGATTTGTATATCCGCGAATATATGCCGCCTTTCGCAAGCCTAAATCACTTTCACTTTCTAATTTCCGCGAATATAATTTTTTATATGCCGCCTTTCGCGAGCCTAGATCACTTTCACTTTCTACTGGACCACAGCATCCGCGACTTTTTCGCTGATCTGTGTCAAGATCCGCGACTTTTTCGCGTATCTGGACCACAGCATCCGCGAATATAATTTTTTATTTTTTTATATGCCGCCTTTCGCGAGCTTAGATCACTTTCACTTTCTATCACTTGATGCAATATTAAATATATGATCGAGGAGTACCAACCTTGCATGAGTTCAAATTTGTTATAATGTATATTAAATCTATATGATCAGGTTTACCGACCTATGTATGGGTTCAAACTTGATATGTGTGTGTATTATAGTGTATATTAAAATATATGATCAGGGTTACCAACCTTGCATGAGTTCAAATTTGTTATAATGTATATTAAATCTATATGATCAGGTTTACCAAGTATCCCTCCTCAGACGCTGGTGTTACTTTGCATTTTTGCATTAAATATATATATCGTAAACAATGAAATAATAATATTTCGTCATTGTAAGATTTTAATAAAACAATTATCAGTTTAAATTCTCTCTCTCTCTCTCTCTCTCACACTTGTTGTGTATGTTTCTCTCTCTGTGGTCAGTACCACGCGCATGTATATGAAATTAGAAAGTTTATATTTATTCGACAAATATTAACACCCTCTCTCTCTCTCTCTCTCTCTCTCGCTCACAGACGTCGGAAGCAATTCGAGGTCATTGACACGACTTTACACTGACACATTGCAGTCTCTCACTCTCTCTCTCTCTCTCGCTCTCTCTCTCTCTGGGTTAAGCTGGTGTTGTACGTTACTAAAATCATAGCAAATATTTTCATTCTAAGCATGTATTACTGTTTAGTAATAATTACAGCCCCAACAAAGGATATATAAGTTTGTGTACATGGATTGTATATTGCAAGTACGGAATTATTATTTAAATCCGATATCTGTTTTTATTAAAATCATACAATGTCAAAGAGGATAGTTGTCTGTTACGAACCAGTACTAACTCTCCTATATGGCCGTCGCTCGCATCATCCGTATTTAAAGTTCGCTACTTCCAGTACACATGGCCTCTGTAACAGATTTGGTCTCCAACAGGTGTGATTCGAACGGTAAGAGCAAGAACAATATGAACAAGGCCAAGGACATTATATGTCTAGTATCCCTCCTCAGACGCTGGTGTTACTTTGTGTCATAAAATCTCGTGGCACTCAAGATAAGAGACAATACGTTTGCAAAAAACGACAAAATTGACCTTCTGGAAACAAAATTGTACGGTTTGTAAGTAATATCGACAACACAAGTCAGCATTTTTCGGTCATTGACAGATAAAGGGATCGTCACATTAGGACTACTGACTACTAAATCCAGTAGTACAAGAACTTAGATATTTGTTGAATCAGTAGCAAAAAATGTTAGATCTACTGTTTTCAGCGTACATAGACATTTGATAATATTCCATTTTGGTTGTATTCGTGAAGCCATAGTGTAATGGCTGTCCTTGGAAGTCATGTAACCCTTAGTGTTTGTGTGGGAATCGTAGTCGGATTTTAGTTTCTGTCATGTCTTTCGTCCGTTTGTGTGCAGGTTGTCTTTACAGTCATGAAAATCATTTCAAGAGGTAAGCCGCATTGTATTGTTCGCGTACCGCGAGCATATGCGGTGGTGATTGCTGTACAAGAATTCTACGGACTGATGTGTTACGAAATTAGCGTGGTAACCAAGTTCTATGACATAGAGCGCAGGTTTCTCCGTACAATTGTGTAACGTCGCGTAGCATTTTTGTGCGATGTTAAGCGACCTATAAAACGTAATGAACCTGTTGTGCCATGATGACGGAGTTGCACAGATGCATGTGATAATAACAATAATAATATAAAGAGGTCGCGTGCTCAAACATTATTATTATTTCACCTTTGACATGCTCCTTGTCAGTCTGTAATTTAGAGGTAGCGAATCTTTTTGCCATTCTTCTGCCGATGATAAAATGTTCTCTGTAGAGTTATTCGTCAAGTTGTTGGTGTAACAATAACATGGTGTAAGCTACCTCTCGTTTATCCATGAGAATGAGTGTTCGGTGTCATCTGCCGTGAGGGTAAATAGCGCCTTATTTTCGCTATTATTTACAACGGTACGGCTAAAATACTAGTAAGCGTAATCAAAAATTACTTCCTACCCTGCTAACAACATCAATGGATGCATTCTGAGTACGTGGCTACGAAAATGATCCGGACACAGGTTATGTCAGGTTGTAATAAGTTAGGCCTCTCCAGTTCTATAATTTTCTACAAAAAATTAGCTTTTGTTTCCGATTAAGTATCTCCATTTTAATTACTTTTAACACTACACTGAAAAGTTTGTAGTTGTGGGTAGAGGAAAAAATATCAGGAAAGGTATCCGTAGTATGTCATACGATAGTGAAGGAAAGATTTCATCGATATTTTGACATGTTCTCTCGCATATGTTATAGGTTACAGTGGATATGAGATTCGGTTAGAACATGTGCACACTAAATAGGTAATTGTAAGGAAAATAATAAATTACTGTAATAGGTAAGTTGTTCAGTACTACAGGAGTAGAAAAATATTTTCATATTCATCATTGTCGTAAGGAACTCACACCCTGATGGAAGGACACACAAGGTGCAGTACAAAAATCCTCCCAGAAGGTCCTTCCAGAGAGCGACTGACTGTACGCTATCATTAAAATTATACAAAACCACTGCTGTCCCGATTCAGATGTACGACAGTGAGGAATGTAAGCGAGACATGTCTACAATTTGAAGCAGCTGAAGTGCTTTCTCTGAGAAGAGTCAAGGGTTCCACACAGTTGGACAGAACGACTGCATTCGGAACGAGCTAAACGTCTATAATCCGAACCAGCGAATAGACGATTACAGATTAAAATGGTGGGAACACGTCGACGGAATGGACGAAAACAGGCAAGCAGTCCAGCGGGCAAGTGTGACATTAGAAGTCGTGGAACGTGAGAACAAATTTATGTGACTTTACCGAGACGGAAACAACCATTTATGTCTAAACCATGAAATGAAGAAGCAGAAGAAGAAACGACGTAGTTCGTTTTGTCGTTATTTGATAGTTGTTGCCTAGCTATGCAATAAATTATTACCTTCAACTAAAGGAAATTCTGATTTTTATGTAGTCCTTCGACAACGCAGGCTTTACATTGTACCGAGCAACACTCCGCGTGCTTTTACGGAAAATGTAACATGCGCATGCAATAACGTCACTTAAGCTGCTAGTTGGACATGTTTATGACAGCAGTTTCATGGGATGATTGAACGGTTTGTTTCATCGAAAACTGTCTGCAGGCGAACATATATTTCTGATGTACACGGTTATGTAAACAGAATAGAGAACATGAACTATCAGCCCAAGTAACCTACAATAAATATTATATTTAATCGCTTTTCGTTATAACTGATATGAAATGCCACAAAATGACTACAATTATTGCGTATAACGGAGGATTTATGCCAGCTTTAAATAACAGAAGATTTATCTGAATGGTCAGGCGGCACTAAACGTAATTTCGATTCGTTCCAACGTGCCGTTATTTACCGGTTTAAATACTATGTATTCCACAGCGTTGTGATTTATACAGTAAAAGTGATAACGAAAACGAAACGTCGGTCGGAACGGTTAATTAAGCAGCATAATGGTAGGCGATTGACACGTACGGACAAGTTCATGACAGCGACGGCGATGATTATTGTACGTAAGAAGAAATGTAAATGAGCTGTGGAGTCATGACGGCTGTGCGCATCAATTGCTTCACAACAATGCGGACTACACCGTTATCGTACAACAATGGCTTTATACAGTGATTATTGTTGTACTGATTTTTATTCAGCGATTGTCGAAGCCTTTCAGTTTTCTTTGTCTGTTTAATTTCAGTTGAAGCTAATTCGAAGCGATTGCCTGTTACATTTCGTCTTGTCGTCTTTACATTTCCTTAGTGTAACACATAGTTTTGTTTTGTGGCACGCGTATTATCTTCAGAAGAAGGTCCGTTAAATTTATTTTTTAAGACAAACCTTAATCCCACGTCACCGGATTACATATGACCTATGATGTTGGAATCGTTGTTAATTAACACGTAGACCGATTTGTATTGGTTAATTTGTAGGCGTGTTGAATTTGTTTAATAAAGGACTTGTCGGAAAATTTCTTTTCCGACCACAACATTAATCCTTTGCGTCAATTATTTGGTCATTAAGTAGTTTTATCAGTAAGTAAAATTTCGTCATTTCTTGAAGTGTTGTTTATAAAAATTCCATATGCGGCAATTACAGTAATTTACAATGCAAAAGCGATGTTGTAAGTAATCTTACAGTTATAATTTTAAATTCTTTTTTATACAAAATTATTAAGAAATTTTAAATAAAATATTTAGTATCTAAATTTAAACAATACATGTGTATGTATTTAAATAAAATATTTAGTATCTAAATTTAAACAATACATGTGTATCTAGTAACGTAGTAAAGTTATTGAAATAATAATATTGTGGTTTGGAAAATTGTTCACTGCTAGTCAGCAACAATGAATTATTCAGTCGGTGAAGTAGTAGGCCTATGATTGCAGGGTAGCGCGTGTTTAAAGTATACCATTATTTTAATATTTCTGTAGTTTCTTACTTCTGTTTTTCATTTTGACGTTTATTTGTTTTATTTACTTTATGTTATTACAATTTAGTTTATACGAGAATGTAAAAGCAACAAGCAAACCAGCACTCTTTTATGAAGCCATAGTTTAATTTATTTTATCATTTTATTGATACGTGTATCAAGATTGTACGTGTTTTGTTTTTAATAAATTTATTTTCTGCTTTTCTGCATCCTCCAATTTGCAACACGAGTTTATAGTAAGTGCTGACAGAAATGGAAATCGACAAGAAATATCTCGCAACATAAATTGAGCTTGGCGTTTGAGGCTGACGGTAGTTATCTGATTTATATGCATTTACACCCAGTGGTTGTAGTAACTTGAAAATAAATATGAGATTGTTGTGTAGCGTGCGTAAAGTAGGCCTACCACTGGAGACCTGTCATTAAGCGGACCAGTGTGGCACGTGATTCTATCTTTAATCAGATTTGGAAAGAAATATTTTTATTGGCTATGTTGAGAGAATGCGCACTTCGACAAAAATGAATTATTCAGTCGGTGAAGTAGTAGGCCTATGATTGCAGGGTAGCGCGTGTTTAAAGTATACCATTATTTTAATATTTCTGTATTTTCTTACTTCTGTTTTTCATTTTGAGGTTTATTTGTTTTATTTACTTTATGTTATTACAATTTAGTTTATACGAGAATGTAAAAGCAACAAGCAAACCAGCACTCTTTTATGAAGCCATAGTTTAATTTATTTTATCATTTTTATTGATACGTGTATCAAGATTGTACGTGTTTTGTTTTTAATAAATTTATTTTCTGCTTTTCTGCATCCTCCAATTTGCAACACGAGTTTATAGTAAGTGCTGACAGAAATGGAAATCGACAAGAAATATCTCGCAACATAAATTGAGCTCGGCGTTTGAGGCTGACGGTAGTTATCTGATTTATATGCATTTACATCCAGTGGTTGTAGTAACTTGAAAATAAATATGAGATTGTTGTGTAGCGTGCGTAAAGTAGGCCTACCACTGGAGACCTGTCATTAAGCGGACCAGTGTGGCACGTGATTCTATCTTTAATCAGATTTGGAAAGAAATATTTTTATTGGCTATGTTGAGAGAATGCACTGTTTTGTTTGGGAAATTCTAATCAGGCAAACCGGAAGATAGTCCGAGGTGGGTGTGACAGCTTCATCAGTGTCTGCTACTAGCGATGCAGTTAACAAAAAATATAGCAGGTTGTGAAAGCAATAAATAATTCAATAGACATTTTATAAAAATTCATAGTAAACGGTTGAATTTTGATGATGCTGAAATTGAGTAATTTATATACATCAGTCATTACTTAATATGCAAACCATTTTACCGGATCTTGTGCGATTATGATAGTAGAATTTGTGGTTAATGGAGTGTTATACTCAGCATAAAAAAAGTAATGCGCGCACTGAAGCCTATACTAACTGCTAACCAAATGAAATATTTACAGACGGACAACAGGAAGGCATAAAATTTACCCACGAGGTTGAAATATAAAATAAACTTAATTTTCTCGATCTAACAAGGTTGGGACAATAGTTTCAATACCACATAAGAAAGATCTTTTATAAAAAGGTGACAGCACGTGCTGAAAACCGTATGCTTTCAGTATTCGCGAAGATGAAGATTGTACAGTAAGCAAACAAATTGTCAATAAAAGATATGGACTTTTTGGTAGGTGACGAAGCAGCACTGATCCGCTATTACCGAACAGTATTCGTTGTATACATTACACACACACACACACATGTTAGGTTAAATGCAACCTCTATACAAAAACAGATATCGGATTTAAATAATAATTTTGTGCTTGAAATATATACTACCTATGTACACAAATTTAAAATATAGTTTACTGACCATTGACACGACTTTACACTGGTTTAGCATAGTTACTCATGTTAGGTTGTTCGCAACACACACACACACACACACACACACACACACACACACACACAAATACTATACATCAGACTGCATGTATCTGTCATTAGCAATCTAACGTTACGACGGCAGCATAACGATAATGAAAGCCATATTTTATCGTTTGCTAACGTTTGTATTTTGTCTAAGCTATGTTAACTTCACACACACACACACACACACACACACACACACACACACACACACACACACACACATCATTAGCAATCTAACGTTACGACGACGACATGTTAAATATCAAATTCAGTCTACTTACGTTTCACGTTAGGTTAAAAAATGCAAACACACACACACACACACCTGTATGTTATTTAAATTATTATTTAAATAACATACACACGTGTAGTGTTTAGGTCATCAGTACATGACGCAACGGGAGTGATAAGTCCAATTAGGTTTGTTACACGTTGTGTGTTAGGTTAAAATGCAGTCCATTCACGTTCATGTTAGGTTAAATAACATACACACGTGTAGTGTTTAGGTCATCAGTACATGACGCAACGGGAGTGATAGGTCCAATTAGGTTTGTTACATGTTATGTGTTAGGTTAAAATGCAGTCCATTCACGTTCATGTTAGGTTAAAATGAAAACAAACACACACACACACACACACACACACACACGTGTATGTTATTTAAATTATTATTTAAATAACATACACACGTGTTAGGCTACAGCCTAACACGTGTGTGTGTGTGTGTGTGTGTGTGTGTGTGTGTGTTTTCATTTTAACCTAACATGAACGTGAATGGACTGCATTTTAACCTAACACATAACATGTAACAAACCTAATTGGACCTATCACTCCCGTTGCGTCATGTACTGATGACCTAAACACTACACGTGTGTATGTTATTTAACCTAACATGAACGTGAATGGACTGCATTTTAACCTAACACACAACGTGTAACAAACCTAATTGGACTTATCACTCCCGTTGCGTCATGTACTGATGACCTAAACACTACACGTGTGTATGTTATTTAAATAATAATTTAAATAACATACAGGTGTGTGTGTGTGTGTGTGTGTTTGCATTTTTTAACCTAACGTGAAACGTAAGTAGACTGAATTTGATATTTAACATGTCGTCGTCGTAACGTTAGATTGCTAATGATGTGTGTGTGTGTGTGTGTGTGTGTGTGTGTGTGTGTGTGTGTGTGTGTGTGTGTGTGTGTGTGTGTGTGTGTGAAGTTAACATAGCTTAGACAAAATACAAACGTTAGCAAACGATAATGTATAGCTTTCATTATCGTTATGCTGCCGTCGTAACGTTAGATTGCTAATGACAGATACATGCAGTCTGATGTATAGTATTTGTGTGTGTGTGTGTGTGTGTGTGTTCCGAACAACCTAACATGAGTAACTATGCTAAACCAGTGTAAAGTCGTGTCAATGGTCAGTAAACTATATTTTAAATTTGTGTACATAGGTAGTTTATATTGCAAGCACAAAATTATTATTTAAATCCGATATCTGTTTTTGTATAGAGGTTGCATTTAACCTAACATGTGTGTGTGTGTGTGTGTGTGTGTGTGTGTGTGTGTGTGTGTGTGTGTGTGTGTGTGTGTGTGTGTGTGTGTGTGTAATGTATACAACGAATACTGTTCGGTAATAGCGGATCAGTGCTGCTTCGTCACCTACCAAAAAGTCCATATCTTTTATTGACAATTTGTTTGCTTACTGTACAATCTTCATCTTCGCGAATACTGAAAGCATACGGTTTTCAGCACGTGCTGTCACCTTTTTATAAAAGATCTTTCTTATGTGGTATTGAAACTATTGTCCCAACCTTGTTAGATCGAGAAAATTAAGTTTATTTTATATTTCAACCTCGTGGGTAAATTTTATGCCTTCCTGTTGTCCGTCTGTAAATATTTCATTTGGTTAGCAGTTAGTATAGGCTTCAGTGCGCGCATTACTTTTTTTATGCTGAGTATAACACTCCATTAACCACAAATTCTACTATCATAATCGCACAAGATCCGGTAAAATGGTTTGCATATTAAGTAATGACTGATGTATATAAATTACTCAATTTCAGCATCATCAAAATTCAACCGTTTACTATGAATTTTTATAAAATGTCTATTGAATTATTTATTGCTTTCACAACCTGCTATATTTTTTGTTAACTGCATCGCTAGTAGCAGACACTGATGAAGCTGTCACACCCACCTCGGACTATCTTCCGGTTTGCCTGATTAGAATTTCCCAAACAAAACAGTGCATTCTCTCAACATAGCCAATAAAAATATTTCTTTCCAAATCTGATTAAAGATAGAATCACGTGCCACACTGGTCCGCTTAATGACAGGTCTCCAGTGGTAGGCCTACTTTACGCACGCTACACAACAATCTCATATTTATTTTTAAGTTACTACAACCACTGGATGTAAATGCATATAAATCAGATAACTACCGTCAGCCTCAAACGCCGAGCTCAATTTATGTTGCGAGATATTTCTTGTCGATTTCCATTTCTGTCAGCACTTACTATAAACTCGTGTTGCAAATTGGAGGATGCAGAAAAGCAGAAAATAAATTTATTAAAAACAAAACACGTACAATCTTGATACACGTATCAATAAAAATGATAAAATAAATTAAACTATGGCTTCATAAAAGAGTGCTGGTTTGCTTGTTGCTTTTACATTCTCGTATAAACTAAATTGTAATAACATAAAGTAAATAAAACAAATAAACCTCAAAATGAAAAACAGAAGTAAGAAAATACAGAAATATTAAAACAATGGTATACTTTAAACACGCGCTACCCTGCAATCATAGGCCTACTACTTCACCGACTGAATAATTCATTTTTGTCGAAGTGCGCATTCTCTCAACATAGCCAATAAAAATATTTCTTTCCAAATCTGATTAAAGATAGAATCACGTGCCACACTGGTCCGCTTAATGACAGGTCTCCAGTGGTAGGCCTACTTTACGCACGCTACACAACAATCTCATATTTATTTTCAAGTTACTACAACCACTGGGTGTAAATGCATATAAATCAGATAACTACCGTCAGCCTCAAACGCCAAGCTCAATTTATGTTGCGAGATATTTCTTGTCGATTTCCATTTCTGTCAGCACTTACTATAAACTCGTGTTGCAAATTGGAGGATGCAGAAAAGCAGAAAATAAATTTATTAAAAACAAAACACGTACAATCTTGATACACGTATCAATAAAATGATAAAATAAATTAAACTATGGCTTCATAAAAGAGTGCTGGTTTGCTTGTTGCTTTTACATTCTCGTATAAACTAAATTGTAATAACATAAAGTAAATAAAACAAATAAACGTCAAAATGAAAAACAGAAGTAAGAAACTACAGAAATATTAAAATAATGGTATACTTTAAACACGCGCTACCCTGCAATCATAGGCCTACTACTTCACCGACTGAATAATTCATTGTTGCTGACTAGCAGTGAACAATTTTCCAAACCACAATATTATTATTTCAATAACTTTACTACGTTACTAGATACACATGTATTGTTTAAATTTAGATACTAAATATTTTATTTAAATACATACACATGTATTGTTTAAATTTAGATACTAAATATTTTATTTAAAATTTCTTAATAATTTTGTATAAAAAAGAATTTAAAATTATAACTGTAAGATTACTTACAACATCGCTTTTGCATTGTAAATTACTGTAATTGCCGCATATGGAATTTTTATAAACAACACTTCAAGAAATGACGAAATTTTACTTACTGATAAAACTACTTAATGACCAAATAATTGACGCAAAGGATTAATGTTGTGGTCGGAAAAGAAATTTTCCGACAAGTCCTTTATTAAACAAATTCAACACGCCTACAAATTAACCAATACAAATCGGTCTACGTGTTAATTAACAACGATTCCAACATCATAGGTCATATGTAATCCGGTGACGTGGGATTAAGGTTTGTCTTAAAAAATAAATTTAACGGATCTTCTTCTGAAGATAATACGCGTGCCACAAAACAAAACTATGTGTTACACTAAGGAAATGTAAAGACGACAAGACGAAATGTAACAGGCAATCGCTTCGAATTAGCTTCAACTGAAATTAAACAGACAAAGAAAACTGAAAGGCTTCGACAATCGCTGAATAAAAATCAATACAACAATAATCACTGTATAAAGCCATTGTTGTACGATAACGGTGTAGTCCGCATTGTTGTGAAGCAATTGATGCGCACAGCCGTCATGACTCCACAGCTCATTTACATTTCTTCTTACGTACAATAATCATCGCCGTCGCTGTCATGAACTTGTCCGTACGTGTCAATCGCCTACCATTATGCTGCCTAATTAACCGTTCCGACCGACGTTTCGTTTTCGTTATCACTTTTACTGTATAAATCACAACGCTGTGGAATACATAGTATTTAAACCGGTAAATAACGGCACGTTGGAACGAATCGAAATTACGTTTAGTGCCGCCTGACCATTCAGATAAATCTTCTGTTATTTAAAGCTGGCATAAATCCTCCGTTATACGCAAAAATTGTAGTCATTTTGTGGCATTTCATATCAGTTATAACGAAAAGCGATTAAATATAATATTTATTGTAGGTTACTTGGGCTGATAGTTCATGTTCTCTATTCTGTTTACATAACCGTGTACATCAGAAATATATGTTCGCCTGCAGACAGTTTTCGATGAAACAAACCGTTCAATCATCCCATGAAACTGCTGTCATAAACATGTCCAACTAGCAGCTTAAGTGACGTTATTGCATGCGCATGTTACATTTTCCGTAAAAGCACGCGGAGTGTTGCTCGGTACAATGTAAAGCCTGCGTTGTCGAAGGACTACATAAAAATCAGAATTTCCTTTAGTTGAAGGTAATAATTTATTGCATAGCTAGGCAACAACTATCAAATAACGACAAAACGAACTACGTCGTTTCTTCTTCTGCTTCTTCATTTCATGGTTTAGACATAAATGGTTGTTTCCGTCTCGGTAAAGTCACATAAATTTGTTCTCACGTTCCACGACTTCTAATGTCACACTTGCCCGCTGGACTGCTTGCCTGTTTTCGTCCATTCCGTCGACGTGTTCCCACCATTTTAATCTGTAATCGTCTATTCGCTGGTTCGGATTATAGACGTTTAGCTCGTTCCGAATGCAGTCGTTCTGTCCAACTGTGTGGAACCCTTGACTCTTCTCAGAGAAAGCACTTCAGCTGCTTCAAATTGTAGACATGTCTCGCTTACATTCCTCACTGTCGTACATCTGAATCGGGACAGCAGTGGTTTTGTATAATTTTAATGATAGCGTACAGTCAGTCGCTCTCTGGAAGGACCTTCTGGGAGGATTTTTGTACTGCACCTTGTGTGTCCTTCCATCAGGGTGTGAGTTCCTTACGACAATGATGAATATGAAAATATTTTTCTACTCCTGTAGTACTGAACAACTTACCTATTACAGTAATTTATTATTTTCCTTACAATTACCTATTTAGTGTGCACATGTTCTAACCGAATCTCATATCCACTGTAACCTATAACATATGCGAGAGAACATGTCAAAATATCGATGAAATCTTTCCTTCACTATCGTATGACATACTACGGATACCTTTCCTGATATTTTTTCCTCTACCCACAACTACAAACTTTTCAGTGTAGTGTTAAAAGTAATTAAAATGGAGATACTTAATCGGAAACAAAAGCTAATTTTTTGTAGAAAATTATAGAACTGGAGAGGCCTAACTTATTACAACCTGACATAACCTGTGTCCGGATCATTTTCGTAGCCACGTACTCAGAATGCATCCATTGATGTTGTTAGCAGGGTAGGAAGTAATTTTTGATTACGCTTACTAGTATTTTAGCCGTACCGTTGTAAATAATAGCGAAAATAAGGCGCTATTTACCCTCACGGCAGATGACACCGAACACTCATTCTCATGGATAAACGAGAGGTAGCTTACACCATGTTATTGTTACACCAACAACTTGACGAATAACTCTACAGAGAACATTTTATCATCGGCAGAAGAATGGCAAAAAGATTCGCTACCTCTAAATTACAGACTGACAAGGAGCATGTCAAAGGTGAAATAATAATAATGTTTGAGCACGCGACCTCTTTATATTATTATTGTTATTATCACATGCATCTGTGCAACTCCGTCATCATGGCACAACAGGTTCATTACGTTTTATAGGTCGCTTAACATCGCACAAAAATGCTACGCGACGTTACACAATTGTACGGAGAAACCTGCGCTCTATGTCATAGAACTTGGTTACCACGCTAATTTCGTAACACATCAGTCCGTAGAATTCTTGTACAGCAATCACCACCGCATATGCTCGCGGTACGCGAACAATACAATGCGGCTTACCTCTTGAAATGATTTTCATGACTGTAAAGACAACCTGCACACAAACGGACGAAAGACATGACAGAAACTAAAATCCGACTACGATTCCCACACAAACACTAAGGGTTACATGACTTCCAAGGACAGCCATTACACTATGGCTTCACGAATACAACCAAAATGGAATATTATCAAATGTCTATGTACGCTGAAAACAGTAGATCTAACATTTTTTGCTACTGATTCAACAAATATCTAAGTTCTTGTACTACTGGATTTAGTAGTCAGTAGTCCTAATGTGACGATCCCTTTATCTGTCAATGACCGAAAAATGCTGACTTGTGTTGTCGATATTACTTACAAACCGTACAATTTTGTTTCCAGAAGTTCAATTTTGTCGTTTTTTGCAAACGTATTGTCTCTTATCTTGAGTGCCACGAGATTTTATGACACAAAGTAACACCAGCGTCTGAGGAGGGATACTAGACATATAATGTCCTTGGCCTTGTTCATATTGTTCTTGCTCTTACCGTTCGAATCACACCTGTTGGAGACCAAATCTGTTACAGAGGCCATGTGTACTGGAAGTAGCGAACTTTAAATACGGATGATGCGAGCGACGGCCATATAGGAGAGTTAGTACTGGTTCGTAACAGACAACTATCCTCTTTGACATTGTATGATTTTAATAAAAACAGATATCGGATTTAAATAATAATTCCGTACTTGCAATATACAATCCATGTACACAAACTTATATATCCTTTGTTGGGGCTGTAATTATTACTAAACAGTAATACATGCTTAGAATGAAAATATTTGCTATGATTTTAGTAACGTACAACACCAGCTTAACCCAGAGAGAGAGAGAGCGAGAGAGAGAGAGAGAGTGAGAGACTGCAATGTGTCAGTGTAAAGTCGTGTCAATGACCTCGAATTGCTTCCGACGTCTGTGAGCGAGAGAGAGAGAGAGAGAGAGGGTGTTAATATTTGTCGAATAAATATAAACTTTCTAATTTCATATACATGCGCGTGGTACTGACCACAGAGAGAGAAACATACACAACAAGTGTGAGAGAGAGAGAGAGAGAGAGAATTTAAACTGATAATTGTTTTATTAAAATCTTACAATGACGAAATATTATTATTTCATTGTTTACGATATATATATTTAATGCAAAAATGCAAAGTAACACCAGCGTCTGAGGAGGGATACTTGGTAAACCTGATCATATAGATTTAATATACATTATAACAAATTTGAACTCATGCAAGGTTGGTAACCCTGATCATATATTTTAATATACACTATAATACACACACATATCAAGTTTGAACCCATACATAGGTCGGTAAACCTGATCATATAGATTTAATATACATTATAACAAATTTGAACTCATGCAAGGTTGGTACTCCTCGATCATATATTTAATATTGCATTAAGTGATAGAAAGTGAAAGTGATCTAAGCTCGCGAAAGGCGGCATATAAAAAAATAAAAAATTATATTCGCGGATGCTGTGGTCCAGATACTCGAAAAAGTCGCGGATCTTGACACAGATCAGCGAAAAAGTCGCGGATGCTGTGGTCCAGTACAAAGTGAAAGTGATCTAGGCTCGCGAAAGGCGGCATATAAAAAATTATATTCGCGGAAATTAGAAAGTGAAAGTGATTTAGGCTTGCGAAAGGCGGCATATATTCGCGGATATACAAATCAATTTAATTAAAAAAATAAAAATATCAAATTAAAAAAATTTATTCGCGGAAATTCGCGGTCCAGTAGAAAGTGAAAGTGATTTAGGCTCGCGAAAGACGGCATATATTCGCAGATATGCAAATCAATTTAATTAAAAAAATAAAAATATCAAATTAAAAAAAAATAAAAAAATTTATTCGCGGAAATTCGCGGTCCAGTAGAAAGTGAAAGTGATTTAGGCTCGCGAAAGACGGCATATATTTGAATTGACGCGCGAAAGGGGCCATGCAATTTGATTGGTCGATGCTGCTGGTCCAGCGGTGGTGGTGGGGGAATAACGGTACTTTGGTCAGAACCATCATTTTCCCTCTACTGACGGCCTAACACCCCGGCAACTATCTGGACGCCGGCTGTCAAGTAGCTACAATTTGTATTCCGTAATATAACAGGAAATAATCATACACTCCGTAAACCTGAATAGACATTTATGCGTACTTTACTTGATTTCAAGGGTATCAAAACTTTACGTAGAAAAAACTATACTACATAAAATACGAATTACATGGTGTTTAATACACGTGTGTCCACACTTACCTACATGTATACACAATGTATAAACGTAGCCTACATTTTAAATATGAACTGGTACAAAGAAAAAGAGAAGTTACGTATAAATCAAATATACAAGCTATGGCTAAAGCAGAATATTGCTAAATAACTAAGAAAAGAAAACAAATGTCTAAGATAATTAAAATGATCACTAGAAGAATAGAAAAACAAAATAATGAAAAGTTAGATATGATGAAATTAACATATGAATAAATAAAAAACAATCAACTGTATGAGTAGATGACAGTATATAGCAAAGGTACAGCGGAAGGAAGAATGAGTAAAAGGCCAAAGTGATCTAAAAAACAAACCACAAGGTGGACTATCCCAAAATATATTATTATTATTAATTTAAGTCACAAGTTGACAAGAAAGGTATTTAAGATTGACTGTTGAAAAGTCCAGCAATCCAAATAAATTGAGCAGAGATGATGTTCCTCTGGCCTCAGAAAAAAATGAGTAGTAATGGAAGAAACCAGCTACTAAAAAGTTAGGGAAAAAATTGTGTATAAGGGAGAACACACCAATGGTAATAAAATAAAAACAGATCCAAACAAAATGGAATGAATCAAGTAAGAAGAGAAATAAGAATGAAGAAACAAACAATAAAGAAAAGGAAAAAGATTATAACTGATAATTTCATAAAAAACTATGCTAGTGTTTTATCAAAATGATCAATTTTGAAGGAAAGGCATTATGTTACAACACAAATAAGCCAACCTAATACCAGGGATGAACAAGATAATATTGAATCTAAAATAATACTTCATGTTAAATAAAATAATTAATTTAAATAAAATATAAAAACGGTGACTCGACAAACGACGACATGACCTAATCCAAGTGATTGACCCAACAAAAGGAAACAAAAGAAGAAGGGAAACACGAAAAACAAACGAGAATAAAACCAAGGAAGAGAAGAAGGGGATTGACGAAACCAAAGAAAGAAGAGAAAAAACCAAAACCCAAACAAAAATGAAACAAGTTCATGGAATTAAATGACTCAATGTAACACGTTGAAATGTACCCAAAGGAGAAGGTGGAAAACCCAAGGTATTAACCAAACCCAATGAAAATGAAGAAGGAGGGAAATAGATAAAAATGAAAACCAATAGTGATACACAAACAAGTAATAAAGAATATGAGAAGGAGAAATAATGCACTCAAAAGTAATATTGGAACCAAGATGGGGGTCTGGGCGAGGTGGCCCTGAGGTAATCAGGGACCCAGCTTACCAAGATGTAGTGTGTCGGCAGCAGGATGCATGGCGGGGTTGGCGGCGGAAGAACATAAAAATGTCAACGGCGGCGCCCATAGATCTAGTGAGTATGGTCTACTGCGGACGGGTGGATGAGACTCGTTAGCTCAGTGAAGGCAACTCATCTAAGAGACGGGAACTCTAAACATAAAACCCCTGGTCCTCCAGGTTGGGGGTTGGGCGTAGGGTTAACAACCCACCCCATAAAATAAGATTGTTATGAAACCAAGAGAAAAAGGAAAAGCCGGACGGATTAATGGAATTGGGACTGGATCCTGTAAAAAGGACAAAGATTTTAAACTTGCGACATGGAACTTGCGTTCCTTATACAGACCTGGAACCTTGAAGATATTAATAGGAGAGGTTCTCAAATATAAGCTAGATGTTTTGGCTATGCAGGAGATGAGGTGGACTGGTGCTGGAATCATGGATCGAAGGGACTACTCGGTGTATTACAGCTGTCAGAACCGGGACCATGTGCTTGGAACTGGCTTCTTGGTAAGCCGTAGAATGAAAGCAAATATCATCGATTTTAAACCCCTTACACCTAGAATGTGTAAAATAAGACTTAGGGGAATCTTCTTTAACTATACTATAATAAACGTGCATGCCCCAACTGATGATAAGCCTGAGGAGGAGAAAGATGATTTTTATGACTTGCTGGAGAATGCGTATGCTAGCAGCCCTAGACATGACATAAAAATAATCATAGGTGACTTAAATGCCAAAGTGGGGAGCAGCCATGCCTGTAGTAATATAGGAAAGTATAGTTTACACTCTGAACACAGACAATGGTTTCCGACTATTGAACTTTGCAGTTGGTCAAAATATGATCATAGGAGGGACTTTCTTCGACCACAAAGACATACATAAGGGCTCATGGATCTCTCCAGACGGGAGAACGGTCAATCAAATAGATCATGTCCTATTGGATGGCCGCCATAAGTCAGACTTACAAGACGTGAGAGTTTATAGAAGTGCCAACATGGATAGCGATCACTATCTCGTAGTTGCAAAACTGAGAGCTAGAATCTCCAATAATAGAAATGAAAAAGGAATAAAGACTGTTAGATACAATACAGAAATACTAAAGGAAGAAGAAATAAAACGGAGGTTCGAGGAAGTTACTAATGAGAAAATTAGACAGTGGAGACTTGAATGCCGTGAGGAACAAGATATAGAAAACCACTGGCTTAATCTAAAAAACATGTTAGTGACCACGGGAGAAGAAATCGTTGGTTTGAAGAAGAGACATGGGCGAGATGAGTGGTTTGATAAGGAGTGTGAAGAGGCAACTGACTTCAAAAACAAGACATACAAATTTATGATCCAAAGGAAATGCACTAGGGCTGTTCAAGAGGAATACAGGAAGGCCAGGCGGAGGGAAAAGAAGATTCATAGAGGAAAAAAGAGGGAGTATATGATGAGACAGATGGAAAAGATAGAGGAATATAAGAGTAAAAGGCTGAGCCGAGATATGTACAGGAATGATATGAGACAGGAATTTCAGCCTAGAACAAATGCCTGTAGGGATAATAATGGTGGCCTTGTGAGTGATAATGCTGGCGTGATCAGGAGATGGACAGAACACTTCGAAGAGTTGCTAGGCTCAGTTTGGGGACGCTTCGATGGAGGCATCTGAGAATGAAGAGGAAGTAGGAGAATTCGAGGATGATAGAGAGGAGTTGGTGCCATCCTATGACGAGGTGTATGAAGCTCTAGAAAAGCTTAAAAATAACAAGGCAGCAGGTTCCGATGGTTTACCAGGGGAACTATTAAAGAGCGCAGGAGGAGATTTCATAAAGGAATTTGCCCATCTTATAGAGCGAATATGGCTGGAGGAGGTAATGCCTGATGAGTGGAACAATGGGGTGGTGTGTTTAATACATAAAAAGGGTGATCCGCTCATATGTAAAAATTATAGGGGCATCTCTCTACTTAATACAGCATATAAGGTATTGTCCAACATCATATTTTCTAGGCTGCTTCCCTACGCTGAGGAAAACATAAAAGAATATCAGTGTGGATTCACTAGGAATAGGTCAACAACAGACCAAATATTTACACTAAGGCAAATCCTGGAAAAAACGTTGGAATATGGAGTGCCCACTCACCATCTCTTTGTGGATTTCCAGTCGGCATATGATTCAATCAACCGGAAAATGCTATATAGAGCTATTAAGGAGTTGAATATACCATCTAAGTTGGTGCGTATGGTTGGAGTAGTTATGTCCAATTCTAAGTGACAAATCAGAATACAATCAAATCTATCTAACTCCTTAAAAACATTGAATGGGTTGAAACAAGGAGATGCCTTAGCGTGTCTGTTGTTCAACATAGCTCTAGAAAAGGTCATCAGGGATTCAGGAATTCAAACTAGCGGACACATATTTCACAAGGAGGTACAGCTTCTGGCCTATGCCGATGACATTGACGTCATAAGTAGGTCTTCCTTAAAGGAAGCCTTTCAGGAACTGGAGTTGTCCGCTAAGGCTATGGGCTTGGTTATAAACCAAAGCAAAACCAAATATATGGTTGTAGGTGCCAACACTCGTGCCCTGTCCCTGCGCATTAACGATTATGAATTTGAAAAGGTTCAGGGTTTTCCATATCTCGGGTCATATGTGGACTCTGGAAATGACTCCTCTAGAGATAATGAAAAACGAATATTATCTGCTAATAGGTGTTACTACGGACTGGTGAAACATTTTAAATCAAAATTAATAACTAAAGATACAAAAGCCTCCCTATACAAGACCTTGATTAGACCAGTCCTGATGTATGGCTCGGAATGCTGGGTGTTAAAAAAAACAGATGAGCAGAGACTATCCGTTTTTGAGAGGAGGGTACTGAGGAGAATCTATGGCCCTGTGAGGGAAAACAACATTTGGAGGCGACTGCATAATCGAGAGTTGTACGAAAGGTTTAAAGATCTTCCGATCGTGCAACTCATACAAATTAACAGATTGCGTTGGGCTGGTCATGTGCAGAGAATGGCGGAGGATAGAATCCCAAAAAGAGCGATGAATTATTTGCCGATGGGAAGGAGAAGGAAGGGAAGACCGCGTACAAGATGGCTGGACCAGGTTGGTAAGGAGGCAGTGAGGCTGGGTGCAGCAAACTGGTGGACATTGGCCGGGAGTAGAGACCAGTGGGGAAGATTTCTTTTGGAGGCCAGGGCCCGGACTGGGCTGTAGCGCCGAGGATGTATGTATGTATGTATAATAATAACACATAAACAGACTCAAAACACAACACAACCAGTTGTAATAACAAAATAAAGCCCATTAGGCTGAAATGAAATGTAATTTAAATGAAATAAGTCAAATACCATAATGGCTACTTATGCCTATGAAAGTGCCTAACTGTCAGAAACAAACAACTACAAATTATAACAAATTAACAAAGAAATTAGCAAATCTGAGGTGAAGGATTCACCAAGAATAAATTGTAAATCATTTGTAAAACAAAATATTATAATAAGCATTTATATACAAAAAGAAATGTAATTAACAAGTATTAACATAATTGTAAAAACATAAAATCTAAAATTACCCAAACTTGTGGGGTATCAAAATAATCTATGAAAGGAAATAAATACTATAGTGACAATATTTAATAACCAGGAAGGAAGATAGAGGAATAACAGCAGTCAGAAGATATACGAAGAATTCGAATTTTGATAACAATACAGCATCTCAAAATCAGCCAATGAAAATCATTCAGTTGCCATATAAACGACAGTTAAAGACATAATTACGGTTGAATACCGTTACAGAAGTGAAGCGTCAGTCAAACAATACAGAAGCCAATGTTCGGAAGAACGATTTTCTAATAAAATAAGGTAAAAAAGTAATCAAGATTCATAACCATGACGGTATAAGAAGCAGACGACCATTTATAGCAGTCCACTCAAGATCCAGGATAATTAAACTGAAAATTAACCGAAAAGAATGACCAGATACGTTATGAAAAGGACGCCCAACCCATTGAAGCCCAAAAATTAATGAAAAAAGAACTTATTGCAGCCAAATCCTACCCGATCAAACGAATGAAGACACCAAGTCATGCTGAGGTGTTAAGTACAATTAAATTACCTATTTCCAAAAAACCTAATCACTCTAAATTTTACTAAAGGTAAATTTACCTCACTATAAACAAATATTTCTCTTTCACAGATTATTTAAGTAAAATATAACTCACTGAAAATTTGTTAAGATAAAACATAACCTATTATTAAAACACGAACTTTCAAAACACATTTAACGACACTACAGAACAGATTGTAACATCACACATTATTATTTATGTACACGTAGAATAAGGTAAAATATTTTTATTGTAACCATAGGAATTCTTTAGCTCATAATCACAAGAATCCCACGATTTTGGAAACAAAAATAATTGTAATAACTTAAACGTTACACAGCCATACTGATGCTGATCGTTTCCTTAATCGATTCGTCAACCTGGGGAGCAAGAGTCTTATGTACACAGTCGGTGCAGATTTATTATAAAATAATTGTCAATTTGAATATTTTAATTATCACCCATTAAAAAGTAACTAGTACAGGGAGTAACCGTTGTCATTATTTCATAGGGAGTGTATACATTACTTGTGTTTATTGATGAAGAATAGGTTTGACGAGAAACGAACAAATTGTCAGTCGCACAGCAGCATCGACAATTCAGACGGCAGTGCGAGCGGGAATTATTTGAACGCCCCGACCGTCACCGCTGAAAACGCATCATACAATAATTTTAGTTGTTTTAAGAAACGACTTGGCGCCACCCGGGATTAACACACCCCTATAAGTAAACAGGTAAGGTTACTGCCGTGTTATACTGGTGATTACCGCAACGCTACGGACATCGTTAGCCGCGAACATTGATGTAACGACCCCGGTGTGAGACGAACGCACTAACATTCAATACACATACAAAATTGGTGTACATTTTACAGATAAGCACCATCTGAATCGTCACAATATTAATACAATTTATTCATTGAGTACGAACTTGGTTTTAAATATCACTTGTCACACGTTGCTTGACTTTGAATTTAACACTGTTTCGTTAAATAATTTTTAACTTTTTTATTTAATTCAATTGATTTAATTTAATTGGTTTGACTCAATTGCGATGTTCTTGTTTAATTAAATTTTAATTATATTTGATTAATTAATTGTTGTAATCCCCGTTAGTTGAATGTAAACAGCTTTGGAGACTTCTCGAAGTTCGTTCGCACTTCCGTTGAATTATATCGTCTGTGTATGGTAATGTGTAGTTTTGACAAGGTTATATAAATAATTCAAACCTTCACGTACTTTAGTGTCGTACTAGAAGTTCAGTTGGTCTCAGTTGGTTTGTAAACTGTTAAGTTTTCATAAAACAGTATGACTGTACTGTTTGTTATTAAGTGACATGCACGGATTTAAGGGAGGGGCGGTCGCCTCCCCAAACCATACAAATAAAAAGTAAACGGTGTATTTTAAACATTTAAAACTTTTTTTATGAGTAAAATGTATTAAACATATATGAAAACTCGTCATCGTAACTGTTGTGATGGTACATCTCATCACATATGTATAAGATATATTATAACGATAAGATATAAATAACAAGTACTAGCACAAGCCATGAAAAAAAAAAATTATTAAAAAGTATGTAACTAACATTAAATTAACAATTCCAACATCCAACAAAAGTAACCAAAGAAGATTATATTAATATTATATAAGAAACAGTAGTTATAAAAGGAAATTCAGAAAAGAACAAACAAAGAAAAATTTCTAATAACGTGACAAAACCCAATAGTTATGGTAGGTGAGGGACATGAACATTAACACGAACAATATGAACTATATGAACAATAACACGAACTACAAATGGACTGATAATAAAAGAAAAATGAAACGGGCGACTATGAATATCACAAGAAAAATCAACATTGAATAGAAGAAATGAGAAGGGGCAAAGAACCAGATTTAGAACTGAGAAACAGAAGTTTGTACCAAAAAACGACAAATTGACCCAATCTAATGAGTAAACTAATCCCATTCTTTTAATAAACAATACAACTGATAGGAGTACCCAATAAAGATAATATAAAATTAAGAATGCAATGCAGTAGAGTAAACAATAACAAAATATGTAATAATTTAAGAAACCAGTGTAAATCTATGAGTTCAAACAAGTGAAAATAGTGAGAGCCCAAAATAATTAAATGATGATCAAAAGATCATAATACAAACCAGTGAGGAAGTGAAAGCCAGTGGGGGTTATCATTAAAGTGATAAAGGTCTTATGAACCACATATATGGAAATAAGAACCAAAATATAGTGACAAAGTGTTTTTTTTAATAAGTGTTTTGGTAAACTCCAATGTACTATGTTATGTATAATTATTTATTCATAAGGATTGAACACTTATTCATTTTTAAATAATGCACAGTTATTGGCCTATGCTATAATTTAAATAATAAGACATAGTGACATATAAAAGAGTTAGGGTAATAAACACCCATGTTCAATTATATTAGAAATAGTTAATATGGGAGCCTGTGTGCACCATTAATTTATATGTTATAAAAGTTTTGTTGAGAAAATGTTAGTTACCTAGTGAACAGAATGTTCATAAACTGTTCAAAATGTTAATCAGGTATTTGGGAAAGATCTAATATTATAAAAAGGATATTGTACAGAAATAACTAACTGTTAGACATGTAGGCCTAAGGAATTGAGCCAGACCCAAGCAACATTGAAATAGTTAGATAAACACTACTAAATTAAATAAAACTAAAAACAAAAGCTTGGTTTTGATAAAATATAAAGATGTTAATGGAGGGAGATGTATAAACCATCCATTTCTATCATAATATAGATAATGAACATAATTATAAAGTGTTTAGTAAGCCACTAAGCTGACATGGCTTCAGTATTATTGTTATTGTCAGAAAAATAGGTGTAGATATTTTAATTAATGATATTGTATGAAAAGTAGGAATACTCAGAATTATATTTGGTAGTAAGAATAACAATATTAGAAGATATTAGATCTGTAAGACATACAACAAAAATGTCAAACAAGATTAGGTCAATGCCTCAAAACACAAAAGTATAAACCTGCCAAAACAGTAGATAAGAGGCCAAAATGGGGCGAGATTAGTATCAAAACTATTTAATTTTAATGAACAATAAAATGGTACTAATTAAAAATAAATGTAAATCAAAATAAATAAAACGTAATCTGAGGTGACAAAATTAAAAACGCCAATTTTCAAAAATAACTTAGTCACGTGACGTGGGGTCAAGGCTCTAGACCAATCAAAAACACCAAAAGCTAGGTCACCAACGAGATTTAAATATTTGTAGAGAGACAGTTGGATTGTTAGATATAAAACTGAAAACTTCAACAGCATATTGCTGGCAGTAAAAAATTAATATTAAAAGAGTGAAAACTTACTCCAGGAGAGGCGTTTCAGATAAAAGTAATACCGAAAAGATCGACAACACATGACACGACACCAGAACCAAGATAAACCAACACACTAACGAGAATCTGAGAAAATAGATACCCAACTCAGAAGCGTCCATCCCGTATATACACAGCAACGGTGAGAAATTTTGGTTAATTCCAGCAGAATACTACATAACATCACAACACAATTTCCACTAAAAAACATAGCTGTTCCAGATAAAGGAGGCTATATACCAACTATTATTATAAACTACTATAACTAAGACTTTATTTAAAACACTTTAATTGGAATTTAAAGAACGTATTTTTCTGAGGTGAGAACTCAATGGTCCGCCATGTGGTGTTACTGAAGGCACTGTTGCAAACTGTAAGCGAACAACTTTGGAAAACATTATTATATACATTTTATTAGTCGATAAGAAGTAAATATATTTTGTAATGCATTGTATTTTTAAGTAGAAGCATATTTCCTATCTTTCCTAGCAACTCCAAGTACCCATTACCTGAGAAACATAAAATATATATATTGTGAATTGTCTTTGTTATTACGGACTATTTGTTACGGCGGATGAACTCATCCAATTGTAAATTCTCGAATAATGAAACGGTAATTTGACCAATGTTCCAAAGAAATTACGAATAAAAGATATAATTTGTTAATCGTACCAGTCCTATTTTATTCCAATAAAGTAATTATAAAGACTATTAATTACAGGAACCAGAAGAGAAAATTTGAGGAAGGCGCAAGGACATACAGACACGAAAGTAGATCCAGTGGGCTGCTTACACGATCTATTTGACCATTACTAAACAAATATTATTCACGCGCCGATTTCAAGCGGACGGTGACACAGTAAATTCTCGTTCCTATACAATCGTTGCTAATCGACGAATACTGAACGACAACACAGGAAACGACAACAAAATAACTAATATAATTAATAGTCACAACATAAGGACATTTACGAACCGATTAACGAGTACAACCAAGTTTTGAAGGGTAACTTATTTCGTTATCCGCAGTTCGTAAGATACACCCGTAAGTATTCAGTTTGTTATAGATTGACGCATCCAACGTGGGCCTTTAAGACTCACAGATAAACCGTCACGCACAAGATAAGTATGTCATAGATTGGCGCACCAACGTTTCGGGCTGAAACAAGAAGAAAGAATAATAAATTTGTATTTTAATAACTGTATTACAGGTCACTTATTTTCAGCCGGCAGTTGTTAGAAGATAAGGAAAATGCACAGAAGAGCTACGTCGAAGAAACGCGCGGCGGAGGCCGAAGAAGAGATCAACGTGGAAGAGAAGGAGGTAACTTCAGTGGAAGAAATAGAAATGACGGGAAAAGAAGAAGCCAGTGGAGGACCAGATTGGAATAAATTCATGGAACAAATGATGAACAGTATGACGGAAAAATATGACAAGATGGACGAAAAATTAGACAAAAATAAAAAAGAAATCAGCAAAGATTTAATGAAACGAATGGATAAAAATAAAGAAGAAATCAGCGAAGATTTAATGAAACGAATGGATAAAAATAAAGAAGAAATCAGCGAAAATTTGATGAAACAAATGGACAAAAATAAGGAAGAAAATAGCGAAAATTTTAAACGCTTGGAAGAAAATAATAAACAGACCAGCGACAATTTTAAACGCTTGGAAGAAAATAATAGACAATTGAAGGAGGAGTTGAAGCAAATCAATGAGAACAACTTCAGACAAATCAATGAAAGGATTGAACATACTAACAAGGAAGTGAGGGACACTATCAACAGACAGAATGAAGAAATAGGACAAACAGTCAACAAGAAAATCGAGGAAGCCAGTAAAACCATTAATCAAAAAATAGACAAAAACGACGATGAAAGAAGACAGGCGATAGCTGAGACAAATAGAAGGCTGGAAGGAATCGATGCAGTTGTTACACTGAATAGGGCCGAACTAGAGGCCAGAATATACCAGGTAGGAGACGAAAACCGAACTCAAGTAGAACAACTACAGACAGACTTCGGAAATCAGTACCGAAATATAAGTGCAGTCGTCAACGAAGTCCAGGTACAGGGACATCGCAACCATGAAAGGATCGAAAACCTTCAACGATCAGTTGACAACCGACCAGCGACAATAGCATATACCCAACCCATGGAAAATCGGGAGACTATCAATTTTAAGTCTTTTAGAGGAAACCCGATGGAATTTTTGCAACGAGTCAGCGAACAATTGACAAGAACCGGAGAGAACAGATGGCCAGTAATCCAGAGCTACCTGGACGAGCATTTTAAAGAAACAAATGATACCTGGTGGATAGCCACCAGGCACGATTTGCGAAACTATGAAGAGTTTAAGGAGGCATTTAAAAAGAGATACTGGTCAGATGCCACGCAAAACATGGTAAGGGAAAGCATCAGCTATGGAAGGTACGATCCTAACAGGGGTAACACACCGACCACATACTTCCTTGGAAAAGTGTGTGTGGCAAAACACCTTGAGCCGAATATCCCGGAAGAAATATTTGTCGCCAGATTGGCATACCATTACGACAGCGTGATATCTACAGCACGTTCGGGAGGACAAATAAAGACAATACAGGCAATGACAACATTATTAGAAGAGCGTGAACGCGAGGAGTACTTGAGAAGAAGCCGTCAGAGGAACGACTAATACAGGAGCAGGAATATTCCGGATTACGAGAACAGAAGCAATAATAACAATGGTAATAATCGTAATAATAACGGAATGTACAGCCAAACAAACTATAACAACAGGCCAAGTAATAATAACACCCATAATAATAACCATGGGGCATACCAACGGCCAAACTACAATAACGGCCCAAGGAACAATGGGAATAACTATGGCAACAGGCAAAACATCCCGAATAACCAGTATAACCGCCCATATAATACAAATCAACCGAACCAGTACAACAACAACCGAAATTTTAACTATAATAATAATAACAACCGCAACCCGAACGATCAAAATCAAAACTATCGAAGGGTCAATCATATATGGGCAGATAACAGTGGCAACGGTAGATCATACTATCGCGGGCGTCGAAGCTTTAGTCGGGATGACGACTGGAACCAAGGTAACCATGACAATAATCGAACTAACAGAGGCAGGAGTCGAAGTCAAGAGGACTACCGACGAGTGAATTATGAGGAGGATCACCAACGACCCCAACCCAGATCGACGAGCAACGAAAATGTTCAAGCGAACCAAAACGGCAGAGGAGATGAAGGATCCGAGCCGCCTTTAAACTCTACACGGCAGTGAAAACACCATCGGGACCCTCACTGAACCACACTATTGGGTTTAACAGCGTCAACAGTCACGTTAAAAATAATAAAAATCATATTACAATAATTCATAATAACTACCTGAAAAATTTAAGAGAAGAATTGTTGGAAGAAGAAGAAGGGAATCTGAATAAAAATAATAATGAAATTATATACATAACTGCAGGAATCAACAGTGTACAAACAACAATTATGATCGACACTGGAGCTAACGTGTCATTGATCGACGTAGTAGAATTAAATAAGATAATTGAAGAAGGGAAGAAAAACGTACTTACTCTACCGATCAACAACATTGTGTTAATTGGGGCGACGGGACGCCAGAATAGAACAGTCCGAAAACAAGTAAGTCTAGAACTGACCAGCAATAATGAAACAGTTACAATGAATTTCTTAGTGGCCAGTGGCTTGCCATTTAAAATGCTAATCGGGTGTGACATGTTGAAAAAGTATTCCGCTATCATTGACATGAATAAATCAAAATTATTTCTAAAAATGGAACACAGAGAATGGACGGCTAATTTAGTGGACAGTGATAGAACAACATCAACCCGAATAACGTATCATATACAGGGAAACGTAGAACAGCTAGGGCAGTTACAAGACAATGAAATCCTTTACGAGATGGACAATGAACAATTATGGCGTGACAAGATTAACGAAATTCGTACTTTCAAATGTGATATATCTGATGTGCAAAAGGAAAAACTGATTAATGTGTACAACAGGTATCGCCACGTGTTTTCGGATACTCCTGGCAGTGTGAGAAACTACCAGTGCAAAATAGAGTTTCGTGAACCAGTGAACTTTAATAGAAAGTCATACCCGATCGCCTACTCACAAAAGGAAGCTGTGAGGGCGGAAATCAATCAGTTAATAAGCGAAGATATCATAGAACCAAGTTGCTCCCCTTATACAAGCCCTATCCTCGCCGTTCCGAAGAAAGGTGGCAAAGTAAGAATCTGTTTGGACGCGAGGGAAATCAACAAGGTAATAGTGAACGACCGAACATCCCCAGGGGAGATCGAGGAAATAATAAAAAAGTTCTATGGGATTAAGTATATCAGCACTTGGGACACTGTCTGTGGGTATTGGCAGGTTGAACTCCACCCAGAGAGCCGCAAATACATGGCGTTTATATTCGAAGGCCGTAATTATCAGTTTAAACGATTACCGTTTGGACTGGTAAATTCAGTGGCCGTGTTTGTGAAAATAAGGACCAAATCCTTGGACAGGACACTCTGCCATATACAACCGTATATGTAGACGACATTTTAATCACTTCTACCGATTGGGATGACCATTGTCAACGAGTAGAGCAGATACTGGAAAGGCTGTCAGAAAACCACATTACACTGAAGTTGGGGAAATCAAAATTGATAGCAAGGGAGGTACAGTTTCTAGGGTTTAACTTGTCAGAGAAAGGGATCACTCCATCCGAAGAGAAAGTCGAATCCATCCAGAAATTCCCAACACCAAGGAATCGAAAGCAACTTCAATCATTCCTAGGATTGTGTAATTACTACCGAAAATTCCAAGGTAATTATTCGGAATTAACAGCAAAATTCGCAAGACAGTTATCGTCAAAAGACAAGTGGACGTGGGGAGAAGAGCAAGATACCACGCTTAAACTAATCAAAGATAAGTTTCTGGAATCAGTGATTTTACACCATCCAAATTTCAACAAACAATTTTTTATGAACTGCGATGCCAGTGATGTCAGTTTGGGAACCGTTCTCTATCAGGAAGACGATGAAGGAAGCCACCAAGTAATCAGTTTTGCCAGTCGAGTTCTGAATAGCTGTGAAAAGAACTATAATGTCACAGAGAAAGAGCTTCTAAGCGTTGTATTCGGCTGTGGCAAATTCAGAACGTACATATTAGGATATAGGACTACCATCAGAACTGATCACAAATCAATATCATTCCTGAAAAATTGCAAGTTAAACCATGGAAGGTTAACCAGATGGAGCTTGATACTTCAGGAATACAACCTAAATTGGGAATATATTCCTGGGAAGAAGAACGTTGCTGCAGACACGTTATCAAGAATTAATATCAGGGATCAAACGTTCGAGGGCGAAAAAGAAACTATAATTAAACTGTACAACATCATTAGCAGTAGATCAGACCTGGCTGACATCATAAAAGAACTAGAACAACGACAGAAGCAGGACACCAAATTGAGTAAAATCCTTGACAGACTTGCCAAACAAGATGACCGCATAACACCATTTTACTGCACATACCAGCAAATCTTATTTATCAGGACCCAATACGAATTTAATAAATGGAAAATTGTGATACCATGTAATATGGAGAAAGACCTCATCATTGATTACCACATCAGGTATGGCCACATGGGAGCATTAAAAGTTGTAAAGGCGCTCCAGGAGCATATATATATCAAAGACGCCAATAGAAAAGTACGAAACCAAATTAAACACTGTCACATAGCCTATGCCAACTCGTAAAGATAAATAATGACAAGAAAGAAGGTACCATGATGCCCATAACATCAGCAAGCAGATTAGAGAAGGTATTCGTGGATATTTGCGGCCCATTCCCGCGAAGTGGCGGGAGGCACCAATATAAATATTTTGTAATATTGTTTGACCATTATACTAGATACACAAAACTGTACCCAATCAACCGGGCAACAACGCAAAAGATTTTGACCATTATTCTCCAGCACTATGTAAATGAGGTAGGAGCACCTAAGTCCATTATTACCGACCATGGGACGCAGTTTAAGGGTAACAGATGGAAAGAGACGCTACGGGAGGATGGAATCAGAACATACAAGACATCTGTATACCACCCGAGCAGTAACCCGGCCGAACGAGTTTTAAGGGAAGTAGGAAGGATCCTAAGAACGTATTGTTTCGACCAACAGAGAAAGTGGGCAGAGTATTTGCCAGCTGCCGAAGACTTCTTGAATTTATCATACCATCAATTTATTGAAACTACTCCGTATACTGCAATGTTTCAGAGACCACCGCCCAGAGAGATCACAGAACTAATTCAGTTCCCTAACGAAAGTGAATACCAATTTGACAATGTAAAATTCTATGAAAAAATATTAGAACGGACTGAGAAGACGAGAAGGAAATATCAGCAACTACAACCGAAGCCAGAACGTTACCTAGTAGGAGACAAAATACTGCTAAAGAGCCGGGAATTGCCTAGCACAATGGAGGGCATTGAAAGAAACTGTTGTTATTGTACACTGGACCATATACTGTAAACAGAGTTAACGGTAACAACACTTATGAGATTGTAGATCCCCATACTTTAAAGAAGAAAGGCACATATAATCAATCATCTATGAAACGATACTACTAAATCAGTGATAACAAGATTATTACGTTAATATTAACTAGTACAGAATATGAAAAAAAATAAATAAATGAAATAAAATAAAAATCTTATACATATAACTAAAAAGGAAGATATATACCACCCATCACTAAAATGAAAGAACAGAGAGCTAAAATAATATGAAAGAAGAAAGTGAATAGTAAACATGATTAATGTTCAAATAACTGAGATGAAACCAGCACAAGTAATCCCAGAATGATTTTTTAGTCATAATTAAGACTATTTTTTAGAGACTTTAATTTAAATGAGTTGACTGTAGATGATTTCCAGCAACCATGATCATGAGCAGACGATACGTTCCTCTGAACTCATAAGGTGAAGCTTTGGACAGCGGTGAATTAGAGCCAAAAAGTGCCTACCCGAACTGTACCAACTCACATAAGTAGGTAAATTTTATTATTCAAGGGATGAAACAAAGAAGGAAGAAAATTGTGTAAACAGAAGGAAAAATATAATATATGTGAATCTATATAACGAATAAAATAAAAAGAGCTCGAATAAATAAACTGAAAAAAAGTAATGATTATTTCTCCAGTATCTGAAAGACATCTTCCGAAATAATCAGTTTTAGTGACAGGGCAATATGTGATGGTACATCTCATCACATATGTATAAGATATATTATAACGATAAGATATACATAACAAGTACTAGCACAAGCCATGAAAAAAAAAAACTTATTAAAAAGTATGTAACTAACATTAAATTATCAATTCCAACATCCAACAAAAGTAACCAAAGAAGATTATATTAATATTATATAAGAAACAGTAGTTATAAAAGGAAATTCAGAAAAGAACAAACAAAGAAAAATTTCTAATAACGTGACAAAACCCAATAGTTTTGGTAGGTGAGGGACATGAACATTAACACGAACAATATGAACTATATGAACAATAACACGAACTACAAATGGACTGATAATAAAAGAAAAATGAAACGGGCGACTATGAATATCACAAGAAAAATCAACATTGAATAGAAGAAATGAGAAGAGGCAAAGAACCAGATTTAGAACTGAGAAACAGAAGTTTGTACCAAAAAACATGACAAATTGACCCAATCTAATGAGTAAACTAATCCCATTCTTTTAATAAACAATACAATTGATAGGAGTACCCAATAAAGATAACATAAAATTAAGAATGCAATGCAGTAGAGTAAATAATAACAAAATATGTAATAATTTAAGAAACCAGTGTAAATCTATGAGTTCAAACAAGTGAAAATAGTGAGAGCCCAAAATAATTAAATGATGATCAAAAGATCATAATATAAACCAGTGGGGAAGTGAAAGCCAGTGGGGGTTATCATTAAAGTGATAAAGGTCTTATGAACCACATATATGGAAATAAGAACCAAAATATAGTGACAAAGTGTTTTTTTTAATAAGTGTTTTGGTAAACTCCAATGTACTATGTTATGTATAATTATTTATTCATAAGGATTGAACACTTATTCATTTTTAAATAATGCACAGTTATTGGCGTATGCTATAATTTAAATAATAAGACATAGTGACATATAAAAGAGTTAGGGTAATAAACACCCATGTTCAGTTATATTAGAAATAGTTAATATGGGAGCCTGTGTGCACCATTAATTTATATGTTATAAAAGTTTTGTTGAGAAAATGTTAGTTATCTAGTGAACAGAATGTTCATAAACTGTTCAAAATGTTAATCAGGTAATTGGGAAAGATCTAATATTATAAAAAGGATATTGTACAGAAATAACTAACTGTTAGACATGTAGGCCTAAGGAATTGAGCCAGACCCAAGCAACATTGAAATAGTTAGATAAACACTACTAAATTAAATAAAACTAAAAACAAAAGCTTGGTTTTGATAAAATATAAAGATGTTAATGGAGGGAGATGTATAAACCATCCATTTCTATCATAATATAGATAATGAACATAATTATAAAGTGTTTAGTAAGCCACTAAGCTGACATGGCTTCAGTATTATTGTTATTGTCAGAAAAATAGGTGTAGATATTTTAATTAATGATATTGTATGAAAAGTAGGAATACTCAGAATTATATTTGGTAGTAAGAATAACAATATTAGAAGATATTAGATCTGTAAGACATACAACAAAAATGTCAAACAAGATTAGGTCAATGCCTCAAAACACAAAAGTATAAACCTGCCAAAACAGTAGATAAGAGGCCAAAATGGGGCGAGATTAGTATCAAAACTATTTAATTTTAATGAACAATAAAATGGTACTAATTAAAAATAAATGTAAATCAAAATAAATAAAACGTAATCTGAGGTGACAAAATTAAAAACGCCAATTTTCAAAAATAACTTAGTCACGTGACGTGGGGTCAAGGCTCTAGACCAATCAAAAACACCAAAAGCTAGGTCACCAACGAGATTTAAATATTTGTAGAGAGACAGTTGGATTGTTAGATATAAAACTGAAAACTTCAACAGCATATTGCTGGCAGTAAAAAATTAATATTAAAAGAGTGAAAACTTACTCCAGGAGAGGAGATTCCGATAAAAGTAATACCGAAAAGATCGACAACACATGACACGACACCAGAACCAAGAAAAACCAACACACCAACGAGAATCTGAGAAAATAGATACCCAACTCAGAAGCGTCCATCCCGTATATACAAGGCAACGGTGAGAAATTTTGGTTAATTCCAGCAGAATACTACATAACATCACAACACAATTTCCACTAAAAAACATAGCTGTTCCAGATAAAGGAGGCTATATACCAACTATTATTATAAACTACTATAACTAAGACTTTATTTAAAACACTTTAATTGGAATTTAAAGAACGTATTTTTCTGAGGTGAGAACTCAATGGTCCGCCATGTGGTGTTACTGAAGGCACTGTTGCAAACTGTAAGCGAACAACTTTGGAAAACATTATTATATACATTTTATTAGTCGATAAGAAGTAAATATATTTTGTAATGCATTGTATTTTTAAGTAGAAGCATATTTCCTATCTTTCCTAGCAACTCCAAGTACCCATTACCTGAGAAACATAAAATATATATATTGTGAATTGTCTTTGTTATTAAGGACTATTTGTTACGGCAGATGAACTCATCCAATTATAAATCCTCGAATAATGAAATGGTAATTTGACCAATGTTCCAAAGAAATTACGAATAAAAGATATAATTTGTTAATCGTACCAGTCCTATTTTATTCCAATAAAGTAATTATAAAGACTATTAATTACAGGAACCAGAAGAGAAAATTTGAGGAAGGCGCAAGGACATCCAGACACGAAAGTAGATCCAGTGGGCTGCTTACACGATCTATTTGACCATTACTAAACAAATATTATTCACGCGCCGATTTCAAGCGGACGGTGACACACTAAATTCTCGTTCCTATACAATCGTTGCTAATCAACGAATACTGAACGACAACACAGGAAACGACAACAAAATAACTAATATAATTAATAGTCACAACATAAGGACATTTACGAACCGATTAACGAGTACAACCAAGTTTTGAAGGGTAACTTATTTCGTTATCCGCAGTTCGTAAGATACACCCGTAAGTATTCAGTTTGTTATAGATTGACGCATCCAACGTGGGCCTTTAAGACTCACAGATAAACCGTCACGCACAAGATAAGTATGTCATAGATTGGCGCACCAACGTTTCGGGCTGAAACAAGAAGAAAGAATAATAAATTTGTATTTTAATAACTGTATTACAGGTCACTTATTTTCAGCCGGCAGTTGTTAGAAGATAAGGAAAATGCACAGAAGAGCTACGTCGAAGAAACGCGCGGCGGAGGCCGAAGAAGAGATCAACGTGGAAGAGAAGGAGGTAACTTCAGTGGAAGAAATAGAAATGACGGGAAAAGAAGAAGCCAGTGGAGGACCAGATTGGAATAAATTCATGGAACAAATGATGAACAGTATGACGGAAAAATTTGACAAGATGGACGAAAAATTAGACAAAAATAAAGAAGAAATCAGCGAAAATTTAATGAAACGAATGGATAAAAATAAAGAAGAAATCAGCGAAGATTTAATGAAACGAATGGATAAAAATAAAGAAGAAATCAGCGAAAATTTGATGAAACAAATGGACAAAAATAAGGAAGAAAATAGCGAAAATTTTAAACGCTTGGAAGAAAATAATAAACAGACCAGCGAAAATTTTAAACGCTTGGAAGAAAATAATAAACAGACCAGCGACAATTTTAAACGCTTGGAAGAAAATAATAGACAATTGAATGAGGAGTTGAAGCAAATCAATGAGAACAACTTCAGACAAATCAATGAAAGGATTGAACATACTAACAAGGAAGTGAGGGACACTATCAACAGACAGAATGAAGAAATAGGACAAACAGTCAACAAGAAAATCGAGGAAGCCAGTAAAACCATTAATCAAAAAATAGACAAAAACGACGATGAAAGAAGACAGGAGATAGCTGAGACAAATAGAAGGCTGGAAGGAATCGATGCAGTTGTTACACTGAATAGGGCCGAACTAGAGGCCAGAATATACCAGGTAGGAGACGAAAACCGAACTCAAGTAGAACAACTTGTTTAAGACCTGAAGATGTCAGTAATGACGAAAAGCTTAGTCGAACAATAAAAAAATTATAGCAGTTAGCAAATTCATAAAAAAAATTTACTGTATTAGTATTGTAAATATGGCTCTTTGTTGTTGTATGTACTCCACTCATGAGATATAATTTCTTGTAAAAAACACAAACAGACAGACGGACTGATAACAAAGCGTAATAACAGAAGAGACAATAACAGAAATAGGCTAAATTTTCATACTGTTATTTTTTCTCTTCTTAGATACTTATAGGCCTATATCTATGTCGTAGCTAATTGGACTAAACGGTAAACAATAAATTAAAAAATAATTGATATTTGTTTATGTTTAATCGAATTACTGAGGTCATTTTGGAGTACTTTCTACTTTTAAAGAAGAATGTTCAACAATTTTAACAAGTAACAAAATCATGTTGGATGAAGCTCATTTTTGAATACAAGAACATTTTTTTTGTAGAAAAATTAAATATTCCGCTTCATTACTATCGAATCAATTGTATGATTCATACAAAAAATTGAACCTGTCTCTGTCAAAATCTTCTTCTCTGCAATGTGTAAGAAACGCCACTGGTATTATGAAAGAAACGGTCTCGTTCTTTACGGCTTCTGCCAAAAGAAATTCTGTTCTGAAGAGTGTTCTTAGAACTCAAGTTTCAGTTGTTTGTGAAACTAGATGGGTAGAAAGGCACACGACGATACTACAATTTCGTGCCAACCTCTCAAAAATAGTCGATGCTTTACATATGATTTCGGAATGGCGGGAAATAGAATCGGCTTCAAAGGCTAAATCATTGATTGCTGCTCTTTGCAGTAGCGATTTCATAGTTACAATTGTGTGCATAAGTGAAGTTTTATCACTTACTCTTTCCTTGAGCCGATATTTGCAAAAGGAAAGCGTTGCAGTTGACAAGGCTGGCTCACTGGTCCAAGACACTTTGAAGACCTTGAAGGAGAAAGGGGTAAATTCTGAAGAAGAATTCTGCACACTTTTTGAAAAGTGCAATTCTACTGCCAGTTCTCTAGATATCGAAGTCACAGTACCACGCTTGGCATAGCGACAACAGCACAGACCTAACCACCCTACATCTAATCAATCTAATCCAGAATAATATTACAGAATATCATTATATATACCACTTTTGGAATCCGTCACCGAGGATTTGAGAACTAGATTCTCTGAAGAAACTCTATGGCTGTACGGTTTAACAATGTTCATTCCAGCACAAATGATGAAAGAAGACTTCCAAGACATTGAAACAAAAAATAGAATCATGTTGACATTGAAGAAAGTTGCTAAGAAATTTCATCCTCTTTTAAATGTAGATGAAAGCATAGTTGAACAGATAGTTTCAAGTGAATATCATCTTTGGAGGAGGAAGTGGGAACGAGACAGGGAAGGTATCTTGCCGAAGAATGCTCTGGCGACTCTTGATGTTTGTGATGCAGATATTTTTCCACTAATAAAAAGTATGTTGCATATTTTAGCGACACTGCCGGCAAGTGCCGCCAGTGCAGAAAGATCGTTCTCCACTTTAAGAAGATTAAAAACATGGATACGATCCCGAATGGGAGAAGAAAGGTTAGTCGGACTTGCTCTACTGAACATTCACAGGGACATAAAAGTTGAAATCGACAAAGTTATTGATCGTTTTTCAAAAAAATTCAAAAGAAGGTTAGAGTTTATTGTGTAAAAAATAGTTGTGTAATACTAACAAATAATGTATTTGATGTGAACTACATT
Organism: Magicicada septendecula; assembly: GCA_034769895.1. Classification (NCBI taxonomy): domain Eukaryota; kingdom Metazoa; phylum Arthropoda; class Insecta; order Hemiptera; family Cicadidae; genus Magicicada; species Magicicada septendecula. Next base: position 296,595,075 of record CM068370.1, on the reverse strand, counting down.
TTGTACTCAAACGTAAAAAAGTTTTGTACTCAAACTTTAAACGTTTCTTAAAGTAACGTTTAACGTCATTGGCCGCATAACGTTTATGTACAATTCAAGATAAGAAAAAATGATAAACAGCAAAACTAAAAGTACTTTTCCCCTTTTTTGTGTTTTTATAACCTACTGTAAGAAAACTAAAATTAATTTAGATATAGTAAGTATAAATTTATAGCCCTAAGGCCATATCAACAATTTTACTTCTGTTAATTTTTTCCCCTGAAAAAAAAAAACCGCCCCTCCAAATCAAGGCTCTGGATCCGTGCTTGTTAAGTGAGCACATTGTTTTTTACCTGGGCGCCATATGGAATTTCTGATTAATATTCCATGAAAACAATTTATTTGAATAACAAAATAATTAATTTTGATTGAAGTTAAATGATTTGTCGATTAAATATTTAAAATAATATCATGGATTAATTTCCTTCTTATCTATTTATTTGATTCTAACTGTTGGCGGTTCACTTGTCTAACTAGTAGCCAACTTAACTGGTTGCTTGCTGTGAATTCCCAACTCATTAATTGTTAAAAAAAAAACGAATTAATCACTGTTTAAATAATTACTGACAATGTTTGTTAGTTCACAATTCATTTGTTTATTGCTCACTATTTACTTGTTTCAAATTAATACATTCAAATTAATAATGCTAACGGATTACAAATCATCCGGCTTGTAACTATTTTAACCCAATGGGTTTGCAATGATAACTCTAATAATAATCGATTGTTTGTACAAATATTTCATACCTCAAGGGTGGCTCCTTTTAAATTACAGGATAAAACGCCAGTGTCTTGCGATACATTACTATTACAAGAATTTAAATTAATAGGTTAGACATCTTTAATCATTGAAATCAATTGACGAAAAGTTCGTTTAACCTTGACAAATTTGAGGTTAGTTACGGTAATGCTAATACATGAATTCTTATATTCAAAATATTATAATTCCTCTAAATAAAGTAAAGACAGTGCTTATTAATACTTATGGTATTACTGTTTTTGCGTTAGTATACAGGTGTATTATGTTTTATACCACTAATATTTTATTCATAAACAAGGTAAATATATGGCACAGTACTCCCTGAATTATAATCTCATGGATTATTTATTAACACACTTCACGATCTGGTACACTGATCGTGATTTCACTGCACTTTTTACGCGTATGAACGATTATATTTTCTTGAATAATAATTTACTTGGTTAGGTATTGCACCTAACCTCGTTCTTTTAAATCGTACTTCTAGTAAAGATATCACTATTGGTTTCGATGCACTTTACTATATTTAAACTTCTTCACTTGTTGAGTAATAAATTTTGATGATAATTTGGTCTGGATTCGTTGTTGCTGGTTGAGTGGAAATTGACAAAATGTGTTTTGTTTACTCGTGCGTTTGTATATATACTTTTCTTAGATCGCCGCTAGGCTGTGTTAACTGCTTTCTAAGGTAATTCCTGATTGGTTGAAAATGATGTCATGATGAGGTCATTCTATTTATAGCCATTACATAATTGTATTGGAAGCGTCAGTTTCGTTGTTAATATTATTTCTTGTATTTATTCAAAATTCACAAAATTTATGATGCTAACGTTTATATCTCAGTTATTTTAAGTACAAATTAGGTTCTACTATTAGCATTGTATAGCTTGTTTCTTTCTCATTATTTTGACATGACTTGATGCCTGTTTGGTTATAGTTTTCATTAACAATTTCTATTTTAATAATGGCCAATTCTAAATAATGCATTGTTTACCGTGTCGTCTGCTAAACGTTGCAGATCCGACTTTCAACTTGTTTCTTAATATTTATTTAACTGTCCTTAATTTCTATTCTGAACATAATTATTTGATTGAAATGAACATATTATCATTTATAAATGCTGTTTCCAGCTGAACAATATTAATTATTAGTACACATTTGTTGATTATCGTTTATAAACTTCCTTACTTCACTATTCTTATTTCAACATTTCTTCTTATTTCTTATACTTATACTATTACTCATAGTATGGTGATTTACACCTTTATTGTTATTAATTTTATTATATCTCCCTATGTTTTTTAGGGTCTCTACATGATTCTGATTTTCATGATTTATTTGCGTCATAATTGGTTTGTTATTATTTCATTATAAGGTGTTGTTCCTTGACTAATAGCACATCTCTTTACATATTTTATCTTCTTATAACATTATCTAGATACATTTAGTTGTTACATTGATTGTTACCTTTAGCTCATTTCATTATTATAACTTATACAATTGGTTCTATTATTATCTTTCATAGTTCATGATTAACAATAATATCTTGCTTTATGTTTGTCTTTCTAATTAGTACTTTGCCATTATTCAGCTAATGTGCTGTTTCTAATAATACTACATGTTACAAATATCATTCTTGTCATCTTTTATTTTACTTGTACTATTTGGCTTCGTTTATTAAAGGTTTTACTAAGCTCACTTAACAGTCTATTTGGGAAACTTGTCTGGTCAGTTCGTCTCTGTCAAATTGTCTGTGTATGTTGTAGTGTCATATTATGCAGACAGTAGATTTACTACTGTTCACTTGAAGGTCTTCTCTCCTTTCATTCTTTAATGGCTTTTAGTTTTAACTATTACATTCTATACTAGGTTCTTAGTTATATTTATTTTGGTAACATTCGTTCTTCTTGTGGTTTTAATATTATGGAACGTTTTGTGATGTTACAATTTCAACGATAAACTGATGAAATAGCTGCCGAGCGTTTAAAATATGATTATATGAGTTGTTTCGAATCATTATCCTGTATGCATAAAAGTTCATCATTGAATCTTTCTTATCAATAGTTGACTCCGTATTTGGATTGTATTGCTTGATGTTAAAATGATATCCATCCTCACCTAGCCAAAATATAATGGCAGTGCCGAATCTAGGGAGGGGGCAAAAGGGGGCAAAACGAGCGTAGGTTTTGAAGGCCCAAATGCATCGAGTTTCAGTCAACAGAAAGGGAAGGTAGACACTTAACAAATTCAGCTTGGTACAAAGAGTTGCTCAACAACGAGAAAGTTAAAAGGACTCGGTTAATGTATTCTAAAAAGGACAACGCACTTGTTTGTATTCCATGTAAGCTGTTTAAGACCCCTGAAACTTTAAAACCGGGAATGTACTCATTACAAACAAGCGGTTTAACGAATTGGAAAAAAGCGTTAGAAAAGCTTTGCCAACATGAAATTTCAAAACTGCACAAGGAAAATTTTGTTAAATGGAAGACCTTGATTAAATCAATGAACAATCAAAATTTCGGCATTATCAGTCAACTGGGAAATGCTATTGAATGTCAAAAATTAAAATGGAGGGAAATTTTACGTGTAATTATTGATGCTATCCTCTACCTGGCATGTAACTCTCTTCCACTTAGAGGCACAATAGAAATAGAAACTTTTACTTCTAAAGAGCAGGGCAGTTTTTTGAACCTGATTGTTTTGCTCTCGAAACACAACGCAACTTTGAAGGCAGCATTGGAGGAACGAAAAAAAGGGCAAGTGTCTTACCTTTCCAAGACAGTACAAAATGAAGTAATTGAAATGTTGGGTGACTGTGTCCGGAATAAAATACTCAACGATGTTTTGCAAGCTAAGTATTATACAATAATGTTTGACAGCACCCCAGACGTTTCTCATACAGAACAAATGAGCCAGGTCATTCGCTATGTTACGAAAAACAACCAAGATGAATATGAAGTTAAAGAAAGCTTTATTGATTTTTTAGAAGTTTGTGGGAAAACAGGTGAATATTTGACAGATACTATTATTAGTAAATTAAAAAAAGATGGATTAGAAATAAAAAACTGCCGTGGCCAATCTTATGACAACGGTTCAAACATGAGTGGTGTCTACAAGGGTGTACAAGCAAGATTTCAAGAGACTAATCCAAGGGCTGTGTATGTTCCATGCATAGCTCATTCTCTGAATTTGGTTGGACTGAATGCATCGTCAGTTTCTGCTGAAACTTCTAACGTGTTTGGAGTGGTTCAAAGAATTTATACATTTTTTGTATCTTCACATCAAAGGTGGGAAATAATGAAAACTAATACTAAAATTAACTTAAAAGGAACAAGCCAGACTAGATGGTCCGCTAAGTCTGAAGCTGTTCATGCACTTGTTAAAAACATTGATGGAGTGATTGAGGCTCTAAAAGTGCTGAAAGAGGGGCAGAATCCGCCTGAAACAAAGTCAGAAGCAGAAACCCTCTTACATGATGTTCTCGACTTCCGATTTCTCTTGTATCTGGTAGCATGGGCCGAACTATTGAAAGAAGTTAATAGAGTTAATAAGGAAATTCAAAAAAAATGACGTAATTCTTTCGAAGTCACTTGATATGCTAAAAGGCTTGACAAAGACGATGGAACTTTTGAGGAAAGAACCAAATTTATGGTTACAAACTACTAAAGAAATTGCAGAACGTATCGGCGTGGAGCCAACTTTGACATCACAAAGGAATCCTAAAAAGAAACGCTTGCCAGGGGAAATTATGGAAGATCAGGTGAGGTCATTTTCCCCTGAAGAAAGATTTTTACATTCTATAAAAGAAGTAATCGATGTAATAACGACTGAGTTGAAAACCAGGATGGGAAGTGCCAAAAACCCAAACGAGAGTTTTTCATTTCTGACTGTGAGAGGTCTGTGGGAACTCACTGACAAAGGCTTGAAAACTCGATCAAGAAATTTGGCCATTGCATATCCAGAAGACTTAAGCGAAGATGAATTTCCCAATGAGGTATTGGTTTTTCGAGACCACGTAACTGAAACAGACTCCAAAGAATTCAATGCACTTTACCTACTTAATTTTATTCAAAAGAGGGATCTTTACGACGCATTCCCCAATGTTTGTGTCGCATTGAGGATTTATTCTACCCTTCCAACAATATCTGCTGGCTGTGAAAGAAGCTTCAGTAAACTGAAATTGATAAGAAACTATTTATTTAAGATCTTCGATGTATCAAGAGAGACTATCTAACCTTTCAATATTATCCATAGAAAGTGATATTGCTAATTCAATTAATTACGAAGATGCAGTAAATTCATTTGCTGAAAGAAAAGCAAGAAAAGTGCCACTTTAAATTAGTACTAATAAAAGTGTACAGTTTATATTATTAAAACAAATCAAAACTCAAAATTAAATTAAATTTGTTTAATCTGTTCAGTTACATAAACTAAACTAAATTTAAAACGACACAGTGAAATTATTTTCAAGAGTGTTTTTATACTGAATTGCTATATTTTATAATGTTTATATCTCACAGAATTTTGAAAATTATCATTTAACTAGGCTATACTAGAGAGGGTAATGTTGTTGAAAATATACAACGTTATGTATTTTTCTTTAAAAAGTATTGGAAAATAATTAAAACTTAATTAATAAACCCAATGTTTTAAATTCTGTAAATAAATTTCTGTACATATTATTTATTAAAAATCATTTTTTCCCTTTTCACTCGAAACGCAAATTTTAAACGTTTAACAGTTCAAAATATGGAGAGGGTGGAAAGGGCGGCAAAATTTATCTTTAAATTTCCAAAGAAAAACCTAGATCCAGCACTGTATAATGGGATACTGCAGAGCATCATAATATGAGCGGTACGTCTCTGCAATGCGTTGGAGCGAGCCGCCTCGTCTTTGTATTTGTCTTTGTATGTCCCTTCTGTCGCAGTCACTGGGGGGCTATGACGACAGCCACCTCATTTATTTGGGGACTGTTGAAGCGCCGCTCGTGTTCTCCACCTGGTCTTTTATCGGCACGGATGACTAATTTATACTCATCCGAAGGCATATCCTCTAAAGCTGTCTTGAGCGTTTTTATGAGTTGGTTATGTTCGTGAAACATTCGTTGAAGATTTAACACAACATCATGTCTCACCCCTGTTGTGTAGTCACATCGTTGATCCACTTCCAGATCTTCGTTTCCGAGAAAATAAATTTGTAAAAATTTGGCATTTTCACTCGAAAGAGGGAGGAGAGAACCCGCCTTATGGTATATTTGACAATGAACCTTGAAGGTGGTTTGAAACCCACTTTGTACTTCTATGGATGAGGATCCACATGAAGTCATTTGAAAACATGAATTGTACCTCCTGATATTCTTGAGGAAATGTTTGGAATGTGAAGTAGTCCCAGACATGCAACAGAGTAACGGCTCTGGTGGCGTTTCGAGTGGTGGTAGACGGACTTTCCCGCTGCAACAGCACATACCCTGAGGTTCGCCTTTATATTTCTTGGCAAAACAGTACTTACATATTTGGTCCATTCCTCCAATAACAACGCTTTTATGTTTGCTGTACTCTTTTCTTGGATTGTAATGAAACCCTTCGAGAAATAAATTTGAATGCCATTCAGCCGCCCGCGATGTGCTAGCGTGTTCCCGCATTTCTTGAAGACGGCGTTCACATTGGTCATCTGATTTAGTGGCCCACGATGAGCTAGCGTGTTCCCGCATTTCTTGAAGACGACGTTCATGTTGTTCTCAGATTCAGTCGCCCGGGATGTGCTAGCATGTTCCCGCATTTCTCGAAGACGACGTCCGCGTTGATTCTCAGATTCAGCCGCCCGCGATGTGCTAGCGTGTTCCCGCATTTCTTGAAGACGGCGTTCACGTTGGTCATCCGATTCAGTGGCCCGCGATGTGCTAGCATGTTCATGCATTTCTTGAAGACGGCGTTGGCGTTGATGCTCAGATTCAGCCGCCCGGGATGTTCTGGCACGTTCCCGCATGTCCTGAAGCCGTTGCTGTCTTTGATCATCTGTTTCGTCTGCTCGCAAAAGCTTGGCTTTCTTTGCTTTCGGTTGAATTTGACCGATGGACTTTCTTTTCCTTATAGGCATCACCAGATAACAACGCTAAAGTTTATACGCTGATAATATTGACCGAACACTATACTCTGATTTCACGCACTATCAAGGAATTGATTTTTATGCTCGCTTATATCTTACTTCAATTTGCAGCGCACCTCCTTAATTCACGCACTATACAGTATGAACTTAGAAACTTGGTTAAATTTTCGGATATGGTGCACGATTTTTCGCCAGGCAAAAAGAGCAACAATAATATTAGAAATGTAAAGTTAACAGAATCGAGAAATTTTCTCATTAAACTACAAAGGTGTTTATTTTGTTGGTTGCTATGGCAACCAGAATGTATTCAATTGGGTTGCCATAGTAACCAGATCTAATAGTTTTTTTTTAGACCTCAAAGGACCCCCCAAAGGATCGTATCGAAAAAACACCTGTCCTATGTTGGTTCTCCCGTTGCGTAAAATATTTGTGCCAAGTTTGGTTGAAATCGGTCCAGTGGTTTAGGAGGAGATGTGGAACATACATACATACATACGACTTTTATTTATATTTTACCCAGCGTTGCTCGGGTTCATAATTTATTCATAGGCTCATAGGCACCTATTCTTGTTCTAACGTTATATTACTTGTATATTGTATAACCTTCCGTATATTGTTACGTTCGCATTCTCACTGGAGGAATACTCTGTAGCGCATCTGTTTAAGAACATGTCATAAACTTTATTCTTATATCTGGAGAAGAATTCTGTTGCGCGTGATGCTCCTGCTCGATTTATAACTCTGGGAGAGGGCGAACAGATAAATTAGTTTTCAATAAAATGCCTACAGTACTTGCACGCGCTGCGTATATAACTGTCGTTTTATAATTCATTGTGTTAATGTTGAAATAAGGTGTTTGTTAAATTAGTCTCTCCTAAACTTATTCTAACAATACAATAGCTCTATAGATTTCAGCTTATCAATTTTTAAATTCAAACTGAAGCAAGCGCATTTATATTGTCTGAACACTACGATCTGAATACATTCGCTATCAAAACGTTGTTTTTTATACTCGCTTATAACCTACTTCGATCTTAACTTATCCACTTTTAAATTCAAACTGAAACAACTCTGAATTCACGCACTATTAAGAAGTTTCTTTAAATGCATACACCACCTTCGATATCATAACCTATAACTTTATTTATAAGAACCGTGGACTCTGGCCCGGCCGTCTTTCGCGAGATCCGACCTAAGACTCCCCGGGTTCCGTAGACTGACTCCGGGGAAGGCCCGTCGGACGACTCCCGCGCTATTCCCTACGCGGGAGGCTTCTACCTATGCCGGGACACCGCCTGCTTTTTCCGGCATCCAGGCCGGTTGAACTCCCGAGCTAGGACTTGGTCAGAGAGTTCCCCGGGGTAAGGAAGGTTCTCCGAAGCCCGGGAAAGTCGTCGACATGCCGGACTCCGGGGAAGGCCCGTCGGACGACTGCCGCGCTATTTCCTACGTGGGAGACTTCCACCGATGCTATGGCAACCAGAATCTCTTCTATTGGGTTGCCATGGTAACCAGATCTAATAGTTTATTTAAGACCCAAAGGACCCCCCAGAGGATCGTATCGAAAAAAAACACCTGTCCTATTTTGGTTCTCCCGTTGCGTAAAATATTTTTGCCAAGTTTCGTTGAAATCGGTCCAATGGTTTAGGAGGAGATGTGGAAGACCCCAAAGAATCGTATCGAAAAAACACTTGCCCTATGTTAGTTCTCCCGTTGCGTAAAATATTTGTGCCAAGTTTGGTTGAAATCGGTCCAGTGGTTTAGGAAGAGATGTGGAAGACCCAAAAGGACCCCCCGAAGGATCGTATCGAAAAAACACCTATCCTATGTTGGTTCTCCCGTTGCGTAAAATATTTGTGCCAAGTTTGGTTGAAATCGGTCCAGTGGTTTAGGAGGAGATGTGGGAGACCCCAAAGGACCCCCCAAAGGACCCCATCGAAAAAACACCTATCCTATGTTGGTTCTCCCGTTGCGTAAAATATTTGTGCCAAGTTTGGTTGAAATCGGTCCAGTGGTTTAGGAGGAGATGTGGAACATACATACATACATAGATACAATGACTTTTATTTATATTAAACTAGCACTACTACCCGTCACGGCTTCGCCCGCAAAAAGAGTACAGACTGATTAAATAACAACTTCCTCATCAGTGCCATACATTATTTGTAGTTTAATACAATAAATTTACGTGATTACTTGCTATCTCTCTGACATAGTTTGATCTGGCTGTTATTATTATTTTATACATATAACCCTGGATTCCTTTGAACATAAATAAAAATAACATAGAAATTACAATTATTTTGCCTTTGTGGCCTAAACAAAACAAAATTACTACAACTTATCATTAATATTATAGTTTTATATAACATATTGTGAATTGTATTTGTTTTACAAATTTGTGAAATGCAATGTTTTTTAACTCTTTCACATAACATACTATGTTCCACTTTGTACACTACACTTTTATAATTACACTTAGTATTGTTTTCTATGGTTACAGTGTTTTTAGAGTATAAAGGTTCTCATAGTTTGATACATAATCCCAATATAACATAATTTTTGATAACATAATTATAAATAATCATTCAGTTTTCATGAAAATTATAAACATTAATGTATCTCTCGGTGTACTCGTATACTCTCTGTGTATATTAGCTATAGCTGTTGCCCGCGACTTCGTCTGCGTCGAAGAATATTTTTGTCTAAAGTACCTATGTCCTTCCGCGTATTTCAAGAAACTTATAAAGTAAGTTAGAAGATTTTCAGTTCCTTAATTCTACTGCTATGATTTTCAGTTGCTATCTTTCCAAGACCTCTCTGTAAACAACATTCCTGGTTTTCCTTTCTGGCTGGAGGATGACCAAGCTATCAGATGAACTGACTCTCGAGCACGCCACGTACAACTGGCCATGGGAGAAACAGTCGCTCCTGAGATCCACACCAGCCACTTTTAAACTCTGTCCCTGCGCCTTATTAATCGTCATAGCGTAACAAACTTTAACCGGGAATTGCAGACGTTTAAACTCAAAATGGTAATCCGATGGGATCATTGGAATTCGGGGGATGAAGACAGTTTCTCCCTGACTGACGCCTGTGAAAATCTGGGCTTCAATCACGTGCTTGTACAGATTTTTTACCTGAAGCCTAGTGCCGTTACAGAGTTTGGGTGGATTTAGATTGCGCAAAAGCATGATTGGAGCACCAACCTTAAGGTAGAGGACGTTTGGTGGGATTCCTGGTGGATCGAGTGTGTGCAAAAACTCTACAGGATAATGGACCGCATCTTGTACCTCCACTACCGAGTCAATAGATTCATACTTCATGAGTTCATTAGGTAGCTTCTCTAGTAGAATATTATTGATAGAATTGGCTGAATCGTTGGTTGGAGTAAGAATAGCCCTTTCCTTGAGCCATGATATACAATCTGCACCACTCTGTTGAATATTACTCCCATTGATCTTGTCAGTCAGGCTTGTTAAATCTCTTACAACGGAGCAAAGATTATTCGGAATATTTATTTTTCCATCCTCCTCTTCTAAAATCCTTCCATCCCCAATATCAAGTAATAATTTAGAAAACTCCTCTGCTCTCAAATCATGTTGAAGGTGGACACGAATGTTAACTCTTAAGGACAGTATTTTGACATTAGGCCATAAACTGGATGACTTTAGACAGGCCTTAAGTTCATCCGCACGTGTCCCTCGTGGAACAACGGGTAATGTTTGTCTGAAGTCACCAGCCAAAAGCACTGTAACTCCACCCATAAGGCTTTTGCGGTCTCTAATATCCTGGAGTGTTCTGTTCAGAGCCTCAACGCCTCTTTTATGAGCCATAGTGCATTCATCCCACACTATTAATTTAGCTTCACGAAGCACCTGTGCCATATCACTCTGCTTAGAAATATTACAAAGTGCAGACTCAAAATGATTCAGGTTAAGGGGTAACTTGAATGCAGAGTGAGCAGTCTTTCCTCCTTCAATCAAGGTAGCTGCAATACCTGATGAAGCAACTGCAACTGCGATATTCCTTTTGCGCCTAACTGTGGCGAGCAACAGATTTATCAAGAACGTTTTCCCAGTGCCGCCAGGAGCGTCCAGAAAGAACAATTTCCCAAAATCACAATTAATACTGTGAACGATTTCGTCATAGGCATCTTTTTGTTCTTGATTTAATTTTGGAACATTTACAGCCACTGTTTCAGTCAACCGAACACAATCATAGGACAGTTCGTTCAGGTATTGATGGTTGCTGATAACTTCTTGCTGTCGTGATGGTGTTGGAAGACCGAACTCTTTGAGTGTTTTACCCGACATGGATATGACAGTATCCTCAAGAAGCTTAAGGAATTGGTTGTAAACAATGTCCTGGCCTAATTGGACGTCTCCGCGCTCTCTTTCTATTTGCCTTCTAACATCTTCCGCAAGACTGTCTCGGTATTTCTCCCACAATTTTAGGGGGTCTGCCACTTGGCAGAATACTAACATTATGGCAAATAGCTCACGAATTTTATTAGGAGAGTCAGAGATAGAAGCTTCTTCAAGAGTACGGTCCCAATGGGGATCATCCTCCAGCAAGCCAAGTGCTCTACACGCCGCTTGAAATGTTGGCTGAACTACCCCTGCGATAGTTTTTAATGCAGTAAATGATACAGGACCGCGGATCTCATGTAAGAGGAGGCGTAAATAGTAGCACTCAGCATTGCCAGGATGGACAGTGTATACTCTACCCAACACCTGATCTTTTTTTACCCCTGGATAGCCTGTCACAGATTTACCTTGCTTCCTCCTGCAGAATTGATTGCTTTTCCATACGTAGTAGGACGGAACTTCGCAATATAAAAGGGTCCTTGCGAAGGCATCAACTTTACACAGGTCAAAAAATCCCAAAAGTGTCGTTTTTGGAGGATTATTTATCGTGTCAATGACATTGTCCTCCGTAAAATAAACTCTTTGACCGTTTTCTAGATGTACGGAAAGGTGCATAACAGGAGGAAACCTTTCATGAATATAGAAGCAGAGGGTGCGCCAGACTGCCTCAGAGCTGCTGATGTATCGTTCTGTTTCGTACCTTGTCACCTCGTCCAGATCTTCAACAGTGAACGCTGCTTGATCAGACCCTTTATTCACATACTTGCAGATATATTTGATTGATTTGACAGAGTTGCAATATTCAACATTTATGTCTTCTCCACGACAGAACATCAAAGGGTATTGAAGAGCATCATAAGCACGGTGCGTCTCACTGATTCATATCAATCTATTGTCTCTGCTATGGAGAACGATATCTCTTTTATCAAAATCCTGGCCGACAATGAGAATTGCCACTTCTCTAGTTGTTGGAACATTGAAACGACCATGGTGTTCTCCAGAAGGCTTCATATTTGCTTTAATAACTACCTGAAACTCCTTCTGGTCCTTGGGAACAAAAAGCCTTAAAATCCAAAATATACTTGTCGTGTTCATGAAGTAATTTCTGCAGCTGGCTAACCAATCCTGGCTTGACGCCAGGGTATATTCCACAACGGATATCCCTCTCTTTGTCATCATCACCAACAAAGTATATTTGAATGAAATGAAGGCTGTTGCTCAGGCTCAGCCATAAGACTCCTTATCCTGTGATAGACCTGGCCCTGTACTTTAAGCGTTGGCATAAAGTTTCCTTCTTTTACCTCTTTGGCTCCAAAAGACGTCATTTGGAAGCATCCGTTGTACTTCCGGGTAGCAGTAAGAAAGTGCTCAGTCATTGCATGCTGGTGATTGAGGAGACTGTGTAAGGGTTCAGGATAGGGCTCAAGGAGAGGAGGCCAACATCCAGCAAACTATCGAGGGTGTGAGGTAGCTATGGAATTACAAAATATTCGCAACAGAACCAGTGGATTTCAGCAAAGATATAGAAAACAAATGGAAAAAAGTGTGGAGCTAATCCACGTGGTACAAAAACCTCAGGAAAGTAAAGAAACTGGACGCACAACATTCTCTCAAGTGGTCCAGTCTAGACCAGGTAAGGGGAAGGAAATAGAGGAAATAATATATTACAAAAAATATTAAGAACGCTAGAAGCTATAGAAAAGCGTCTAGACTCTAATTATAAGAAATTTGAAGATGTATACATGAACCTTGTAGATATAAATAGTTATTTTAGATAATATGAGTAAAACTCTTAGAATAATGGACCTTACCATTATTGCAACACAAACCAGGAGTCTCATCCTTCCACTTCAGTGCACGGCACCAGTTACATGGTGACCGAACTCCAAGCTCAACGAACTTGTCCGTGGAATAATCTATTTCCGGTTCATATTGAAATCCGGACAAAAGTTTATCCCAGATCAATAATCTATTATGTGCTCTCTTTTCATTATATTTCGCAGAAGCTACTGGATTGATATGGGGGTTATTAGATGCATATTTTTTAACAGCCTCCCTATGAACTGTTGGGTGACTTTTATTGTATTTTTTACGGCCTCTCTATTAACTGTTGGATGACTTTCATTGTATTTTTTTACGGCCTCCCTATGAACTGTTGGATGACTTTCACTGTATTTTTTTACGGCCTCCCGGTTAACTGTCGGGTGACTATCAGTATATTTTTTGACTGCCTCCCTATGAACTTTTGGGTTGTTTTTGGCATATTTGGTAGCAGCTTCCCTTACTTGTTTTTTCCTGATTGCATTTGTAAACCTTTTTCTGCGTTTGTTTCCTCTTTTCCCTTTGACTGATGCTACAGTCGAAGCAACAGATTCGTCTGAACTTGGACTGGAGAGGTCAACGTAAGGAGAGGATTGGGACTGGGAGACAGTGCAAGACAAATTCAGTTGACATTCCGCTGGGTTACTGGTATTCGGGGATTCGGACAAATTCAGTTGACATTCTGCTGGATTATTGGTATTCGGGGATTCTAAGTTAACTGTATTATGTGTTGATTCGGCCAAGGGAATTAAAACATCAAAATGCCCTTCATTGAAATCTCCAGTGAACCGAATTCTTTTGCCTCCCTGTAATGCCTCCCCAAAAATAGCAAGAATAGAGCCACCTTGAAACACCTGAAACTCATAAGGAAATATTTCTCCAGCAGCCTTGAGCTCGCAAGTAGTCCCATACGTGTACGGCCTAGACATTTCGGCGAGGTACAGACGTTTGGTACCATAAGCAGCTCCAGCTGGTGAGTAAAGCATTTGAACCTTTGCCAGTTATTGGACACGTGATTCACTATTTCTGCACGAATTTGAGCGGCCCTTGAAACGTCGCAGTGCACCAGATAGGACAGGGAGGAGAAGAGACACGCGCCGTCACCACTTATCTTTACTATTCGGTAAGGAATCTGTAATCCGTTGCTTATTATAAACTCAATTTCCTCGTCCATTTTCTACTTTCAAAATAGAACGTTTATTTAGCTAATAGGTATCAAAATTCGTAGCTGCTTACTTAGGTACTTAACTAAAAAAGCGAGAGCGCACAAACCGGTCAGACCGACTGACTTAGCGTAGCGTAGGTAATTATGTTATTTTATTATATTTAACATAATAATGTTAAATTATTATTATGTTATTATTATTATTATTGTTATGTTAATGTTATTTTATTATATTTAGCATATTGGTCTGTATCAAACTTTACATAAATTATGTTAAAATTTGTATAATCTGTAATATTCAGTTGATTTTTTGACCGCTAGAGCGCAGACTACGTTTCTTCACTTACAAAAAAAAAAAAACACTATTTACTTAGTATGGCTATAATGTTATTAACCATGTATTATTAACCAAAATAATGAATTTACAGAGATGGTGCTGTTTCTAGTGTTTTAGATTTGTAGTTGAGGTGTAATTTAGTTAACCTGTAAACAGAAACGATCTCACCAAAAGGTTTTCAATGTTGACGTCTGGATTGAGCTGATATTAGCAGAATTTATTGTTTGTTCATCGATTTTCTGGTGTGGATCAGTTTATTCCAATGGACATCTCGGATGTAGTGTCTAGTGCTGACTTGTTTTCTTAATTTAGAAGTGGTTAAATCCGAATATACTTTGAAATTTATTTAACTTTTATAGGACATTACACTTTTTCATCTCACATTGAATTGCATTTAACAATTAATATTTCTTGTTAGTCAGTTACTCCTAGTAACCAATAAATGTTTATACTTTTTTATTAGGTAACCTAGATACCTTTTTGTAAATAGGCTAATAATTATTGTTATTATTTTGTTTCTTCTTTTAGAAAAATAATTCTTTACAAATTTTGGTTTTAGTTAAATTTCATTTATATACGATTTTTCTTTTTGTCTTTACTTAAACTTGTCTACTGACTTTTTCGAATTTAATTTCTTTTATTTTAGTTTATTTATGATTTAACTTTTAGTGAATGTATCACTACTCTGCCCTACTTTTACTTGCTATCTCTCTAGCAAAATACCCGTGCTTCGCTACGGAGTTTCACGTTGTACGTAATTGTACAATTATTGCTCGCTTAATAGTATAGGATTAGATAGATTGTACAAATTCTCAACTCTTAGTTTGTTTATTTACTTTCATAGCAACAGCTATTTATTATTTATTTCGAGAAAATCGTTAGAGCCGTTTCCGAGAAAAAAAGGACATACATTTATTAATTAATTGAACTTCGAAATTTTCTCGACTATAAGAACCTGCAAACAACGAAGTTTTTTTCAATTTAAAACAATGATTAAAAACATAATATAAACTATATTATGACTTGGCATCTCAGTAAACTGAGATGTTAACCACTTACAGTGGATAAATTTCAGTATTTGGTTTTTTGCCCCTTAAGAGTGAAAGTTTGTAAAACCGTTTCTTAGTGAGCACCTGAGACCTATGATGAAGCTATGTTCAAAGTTTCATTGATATCCATTCAGTGGTTTCAGAGATATCGTGAAACCAGAAGGTTTCAGAGGTATCGTTCCGGGGAAGGCCCGTCGGACGACTCCCGCGCTATTTCCTACGCGTGAGACTTCCACCGATGCTATGGTAACCAGAATCTATTCTATTGGGTTGCCATAGTAACCAGATCTAATAGTTTTTTAAGACCCAAAGGACCCCCCAGAGGATCGTATCGAAGAAAACACCTATCCTATGTTGGTTCTCCCGTTGCGTAAAATATTTGTGCCAAGGTTGGTTGAAATCGGTCCAGTGATTTAGGAGGAGATGTGGAAGACCCCAAAGGACCCCCAAAGGACCCCATCGAAGAAAACACCTATCCTATGCTGGTTCTCCCGTTGCGTAAAATATTTGTGCCAAGGTTGGTTGAAATCGGTCCAGTGATTTAGGAGATGTAGAAGACCCCAAAGAACCCCCAAAGGACCCCATCGAAAAAAGCACCTCTTCTATGTTGGTTCTCCCGTCGCGTAAACTATTTGTGCCAAGTTTGGTTGAAATCGGTCCAGTGGTTTAGTAGGAGATGTAGAACATACATACATAGATACATACATACAAGGGGGGGGTTTGCCCCTTAGGAGTGAAAGTTTTTAAAACCGTTTCTTAGTGAGCACGTAAGACGTATGACGAAGCTATGTTCAAAGTTTCATTGATATCCATTCAGTAGTTTGTGCTCTACGTTGATTCTATGTCAATCAGTCAGGCAAACTTTCTCCCCTTTTTCCCCCTTTAAAGGTCGAATTTCCAAAAATCCCTTCTTAGCGGATACCTACATCACATAAGGAACGTACATGCCAAATTTCAAGTTTCTAGGGTTATAGTTTCGGAGATTTCGTGATGAATCAGTGAGTCAGTCAGTGAGTCAGTGGTATTTCTCTTTTATATATTGTAACGTTACCAAATATGGTAGTTACATAAAGTAAGCAATTATAACGTCAAGTGACGGGAAAACATGAAAGTATTTCATGTGAACTATGACCAAATGATGTGAACATGAACTATGTGAACAAAAGTGTGTATCTACAGATATATTAGTGTAAAGTTCCAATTATGAAGGAGAAAGTATAACATAGCAGCACCGTACTCGAAATGAAGAAAGAAAATGACCATGAGCCAAAATAAAATGTTAGAAACCAGGCCCAATAGATTCCAACAGTGAGGGGAACCAACAAAGATAATAGATAATGAAAGTGTAAAAGAAGACTACCAATAGATTCAACAGTGAGGGGAACAAATGAAGATAGTGACTATAATAAAAGTGTAAAAGAAGACAACAGGATTCCAACAGTGAAGGGAACCAATAAAACGACTATGCAAAACAAAGGAAGAGACAACTCAAGAGCAACCACAATGATGGCAGACAAACTAATATATTGACAAATATGAATATTATGAAACAACGACTACTACAATGAAAATATTGAAGAAGACGTTCAAACCTAAAGAAGAAAGGAAGAAGAAGGACAAGGAAAACATGACATGAAGAGAGAAGAAAATGGATAGACCATACAAGAAATCATCATTCATCAAGTGTACTAGAGACAATACTAGTAACTAAAAGAATAAGTGATTGTCAACTATGAAGAAACAGTGTTTAACATTTTAAGAAATCACAAACAGTTATAGTGAGTACTTAATATAAGTGTGAGAACCTGTGACCAGTTAACTAATTTTAACCTAATAAACCCCACAAACAATTCCAGTGATAAGGTTTATAGCGGAAGAAAATGTGTTACTTTCATAGTGGAAACATCAAGAATTAAATAGTCAAAAAATACACAAACAGTTAGTGTGACTAGTTTAATGAAGATTGTGATCCAAATAGATAGTCATAAGACCACCAAACAATGTAAGATAGAACAGTTATATTATTGTTTATAGAACTTGATAAATAAAAACCTTTGTAAATTTCAAAAGAAAGGTAACTGAATGCCACGGCAAAACAGAATACAATACAAAGAAAGGCCAGAGAAAATAATAACAAACAAAGTAGTTTGTTAAATATCAAACAAATGTGACAGAATTTAGTTACAAACCATGACAAGAAAGGTATTATCATTAGTTCAAGAATATTTGTATTATTGTTTAAGAAGAAGTAGTGTAAACATGTGTATTAAAACAATTAAACTGTTGTAATAGAATACCATACTGAATTCAGTTAGTAGTAGCAAAATGCTGCATTAGAATATGTTGTACATTGTTACATAACCCCATAGGAAAGGCACCTATGAAACAAAAAATCATACATGTTAGTTTAACCAAACAACCATCAACAATTGTGTCAATCAAAGATTCATTCTAAGTAATGATACACCCTAATAAACAGTGTATTATATTGAAATACACTACAAATAAAGTAGACCAAATATGATAGCACAAAGCTATAGGAAATGGAACCTAATATGCCAAATTAGTTAACCAAATTACATTGTTAAAACATGTGCAAAGATTGATGAAAGTATTACCAGTAGTTAGATGAACATCTGGTACTACTATGAGAACAGATTACAAGTATAATGACAATAGTTTTGTGACCAAAATATTGTAAACTAGCTCACTATGAATGCATAGCCAGAAGTGAGCAGAGGCAATGTAACCAACTAGTTAAGCAAAATACTTTATTAAAACTTGAACAGAGATTAATGGAAGTGTTACCAGTAGTAAGAAGGACACTTAATACTACTATAAGAACGGACCATAACCATAAGAATAGTCATTTTATAGATAAATTATTAAAAACTAAATGACCATGATGGTGGAATCAGAATGTAAACAAACAATATGTAGCAAGTTGTTTAGGCAAAATGCAACATACAAACTTGTTCAAAAGTAGATAAAAATGTTATCAATGATCAGAAGGATGTCTGATACTACTTTGAGAATCTATGTCAAATATAATAATAACAATTTTATTATTGATTTATCAAAAAGTAACTGACTACTATGTCATGACCTAATGTAAACAAACCCATTACTAGAAATTGAAGGGTTCTCAGATAGCTAAAGGCTAACAAATATATTAAATGAATTAGGTACTATAGTTGTACACTAGTTGCATTTATAACATAATATACCTTATATAGAAAAACCATAAATAAAGTGACAATTTTAAGAAAAAAGATAGGAGGGTAGTGAAACAATACTAATAGTATATGAAACACAGCCCTGTGCATATACTAAAGTACAAATCCATGTGAATAAACATTTATATTATTGTTAGATTACAATACCGATGTTATTAGATAAGAAAAAATAGTTTTAAGGACAATTGTGAATAATCGAATATGGACGCTAAAGACGCCATGATCAAACATTGTTTGGGTGACAATTATTCCCAAATTTTGTATTAAACAGTTGAGAAATAGACTCAGATCGTTTAATCAAAAGTGTTTTAGTGTAATTAGTTAAGTTTTGGTGTAATAAACTTATTAAATATAAGATGCACCATAAAAATCGATAAAATCGTTGTAGTGATTTAAATAATGGACGGATTATAATCTTGTTTGGACTTTATTTAAAGCTCAGGATGTCCGCGATTTATTGGCACTAACCATTCAACGATTAAGCAAATAATAAGAAAGTTATCACGATTTTAAACTTTTTAATTATTTTTTGCACCAGTGCTTACGTCATTCTAATCTCAAACCCAAACGCAAAATTGGTAATAAATTAAAAATTTTACTAAGTCAAGGTACTTTGGGTCGGAGAGTTCAAAGAATTCAACCAATCGAATGAATGAAAACCGGCAGACAAGCCGCAGACGTTCCGACGGAGCGTGACAGTCATCTATCAATCATCAACTAGACAGGACGTATCACTCGGCGGACCAAATATATGAAGAAGTTTATTTTGAATTGTGCGCGACACGTAAACATCAGTAAACAACATACACCTAACCTAAATACCACACAAAGCATTAACGTGTGTACAGTGCGGAGTGAATAAGATTTAAATACGACCAGTGTATAATATCGGTCGTATTTTCGAGTGTTGTGTTGAAAATAAACCAGGGAGTACAATATTTTTCATTAATTAACAATAAAACAGAAATAAAAATTTCTGAAAAAACCGATTGTTTAGATACTACGCTAATCAATAATAGCGAAGTATAATAATGCTGATGAAATTTATCAGAATTGACGAAAGAATTATTTCGCAATTTTTAACTTGATAAATAAATGTGTTAATTATTTTTCATAATTAAAAGAGTCACGATTAATGTACTTATTACAAAATACGAGCACAGCATATAGTCGCTCAATTGACTAATGTTTTTGATTGTTACTATTGAAGATAAATATTTTAATTTTTACGCGAAAGAATATTCTATTCTACTGATAGTTATGCATCAGAAATATTATAAATGATATATGTATGTTTAGATTAAGAAGAAATTAATGCTTAATATAATTAACTCTAATAACTATTCACATTATGAGATAACCTAAAAATCATAACCACAATTTGCCACCTTTTTGTCATAAGTCTGTTCTCATATAATCCAAACCAGATGAAAGCTATAACGAGAGTTTTTTTTTTATAACTTTTTCTCTTGTAAATAAATAATTCCTACAGTGAATTATTAAAATATAATAATATATTTTAGCAGTGCAAATCAACGCACTTGTTTATTGTCAAAATAACTACTGTGTACGAATTCCCGCGTACGATAATACCATAATTATCTATTATATGGTACCAATTTTCAATTTTAACATTTGTATGTTTGTTTTTTATTAATTGTTTATTAAATATCATTATAAAACGCCACATCTTGTATCTGGCATCATGCTACTTAAAAGAATCACACGAACTTGGTAATTAACTTATGTAAGAGGACATAACCTCTTTAAATAAAAACTATTGTATAACCTACAGTGTTACCAGCCTGAGGCTAAGAAGAGTTTCATTTTAAATTTGTTCATTGTAATTATTCTCAGTAAAATTATTAGTGACTGATTGTTAATTGTTAAAGATTTTATAGCATTCTTAACTGTTAATAAACCTCTATATCTTGTTACCAATGGAAAAGGAGTTTAATTTCAAACTTAAAATAGTTCATTTTTTCATAGCCAGTTCTATCAAAAGGTGGCGGAAGAATTTAAATATTCCTGATAATTCAGAACATTATTTAGTTGTTATATTATTATCATTGTGCTTGCTAATCACGTTTGATATTCAAACAGAATATCTACTTGTATGTGTAGCGTGTGTGTTACAGCTGAGCAGTCACCTAACAGAACAGCAATATCCACATATGGTAAGTGGGGAGGTTACCAGCGGAGTGCGAAAAATACTTTTAAATTAAAAGATTTAACCAGCGATACCCACACATTTACTAACCACAATCAGACTGATAATAATAATTATAATTTTGGATATTTTATTGTACAACATTATTGTGGATACCGGAGCGTATCTGCAAGCAACACATACAATACAATCACATCTACATCTATAATATTACATTATAATATATAGATAAGATGGCCATCCCTTTGTTTTCTTATGACTTCAAGAATTTTTTTCGTGATGCTTGACGCTTGCCCAAAAGGGCAAGTCTCGGGCTGTTTTTGGGAGAAGCCTCCTTCAGCCGGTTTGGAAAGTTGGGAAACGCAAACCAGATAAAAAGATATGTTAAAAAAATTATATGAAACTATGATGGTTATATACTTTTTTAATTAAACATTAATTTTAAATTCCATTTTTGGTTTTTCTGTTCCCTAGCCTTTTTTTGGAATCTCTGACCGGCATCACGATCTGTAATCTGATGTTAGTAATTGAAAGGCTATTGACTTTCTTTGGAGTTATCGAAATACAGTGCCGATCTCAACGATGAGGGCTAACGGTCTAAAATACGATACAAGTAGGACTGTATCACTTCAGAACCTAAGTGATGACGTGAATATTAAACGATATTAAAAAACTGTACATAATAAATGAGAAATTGACTGTACAATAATTAAAATCTTGGATTTCGTTGTCCATGACGTGTCCGTTACTTAACTAAATATCACTATAATAGTGTTCCGAGTCGTCAATATTATAGTGATATTTAATAATTAAAATATAATACAAAAGCCGCAAACGTATAGCTTTATCGCGCAGACGTCATGACAGTTTGAAAATAGGGGTAGTTGTTCCGCCGTCCTTGAAATCGGAGACAAATTTTAAATAAAATATTTACTTTAATTTTTAAAAACTTTGTACTCACAAGTGCACATTTACAGTTTCAAATACCATCACATTCAATATTTAAATGATATTTGAAGGATTAGGCCTAATTATTTTAATCGACAAAACTCGAAGTTTGTATGCGTCCTTCAGTTACCTAGCCATATTGAGTGCGTGTCCCCCTATTTGTTGCTGGTTCGGGTTGAATTGTGGTTGTTACCCCGAAGGTTTATTTACGACGTCCCAGCAGATTCACCTTTAACATTTCCAAGTAAGTTTACATTCTTGCAGCTGTCCCAAACATATTAGTAGCTGGATCCACCTAGTGTTTGTACTGCCGTGGAAGTGGTATCTACAGGACGTCTCCATCCCCAACCGTTTCATTCTGCAGCATGTGACTATGGTCAACATGTATTATAGGTTAACACGTAAATATCTGACGACGTTAGATACGAATCTGCCGAGATGTCACGAAACCCCTTGTAGGAAGAACAAAATTATCATCTAGGACTTATTCCAAAAAACAACAGTAATAAAATTCCATCGTGAAATGTGCACTTGTCAGGCTTATTACACATCGATGATGGTTTGCTAGTGACGGGACCGCTGGGATAGAATTTTCATTAAAGATTAAGAATGTTCAATTTATTACTGTAGGTTATGTAACCAACCGTCGAGACTTAAATTTATGATTATATTTCCATATCAACTAAATTTTCCAAATTTCATTTTTACCGATGTATTTGTAAAGACTAATAATAAGACTTGGTTCTGTGGCGGCAGTTAGACGAGTTAATAACGTGTAGGCATTTACTGAACAAAGGGAAATAATAATAAAAAATTACAGTGTAATTAAAAGTTTCGTAAGGCTTGAAATCTCTTTACGAACACAAAATATGCACATTTATTTAATATTATAAATAGATTTCCCATGAGATTTTAATAAAATATAGCTATATACATTTATTTTCAATAATTCACACGATTCAATTTGGCAATCCTGATGTTTATGAAGTGGTTAGTTAAAATGGCGCTGCAGTGTGAACATTTAAAAATATTAGTTCGTCTAAACAAAACTGTTTTCACGTCTGCGTTTAACGTATATAGTTTTACATAATTAAAATACGAGGCAATTGATAAAAACATTTTGTTTACGTTGTTGCTTGTAAGCAGTTATTTTGTAAGTATGCGGTAGTTGTTCAATGTGAAGAATATAGTGTTTGTTCTGTATTGATTAGAATCGAACGTCACGCAAGGTATGTCAAGAAGAACGTATTGTGCCAGGTGTTGTAGTCTGTGGTCACTCAGGCGTTCGACATTAATTTAACGGCAGCCCGATACATATCATTCATTATAAACAGAAGAAAAACTGTGCAAGTTTAGTTTACACGTGTGTCTATAGACTTACGCGCTTCTACATGAATAGATGAACTTTCGATTGTGAAATAATCGTGTGATTAATGTGAATAATAACTGCTAAAGTTCAGAGTGAATACAGTAAAGTTTCGGTGGATACAGTAAACATCGATTAAAATAAAGCTTAGATATTGCTAAAGGTAAAATAGTACACTTTTCCACTGTACTCATTAACTAGTTGAATTATTGCTTTATTTTGTTGTACTAGACTTGTTTGGTAACCGTAATGTGACGATTGTTGGCAACCATCTCACTCATAAGCTTCTGTGGTTGTCATTATTGAATCAAATATTTTTTTTTTAAGTTCTGCTTTTAGATCTTGAAACGTTTCGCGATAAGGCATGGTACCATCCTCCCAGCTAGTCACTGAAGATGCCTCATCGAAGAGTAGGTAAAACGTTTAATGATGATACGTGTGAAATCTTAACGAATAGTGTGCTTCAGTTAGCAAGTATGTCCAGATTTGGGTTTCTCTCATTCCGTTAAACAAAAGATTTTGTTAAGGTAGAAGGATCAGGTTCCGTTCTCTATGGAGGATTAGATCAAGTTTGTCCCCTTTCCCCGTCACTCAGAAAATTAAACTTGTATAACAAGTCACAATTCATGTGTTATCTTATCGGTAATAGTACTGCGACATTGATGAACATAAACAGACCGGTTCCTATTGAGAAAAAGTACTACAAGAAACTTTATCAAATTTACAAAACAGGTTTTATATAATTTCATATATTCAGATTTTTTGGTAGACATTGCGATTTTGCAAACAACAATTTTTCTGAAAAAATAACTGAATAATGACCAATTTTTCTGCTAATTGATCCATTTATCCAAAATAATCGTGCCTAACGTTACCTGTATTTTTCTTTAAATATATTGTCTTTATAAACCACAAATTTTCTGAAAATCAAATCGGAATTTCGCGTAACTATTCGAATGAACTGTGTACTTAAACTTCTCGTTTTGTTTACACATCCCCTTTTTGCGTAATCGCAGCAAAAAAAGTAATTATTGGCATCCAGATTATTGGTTAATGTCCAACGAATTAAACAAATTTAATCTGTCTTCAAATTAATACAATATTTATACCGTCATATATTTTTTTTTCAAATATAATATATAGGCTATAGAATACTTATCCTCAAAACTTATTCTTTTGCTACGTTTTAAACTTACAGCGTGCTACAACTTCACTTGTAATTAGAGTTAGCCTCTCCACCTTATCCTCAAATATAGGCCTAATAGAATAATTATACGTATCAAAGTAGTTTTGATATAATTAAAGGCATATTTTACGTCGAACAACACAATTTTCTTGTAACACGGAAATTGTTTCACCCCGTCACTTTGTTTAAGCCCATTATACCCGTAAAATACGTGGTTTTTTAATCTTGATAGCTATCAGGGACTAGGTAATGGTATCGAGCTATAACCAATATTTCAATTATGCTTTCCTGTAACCGATAAGATCCATTATATCATGTACAATTTGACACTTAAAATTAAATAGTAATATTTTTCACTCAATTGTATTCATTTCCTTTTTCATATAGTTCGTCCTTCTGGGAAAAAGAACTGTAGCTCCTTTCAATCATTTCAGTAGGCGTGATCGTTAGGTAATTTTTAACTTCTAAGGGCCATCATCATCATCATCATTGGCTCGACAGCCCCTTGTGGGCCCTGGGCTGCTTCAGAAGGTTTCGCCATTCTTCTCTATTCAACTTCTAAGAGTAATATGTTTAAATTACGCGTTATAAATGTTCTTTTGTAACCATATGAATGTTATAATGTGTCTCTTAGTTCTACTAAACATATTTCCAATTCTTTCTACTTATATTCTCTATTCTTCGTTTCCAGAGGTTAGTGATTATAGCGTAGAACTCGTTTTGTTAAAAGAAATTGGAATAATTCACGTTCTCAGAAAATTCGTATTCATGAAAAACATTTAAATTTCTCTTCTAGTCTTTTTGCATGCTTGCATTTTTCTAGTCGCTCTTTGCTTGTATCATTTTCCGTAGTGAAACAATCGTAGGAGACTGTACTTACTATTTTTAGTGAACATCCAAGAGAACGGTACTCACATGATCCAAGGTGAGTAATCGATCCACTTAGTCCTAAGCGACAAACATCATGGCGTCGGATATTCACAGTCACATTTTTTTTTAAAGAAACTTGGCTTTTAAAGGTGGAGATAATACCCGCCTTGGGTTTTAATGACGATAAAAACATTGATCCTACTACAGAGCCTACAATGCCCTTTATACAAAAATTCTAGGACAGTGATCGGCTTCAACTTGAGCGACTGAAAGGCAAATTAAATTCAGTAACTAATTAGATAGGTACGAAAACTCACATACAGGAGATCGTCACGAGTCAATCCACTGAATCGCCAATATCAGACAGGTTTCTCGGAGCGTTAACGGAAGACTGACGGCGGGGTAAAACGTTTGTCCAAAATCAAATATTCTATAGTCACATGAAAGACAATCTAGTACATAGACGAATCTATTTCTGAAAATTACAAGAGTTCTCGATCTCTTTTCCGCGAAAATTCACAGATGGTTACCTCACTCCAGAATTCAGTCTTACGTTCGGTTCAAAGAGAGCCAATGCACTTTCTAGTATAGTTTTTATCAATGCGAATAGTGTAAATGACAATGCCAGGAACGTGCTGTGCTTTCCGTGATGCAGAAATTCAAACCCTGAATCGGTGAAATTTGGCATCATTACTTAATAGTACGAAATTTGCTCTACAGTAATATTATAAATATTTACGTATTATACTTATCAGTAGACATTATTAATAGATCATAAATTTAAGTATATTATATTTAAAAACCATGAAAACTCTTCACATATTTTTTTTTTTTTATTAAAGAAGCCTCAAAGATGAAGAAACCACGGACAATTCCGATCTTCACAATACAATTATTATTTTACTATAAAAAATGTTATATTATTATTAATAAAACTTTTTACAAATATATATATATATATGTATAAATATATGTGTATATATTTATATATCTGATGATGATAGCTAAATGCTATTGAAACATTGTAATTTACGAAATAAAATATATTCTTGTAAAAGGTTTTATTATTAATAATAATTATATAAAATATATGACCAAAAAAATTTGAACATTTATGAATGTAATTTTAAAAAAATAGTTTAGTAATCGGTGTTTTTGTATTTTTTCTAATAACTTAAAAATTATCTAATATTGAAATTTATCTAATAATTAATTAATGTTTTCCGTTAAAAATAGTGAGCGAGTTCTGCAGTTTCGGGAGTTTACTAGTTTTATCTTAACTACAGCACACAAACTTGTAGAAAAATCTACATCTGTTAACTCTGTTAATCTGCTTCTTAAATATTTTGTATCTCGAAAGCACTCTGTAGATTTTATTAAGCATGGGAAAGCATTTTCCCATGATAAACGAGAAAACACACATACATCACTGTAAATATTGGCCGTTGCAATAGAAAAACTGCCCGTGAGGCTGATTCACGGAAGAGGAAATTAGGGAAATCCTCCCCAAATATTGGAAAAAATATTTTCACAATACATTTGAAGGTAACGCGCGTCTTCATTTTCCATTTTTACCCCAGAATGCTGTTCCCAATGCTCATTTCCATAAGCTGAGTCGACCTTATATTTAAATTAAGAAGAGACTTGTCGACAGCTTCAGTGCAGTCAACATATGACTATGACGTCTCATAGTAAACAAAAATCGCGGACTGTTGGAGTTTGTAAAAAGTGTCAATGTGAATTTCTCTCTCTCTCTCTCTCTCTCTCTCTCTCTCTCTCTCTCTCTCTCTCTCTCTCTCTCTCTCTCTCTCCACGTTTTCGCACGGCTAGGCCAACTGTAACGAATAAAAAGTTTATTACTTAAGACTTGATAAATAATTATTATTAAAATTAAAATAATAATTAACTAAATTAATTAATAATTGTAACACTAAAGATATGTATGAGCGTGGTGTGAAATTTTATTTATGTACACCCGGGATCCCACTGGTCTACTAAGCCTCCCTCTGCATCCACTCCTGGTTACATTCACCTCGGCTTCGGCAGCTTACATCCCACAGCAACACCACTCTAAGCATCCACGAGGAATCCACGCAGTCGTTGTTTCAAACGGGGAGTCTCGTCGCGGTGTAACCACAAACTTAAGTCCATCCTTTCTTGACATTCACACTAGTTCGTGAAGAGAGGACCCGTATCCTAACTTCCTTGTGCTACAAAAGCAGTGGCGGAAGAAACTGGTGTTCCAGGCTCTTCTATCTGTACATTTACAAATCTCTTTGTATACTTTGAAATATACTTTGTACAAATATTTACAAGTATAAACGAAGCTATTTATTTCGCTGAAATATTATTAATATTACAAATGCAAACATCAGCAATAATCGTTATAAAAAAAAGATATTGAAAAGACATGTATATGTGCGCATGCGCCTGTGTATGTTTTTTTTCTCTTGAAAATGGTTTCCTACGATTTTTATGATACCAATTTTGTTCCTTTTTTTTTTTTTTTGAAATGAGAAGATTACACGGAACATTCAACACGATCACATGCCAGTCTGTCGCCTTCCATCTGAACCAATTAGTAGGCTGTGAATAACCTCAGACAGGATCTGACTTCCTTTCGAATAATTCGTTAACAATTAACAAAAATATGCTTCATATTTCATAGATACAAATTTACGAAATTTTCGTTTGCGTGCGTGTGTGTATGTCTGTGTGTGGGGGCGCGTTTTAACGAGTATGTAGGTTGTTTTTAATTTGTTCTGTACTATTAAATTAATTTATAAATATCAAATTTATATTCATTCGAAACATTAGAATAGACAATAGCTTACTAAGGACCATAAACAACTGATCGGTTTAATTAAAAGTTCTGACGTGATTATAATAAGTTGTTTAATGCTCCCAAACGTTTTTAATGTGTAGGCACCTGACTAAATTATATAAAACATGGCCTTCATCCTTTTTTTTTATTTTAATTCCAGGGTAATTCTATCACAGTCTTTTAGTCAGATTTGATTATACATGGCTGAGTTTTTCTTTAACGCGAATCTGTGTGCGTGCGCGCGCGGGTGTGAGAGAAAGAGAGAGCGCTCGCAAAAAAGGAGTGTACATTTGCGAAACATGACAGCAAACACTCACTATTTATTTATTGTCAAAGCCTTTATTGCCTATATAAAAAAAAAAAAAAAAAAAACAGAAATGGTAGGCCTAAGATGAAAATAATAAAAGAGTATTCACTTCCACATTCCATAGAGAGTAATGATATGTAAAAAAAGATAAAGTGATACATGATTAAGATAAACATTCAATAATTGCTCTTTGACAATGTAAAGACAACAGTTTTTCAAAGATGTGTATGTGTATGTGTGTGTGTGTGTGTGTGTGTGTGTGTGTGTGTGTGTGTGTGTGTGTGTGTGTGTGTGTGTGCATGAAAATTTAAAAATGTAGGATTATCTACAATGTATGAGCAATTCTGGTAAAA
This sequence comes from Magicicada septendecula, assembly GCA_034769895.1. Lineage (NCBI taxonomy): Eukaryota > Metazoa > Arthropoda > Insecta > Hemiptera > Cicadidae > Magicicada > Magicicada septendecula. The sequence goes on along the minus strand of CM068370.1, from coordinate 296,566,169 downwards.
TTTTGTTTTCTTTTTACATTTTTTCTACTTTCTGAACAGGATCTCTCTAATCTGTCTTTGATGATAACTCAAGAAAAAAAATACTTATAATGTTTTGTTTAATCAGTGTACAGCGTAGTTTGTAGATAATAACTTTTGTTTTATTAAAAATTTAAGTACCATGCTATTAAACTACCTTAAAAAACATGTAAAACACTTTTTTATATACGAAATAAATTGACGAATTTGTATCCGTCAGTTGTTATAAATATTATTCTGATATTAAGGAAAAGTCTCAAATTTTGTGCACAATAAGGTATCTGGCACAGCTGAGACTACGTGCTATCAACTATCAGAATTTTCCGAATATTACAATATCAATTTATTCTACTTCAGTAGTTTTTTTTTCTCAATCTATGCATAATATTAAATTGGTTACATTGATATACTTAAAAAAATATCTAATACACAAGTTTTAGAATATTGTAGTGTAATTAAAATACAGCACAGTGTTACTCAAGTTTGTCTGTATAACCTTAGTACAGTCTTATGTGATTTAGGCTTTTTCAACATAAACTTAAGTATAAAAATAATTTCATGTGAATTTATTAATTTTATTTTGTAGAAATTGGCAGATGCCTACTTATGTATTAAGTAATAAAAATTTCTAGGAGAAGGTTGAATGAATGAAGAATATTGAAATGTCAAATTACATGATCGGACTGACTTAACTTTTGCATTTGATTGTTGCATATGCATCTGCAGTATTAGCCTGAGATATCTGAACCGTTTCATTGTCTCAAAAATTATTTTCGTCACATTCTAGTTCTTCTTCAGTGAGACTGATTGAATAAATAGGATTCATTAAATCGATATAGAAATAAATGCACCACTTTCTGTATCCTCATTAGTAGTCTGTTCTTCGGTGTCATCTTGAGAGATTTACTGTATAAGGTTTGAAAGGATAGCATTACTAAATGAGTACACAATATCTGTCTATTGTGTTTTCTTCACTTGCAACAATAACATTCATGGTACTCAATTCGCTAATAGTTTCTTCCAAGCAAGAAGTTAATCATATCCTCACCCACTCTTTAACGTTACTGCAACCAATGTTCTCAGCTTTCAATGTTATCCTATCTTTGCCTATCTGATGGGTTCCCTTTGTCACTTACCTTCAATTAAAGGCTAAAAGTTTGGTAAAGATACACTCATTCTCTTAACATTATTATTAAATTTACTGTATCCATATGTTTTAAAACAGGTGTAGCTGATTGATTATCTTCATAAGTAAATATTGGCTGCTTAAATATTTTATGTAATTTTAGATAAAAGACAATCAGTAGTAGTTGATGACACTGAAAAACTGTGAACCACAGACAGTGTTGCATCTTAATGCTACAACCTCCTCCCTACTGGAATGATCAATTGACTTGATTAAATTCAGTACAGTCTATACAGTATTGTAACTGCTGTATTTCTACTGCATAAATGAAGAAGTACTTGGAGTTTGTATTGAGATATTACATGTAAATATCTACCTTAATATTTCATTGTTTTTATATACCAGTTTGAATTAATTAACATTGTAAAAAGTAATTTAATTTATATGATTCTTACAAATAACTTTATTTAATTTTTAATGTTTTTTCTGAACATTCCACTTAAAGAAAGAAATAAAACTTCTTTTCAATAATGAATATGCTTTTCTAACCATTTTTCCTCATTACAACAACTTGGAATAAAGTTCTGATAAATAGCTTTACTTCTGATCAAACTTGTATTCTGGGCTATTAGGTTGTGGTCTAATGTTCATTTGTTAAAACACCAGATTCTTCAGCCGTACCCGTGGTGGCCATCTTCAGTGGGGGGGGGGGACTAGATATTAGTATCTGCTAAAGTATAAATTAAGATTAATTTCAAACTCAAAGCACACTTCTATAAGCAAACTTCTATAACATGGATGTCTTTTGCCAACACAGAAGATCCAACAATGCCTCCAACTGGTGAAAGTTGCCAGAGATCTACTTGCTTCATGTTTTGTGAACAGAATGCCCTGCCGTGTGACAAAGTGTGCATTGGAACTAAAAAGCATAGTGTCAACAACTGCGTCACTGACACCAGAGACATTGCCATCTTGGTTAGCCTCATTAGCTGGCTATAATCATGCATTGTCCAGTGAAGGTCATACAGTCTCATTTGCAGAGACCAAGGTCCTATCCTTGACTCGTTGGTACTTCACTTGGTTGCAGAGGGAGGCGATCGAGATATTCAACCATGATGTCTTGAGTATGAAGACATGCAAAGAAACCCTGACCCTCAATAAACACTAGCAACAAGTGCTTAAAAATGCTGAAATATGACCAATAAGGGCTCAGCATGACATTATTGGCTTATAGCATTCCTAGCCTCAGTTATGGTAACAACTTGAACAGCTGGAACAAAAATTACTTATATAAGTGTGCTTCATGTTTGAAATTAATCTTAATTTATTCTTTAGCGGGCATTAGTACCTAGTTCCTGCTCTACTGAAGATGGTCGCCATGGGTGCAGCCAAAACATTTGATTTTCTTACTCCTTAAAATCCTGCTCCTTCATCTGTTCTTAAAAATCTCATGATTTTTATCTCTTAAATTACCTATCTGTCTTTCCATCTGTTGTCTACAAATTTTTTTAATGATCAATTTTTAAAGTCACTGTACCTATATTTATTTTGTATTTTCTTAAAATATTTTATTTTTATAATATACTTTTGTATATTATGTATTGTGTAAAATTTCATAAATATGGTAAAAATGATTTTTTTTAATAATTTAATGTTTTAGTAATAAAAAATGTGTCCTCCACAGTTTACTAATAACTAAAAAGTAATTAAGATCTGATCAAAAGTCTTGTACTTTTCACTAAATTTTGACCCAGAATTGTTCATAAAATGTGCATTACATTTAAACAATAAATATTTAAATATAAACAGCATAAAATATAATGTAAATATAAGGAGTATAACAAGGTGTAATAAGTAATGGATATAAATTATGGTGCATGTGAAGGTACAGAGTAGTTTATAAATTTGACCTTTAAAAAAAAAAATAATTGTTACCCTTAATGTTTTGTATATAAGAGCATATACAACCGTCTTCTGTTATTTGTATTATTACTTCCATTAGATGTCATCAAATTCATCAGAGAATAGCAGGCAGAAGGTGAGGAGATCACAAGGAAAGTCGAGGCAGCCTAACATCAATAGAAAACAGAGTGATCAAGCAGACACTTCCAGTGATGTGAACAGCAGTGATGCTCAGAACAAACAAAGGCTATCCCCAGTACATAATATTGCCACTGATAGTAGATCAAACCTGGTAGTTCTACACCAGATGGACACTGCTGGATCTGCAGAGAGTACTCATACTTATTACAGAGGTAATTCGTGGCTCAAAAGTTGTTCATTACAGTAATTGTCATATTTGTTAATATACACATACACGTAGAAATTCATGTACAAGTATATTATATGGAATATATATATACATTGTACAGGTATCTCGGCTCTTACGTTGTCTCTTACGGTCGCGGGATTCTCTTTATTTCCGCCCCAACGTTGCCGGCGTCAATTTGTACAGGTATGGGTTTCCTCTCCTTAAAACCCCACTGTTGGATTTGTCAATTTGTTTTGAATTACTTTAATTATGTAAATCTCGGAGATATTTGGAGTTGTGGGATATATTGGTGTAATTAATTAATATTAACTTAGCTCTTTAAGAAATATCAGTGTTAGTGTGCTTAAAACTTAAACAACTTAATCGTTATTCTACAATTTCATCCAACCCTATTATACCTTGAAGAGAGTTATGTCTAAATTTGTATTTTTACGCTCCCTCTTTGGTGTCAGATAATTCCACTATAAGCGCTGTAGTATCGGCTCAACGAAACTTATAGGTTATTTCGATGTTTATATTAACCAATTATTCTATACTTATTCAGTTACTTTTTTGTTCCCAGCTCAGTAAACCATACTCCAAATAAGAAGATTTTACAAATATATAAAGGTTCTTTATTTGTTTACTTAATTCACATTGAATAAGATATGTTCTAATTAACATATGCTTGGACTATAGACTTCATGAATCGATTGTTGAATATTCTAATCCTTTATTTAAATTTAGTTATATAGTGTGTTTTGATTTGTAATTAATTTAATTCAGGGTGTGAAGGTTCTTGTAACTGTGGGGAAGATTAAAAATACATAGGTAAGAATGCAAGATTTACAAATTTGAAGTGTTGTGTAATTAGTATGATTATTATAATATAATTTACCAGACTCGAACGAAGCAAATCGTGTAGGCGGTTGATCGCTAACTTTACTGTTCTGGACGATTATGCAGTACGGTTTTCTTTCTTCGGTTTAATAAAAGTAATTCTTGTCCTGTCCACTTCGGAATACAGCTTTTTGGATTGATTTACAGCCCGATTGATGTTTCTTCTGCAACGCCAGGATCCAAATAAGTTCTTCTTTCGGTTGAAGCAATTAGTGTTGTTCCGTGTAATTGGAAGGTTATAATTTCTGGTGTAGTGAATATTATTAATTGTGTTACTGTTAATTCTTTCTATTTGATTAATATCTCATCAATTCCCTTCGGATATGGGACAGTTCAAGTTCTTTCTTGTAGACTTCAGTTATTTATTCTCTATTATGATTTCATATTGTAGTGTTATTTGGTTAATCTGTATTGGTGATAGACGTAAATATTGTCATTAGAATTTTGTATTTTTATAATCGTATCTGGTAATTTCGAATATTACGATTAAATAGATTATTCTTGGTTTTTTTTTTTTTAATCTCATCACCTTCAGTTCATCCAAGCAATTCTTGTCAAAATCAACAACTTCTTCTCCTTTTGTCGTCCCTAGCAACACATAATTCCTTCCTTCCACATGTTTTAAATATATAGTGTTTATTTCATATATTTTTTGTCTATTCTTTATCAATTTGCTATCCTATCGGAATGTAATTTTACCGATAGTTGGTTTATTATTTTCTACACATATTCTGCTGGTTTTTTGATATAAGCCGGTTTGTTTTTTTTTCTTTTTTATATTTAATCCACTTTCGATATTATATGTTATTAATCGATATCATGGCATTTTGGTATTATCATAATTTGTATAAATTTTATTATATATCATTATTAATTTAATGTTTTTTCTAGCTCTTCAAATCGTATTTATTAATTATTATTAATTGATGTACCTAACCTTTATGTTATGAGTGTTTATTTAGTATTTTTGGCTGTTAGGCCTTTTATTGTAAACTGATCTTCTTGTGTTTATAACTGTTAAACATCTATAGCCCCTTTTACATAAATTCATACATACAATCAAATCTTAACTATTAACATTTATATAAACAATTATTTTTCTATATCTAATAACAATTTTATCTTGATCTATTGATCACATATAATAAAATTCAAATCTATGAACATTGATTAGCTGCTTCACACTTCATTCTACAACAGTCATTGAATAATACAACTTGTTTCATTATCTTTCATTAACTCAACACATATTTGGTATAACATAACATAAACTTTATCATAACATTTGTTGTCACAAAATAATACTTCTTAACTCAAAATTCTTATTTGTTATTACTATAAATTAAATCATTGTTTCATTTTTTTGGTTTGCTTTTCATTAAACATATATCATCAGCTATTATTTAATTTACAGGTTCGTTTATTCTTGTTAACACTACCTTGCATCCTTATTTAATTTTATCTATGATTATAATTGTAATTATTGGATCTTTGTTCTATTATGGGGTTAAATATTGACTTGTTTATTATTCTGTGAACCTTATTTTTATGTAACATGACTGCTAGCATTTCTGTTGCGTTACATATGCTCCCCCCTCCTACAAAAGTTTAGTTTACCTGAATGAAGTTTAGGTCAAATAAACTCGTCTTTTTCACATGCCTTTTCTTCATTTCATTGTTAATGGTTGACGTTGGGATTTTCAATGTAACTTCATTAGACTAGTATTAATACTTTTTTTTTTTTTTTTTAATAACATTTCATCATTTTAATTAACATTCTTGATCATTTTTATTTCTGTAAACATTATTTGTTGGTAGTTGGCCACACTATACAATGATACATTAGTTTTACATCTCTTCTACTTCTACTTATAATTACTATAATCACTGTATTTCTCAATTATTCTTCTGTCAACTAATTTCTTTCTGTTTTCTTCGTCCTACTCCTTTGGAAACTTAATTTATTCTTGCAACTATTCTAATATTCCTTAAATATTTAATTTCCCTAACAATCCCTAACACATGCGTTGGTACAGTTCAGAGAGGCACTGTTTGGCTTCATACTCTGCTGCCCACACCACATTTTAATATAGTACTGCTGGAATTCATCTACAGTCAGCTATAAAATATAATAATAATCTCCTAATAATCTCTTTAATTATTTAATAATAAATATTTGGGGAAAGATTTTTTCTTTGCTGCATTTATATTTTTTCATTACTATTCTTCATATTTCGTAATTCCATTTTAATTCCTTAAACATTCGTTGATATTGACTTAGACAGTTATCATTTGTAGTCATTTTTGTTTTCATTTTTGTTGAGATTGTAATGTTAAGTATCTTCTTCTTTTGTTTTTTTTCTCTGATCACAATATTTTCTAAATAGTTGTTGTGTGATGATCATTATAATTGTATTTTTGACTAAATACATTCCTTAGCCCAACTATTCTTCTTATCGTATTTCATTATTTTGGCTGTTTATTTTTCAATGAATTATGTTCATAAATACTCTTTCTTTCTTGTCTTCTTTAACATTATATTGGTTACATTCAATCGTTTACTGAAATTGTTCCATCATTTGGCAATGTAGTATGTATTTTAGGTCATATGATTTTTTTTTCTTTCTTTATTTTGCATAGGTAAATTTGAGGTAATAACTTTTATCTTGGGGTTCATTCTTCATTATTCACACTATTTCTTTATAAACATTTAATAATAATTATCGCTTTCTTCTGTAATCTTGGGGTTTGTTATTCATTATTCACACTATTTCTTTATAAACATTTAATAATAATTATTGCTTTCTTCTGTAATCTTTAATAAGTTGTTCTTATTGTATTTTAGAATTTAGTGGTAGTATTCAACTCAAATACTTTTTAAATTCCAAGTAATTTTCTTCAAGACTGGTAATAAGTTGTTCTTATTATTTTTAGTTTTTATTCATTAAATAATATTTCCGTATCTTGTCAACTGGTTGCCTGGTCAGTTTTCATAACATCAGTCCCATTTTTCTGGTTGACTGTTTCTTTTTCTAACCATGGTCCATTAATTCGACTGCACCCGTTGTCCGGATGACTGCAGTGTTCATACCAATTTTTTCACTTTTTACGTATCTCTTGTGCATGATACAAAGCCAGTACTGTAACTCGGCTGTTGCAAAGTCTTTATTTAATTCAGGGTATTCAGTTATATTTAACTCCCTTTGAATTATCAGGTATCGTATCTCCTCTATTCTAATATAATTACTTGTATATCCTATCTTTCCATTCCCTTGGATATCTGGACTATTTACCAAATGTTTTACGGGTATCTTCCGTATTAACGATATAATTGACTTGTTTAAATATTCTCTAACCGTTGATATTTTCAAATAATATTTAAATTTATTTAAAGTTTTTGTGATTGTTCTATGGTGGGTTATTTTGGTTATTTTCATAACGTTTCTTCTATAATTCATGCCTTTACATAACTCCCTTCGCTCATTAATTGGGATGTTAACAGCACTAATTAATCCACCCTTCCTCATCTCCATTTCTTCCTTTGTATAAATTATTTTCTTTCTCCATATTTTCCTTATTTTCTGGATATTCTCTTCTATGGTCAGATTTATTATAATACCTTCGGAAGTGCTGTCTAGTGTTTTAGACATATTCTTTAAACACCTCTCCATTTCTTTATTTGTCTCCTCCTTATATTTATCCACTTCTGGGTTAAGTGTGTCATTATTTTCAAACTTCCCTTCGAAAGTTTCCATTATCTCATTATTTAACTGCTCCTTCTTGTCCTCAATCTGCTTTAAACCTGCTTCGTTCATTTTTTCAATTCTTTCATCCATTCGCCTTAAGTTTTCTTTGTTCATTTGTAGAATTCCTTCCTTCATTTGTTTTAAACCCTCATTATTCCTATCTAACCTTTCGTAAATTTGTTTTGAGGTTTCTTTAATTTCCTCATTTGTTTTGTCGAATTTCTCATCCTGTTTCCTAAATTGTTCCCTTAAGTTTTCCTTATTTTCCTCATTTGTTTTATCTAATTTTTCCTCCAGTCTCTTTGAATTTTCCAATAATAGTTTAAACATCTCCTGCATACTCAAGTCTTCTTTTTGGTTAGGCTTATCTGGTTGATCCCCTTGGGCAACTTCTTCCATTACTTCCTTTTCCTTGTCCGTAATTATTTCAGTTTCCGTTATTTCGTCTGTCTGTTGTTCCATTTCACTGTCTGTTATTAGTTCTATTTCCTGTTCTTGTTCATCTATTTCCTTCTCCGTTTCTCCTGCCCTAATCCTTGATCTACCTCTGGTATGCATGTTTACTCTCCCACAGTTGCCTGCTCTGGTTAAGTAATGTTATTACAATTATAGTTACTTAACTTAAGCCCTACACAAGTTGAGCGCCAATTTGTACAGGTATCTCGGCTCTTACGTTGTCTCTTACGGTCGCGGGATTCTCTTTATTTCCGCCCCAACGTTGCCGGCGTCAATTTGTACAGGTATGGGTTTCCTCTCCTTAAAACCCCACTGTTGGATTTGTCAATTTGTTTTGAATTACTTTAATTATGTAAATCTCGGAGATATTTGGAGTTGTGGGATATATTGGTGTAATTAATTAATATTAACTTAGCTCTTTAAGAAATATCAGTGTTAGTGTGCTTAAAACTTAAACAACTTAATCGTTATTCTACAATTTCATCCAACCCTATTATACCTTGAAGAGAGTTATGTCTAAATTTGTATTTTTACGCTCCCTCTTTGGTGTCAGATAATTCCGCTATAAGCGCTGTAGTATCGGCTCAACGAAACTTATAGGTTATTTCGATGTTTATATTAACCAATTATTCTATACTTATTCAGTTACTTTTTTGTTCCCAGCTCATTAAACCATACTCCAAATAACAAGATTTTACAAATATATAAAGGTTCTTTATTTGTTTACTTAATTCACATTGAATAAGATATGTTCTAATTAACATATGCTTGGACTATAGACTTCATGAATCGATTGTTGAATATTCTAATCCTTTATTTAAATTTAGTTATATAGTGTGTTTTGATTTGTAATTAATTTAATTCAGGGTGTGAAGGTTCTTGTAACTGTGGGGAAGATTAAAAATACATAGATAAGAATGCAAGATTTACAAATTTGAAGTGTTGTGTAATTAGTATGATTATTATAATATAATTAACCAGACTCGAACGAAGCAAATCGTGTAGGCGGTTGATCGCTAACTTTACTGTTCTGGACGATTATGCAGTACGGTTTTCTTTCTTCGGTTTAATAAAAGTAATTCTTGTCCTGTCCACTTCGGAATACAGCTTTTTGGATTGATTTACAGCCCGATTGATGTTTCTTCTGCAACGCCAGGATCCAAATAAGTTCTTCTTTCGGTTGAAGCAATTAGTGTTGTTCCGTGTAATTGGAAGGTTATAATTTCTGGTGTAGTGAATATTATTAATTGTGTTACTGTTAATTCTTTCTATTTGATTAATATCTCATCAATTCCCTTCGGATATGGGACAGTTCAAGTTCTTTCTTGTAGACTTCAGTTATTTACTCTCTATTATGATTTCATATTGTAGTGTTATTTGGTTAATCTGTATTGGTGATAGACGTAAATATTGTCATTAGAATTTTGTATTTTTATAATCGTATCTGGTAATTTCGAATATTACGATTAAATAGATTATTCTTGGTTTTTTTTAATCTCATCACCTTCAGTTCATCCAAGCAATTCCTGTCAAAATCAACAACTTCTTCTCCTTTTTGTCGTCCCTAGCAACACATAATTCCTTCCTTCCACATGTTTTAAATATATAGTGTTTTTTCGTATATTTTTTGCCTATTCTTTATCAATTTGCTATCCTATCGGAATGTAATTTTACCGATAGTTGGTTTATTATTTTCTACACATATTCTGCTGGTTTTTTTATATAAGCCGGTTTTTTTTCTTTTTTATATTTAATCCACTTTCGATATTATATGTTATTAATCGATATCATGGCATTTTGGTATTATCATAATTTGTATAAATTTTATTATATATCATTATTAATTTAATGTTTTTTCTAGCTCTTCAAATCGTATTTATTAATTATTATTAATTGATGTACCTAACCTTTATGTTATGAGTGTTTATTTAGTATTTTTGGCTGTTAGGCCTTTTATTGTAAACTGATCTTCTTGTGTTTATAACTGTTAAACATCTATAGCCCCTTTTACATAAATTCATACATACAATCAAATCTTAACTATTAACATTTATATAAACAATTATTTTTCTATATCTAATAACAATTTTATCTTGATCTATTGATCACATATAATAAAATTCAAATCTATGAACATTGATTAGCTGCTTCACACTTCATTCTACAACAGTCATTGAATAATACAACTTGTTTCATTATCTTTCATTAACTCAACACATATTTGGTATAACATAACATAAACTTTATCATAACATTTGTTGTCACAAAATAATACTTCTTAACTCAAAATTCTTATTTGTTATTACTATAAATTAAATCATTGTTTCATTTTTTTGGTTTGCTTTTCATTAAACATATATCATCAGCTATTATTTAATTTACAGGTTCGTTTATTCTTGTTAACACTACCTTGCATCCTTATTTAATTTTATCTATGATTATAATTGTAATTATTGGATCTTTGTTCTATTATGGGGTTAAATATTGACTTGTTTATTATTCTGTGAACCTTATTTTTATGTAACATGACTGCTAGCATTTCTGTTGCGTTACATATGCTCCCCCTCCTAAAAAAGTTTAGTTTACCTGAATGAAGTTTAGGTCAAATAAACTCGTCTTTTTCACATGCCTTTTCTTCATTTCATTGTTAATGGTTGACGTTGGGATTTTCAATGTAACTTCATTAGACTAGTATTAATACTTTTTTTTTTTTTTTTAATAATATTTCATCATTTTAATTAACATTCTTGATCATTTTTATTTCTGTAAACATTATTTGTTGGTAGTTGGCCACACTATACAATGATACATTAGTTTTACATCTCTTCTACTTCTACTTATAATTACTATAATCACTGTATTTCTCAATTATTCTTCTGTCAACTAATTTCTTTCTGTTTTCTTCGTCCTACTCCTTTGGAAACTTAATTTATTCTTGCAACTATTCTAATATTCCTTAAATATTTAATTTCCCTAACAATCCCTAACACATGCGTTGGTACAGTTCAGAGAGGCACTGTTTGGCTTCATACTCTGCTGCCCACACCACATTTTAATATAGTACTGCTGGAATTCATCTACAGTCAGCTATAAAATATAATAATAATCTCCTAATAATCTCTTTAATTATTTAATAATAAATATTTGGGGAAAGATTTTTTCTTTGTTGCATTTATATTTTTTCATTACTATTCTTCATATTTCGTAATTCCATTTTAATTCCTTAAACATTCGTTGATATTGACTTAGACAGTTATCATTTGTAGTCATTTTTGTTTTCATTTTTGTTGAGATTGTAATGTTAAGTATCTTCTTCTTTTGTTTTTTTTCTCTGATCACAATATTTTCTAAATAGTTGTTGTGTGATGATCATTATAATTGTATTTTTGACTAAATACATTCCTTAGCCCAACTATTCTTCTTATCGTATTTCATTATTTTGGCTGTTTATTTTTCAATGAATTATGTTTATAAATACTCTTTCTTTCTTGTCTTCTTTAACATTATATTGGTTACATTCAATCGTTTACTGAAATTGTTCCATCATTTGGCAATGTAGTATGTATTTTAGGTCATATGATTTTTTTTTCTTTCTTTATTTTGCATAGGTAAATTTGAGGTAATAACTTTTATCTTGGGGTTCATTCTTCATTATTCACACTATTTCTTTATAAACATTTAATAATAATTATCGCTTTCTTCTGTAATCTTGGGGTTTGTTATTCATTATTCACACTATTTCTTTATAAACATTTAATAATAATTATTGCTTTCTTCTGTAATCTTTAATAAGTTGTTCTTATTGTATTTTAGAATTTAGTGGTAGTATTCAACTCAAATACTTTTTAAATTCCAAGTAATTTTCTTCAAGACTGGTAATAAGTTGTTCTTATTATTTTTAGTTCTTATTCATTAAATAATATTTCCGTATCTTGTCAACTGGTTGCCTGGTCAGTTTTCATAACATCAGTCCCATTTTTCTGGTTGACTGTTTCTTTTTCTAACCATGGTCCATTAATTCGACTGCACCCGTTGTCCGGATGACTGCAGTGTTCATACCAATTTTTTCACTTTTTACGTATCTCTTGTGCATGATACAAAGCCAGTACTGTAACTCGGCTGTTGCAAAGTCTTTATTTAATTCAGGGTATTCAGTTATATTTAACTCCCTTTGAATTATCAGGTATCGTATCTCCTCTATTCTAATATAATTACTTGTATATCCTATCTTTCCATTCCCTTGGATATCTGGACTATTTACCAAATGTTTTACGGGTATCTTCCGTATTAACGATATAATTGACTTGTTTAAATATTCTCTAACCGTTGATATTTTCAAATAAAATTTAAATTTATTTAAAGTTTTTGTGATTGTTCTATGGTGGGTTATTTTGGTTATTTTCATAACGTTTCTTCTATAATTCATGCCTTTACATAACTCCCTTCGCTCATTAATTGGGATGTTAACAGCACTAATTAATCCACCCTTCCTCATCTCCATTTCTTCCTTTGTATAAATTATTTTCTTTCTCCATATTTTCCTTATTTTCTGGATATTCTCTTCTATGGTCAGATTTATTATAATACCTTCGGAAGTGCTGTCTAGTGTTTTAGACATATTCTTTAAACACCTCTCCATTTCTTTATTTGTCTCCTCCTTATATTTATCCACTTCTGGGTTAAGTGTGTCATTATTTTCAAACTTCCCTTCGAAAGTTTCCATTATCTCATTATTTAACTGCTCCTTCTTGTCCTCAATCTGCTTTAAACCTGCTTCGTTCATTTTTTCAATTCTTTCATCCATTCGCCTTAAGTTTTCTTTGTTCATTTGTAGAATTCCTTCCTTCATTTGTTTTAAACCCTCATTATTCCTATCTAACCTTTCGTAAATTTGTTTTGAGGTTTCTTTAATTTCCTCATTTGTTTTGTCGAATTTCTCATCCTGTTTCCTAAATTGTTCCCTTAAGTTTTCCTTATTTTCCTCATTTGTTTTATCTAATTTTTCCTCCAGTCTCTTTGAATTTTCCAATAATAGTTTAAACATCTCCTGCATACTCAAGTCTTCTTTTTGGTTAGGCTTATCTGGTTGATCCCCTTGGGCAACTTCTTCCATTACTTCCTTTTCCTTGTCCGTAATTATTTCAGTTTCCGTTATTTCGTCTGTCTGTTGTTCCATTTCACTGTCTGTTATTAGTTCTATTTCCTGTTCTTGTTCATCTATTTCCTTCTCCGTTTCTCCTGCCCTAATCCTTGATCTACCTCTGGTATGCATGTTTACTCTCCCACAGTTGCCTGCTCTGGTTAAGTAATGTTATTACAATTATAGTTACTTAACTTAAGCCCTACACAAGTTGAGCGCCAATTTGTACAGGTATCTCGGCTCTTACGTTGTCTCTTACGGTCGCGGGATTCTCTTTATTTCCGCCCCAACGTTGCCGGCGTCAATTTGTACAGGTATGGGTTTCCTCTCCTTAAAACCCCACTGTTGGATTTGTCAATTTGTTTTGAATTACTTTAATTATGTAAATCTCGGAGATATTTGGAGTTGTGGGATATATTGGTGTAATTAATTAATATTAACTTAGCTCTTTAAGAAATATCAGTGTTAGTGTGCTTAAAACTTAAACAACTTAATCGTTATTCTACAATTTCATCCAACCCTATTATACCTTGAAGAGAGTTATGTCTAAATTTGTATTTTTACGCTCCCTCTTTGGTGTCAGATAATTCCGCTATAAGCGCTGTAGTATCGGCTCAACGAAACTTATAGGTTATTTCGATGTTTATATTAACCAATTATTCTATACTTATTCAGTTACTTTTTTGTTCCCAGCTCATTAAACCATACTCCAAATAAGAAGATTTTACAAATATATAAAGGTTCTTTATTTGTTTACTTAATTCACATTGAATAAGATATGTTCTAATTAACGTATGCTTGGACTATAGACTTCATGAATCGATTGTTGAATATTCTAATCCTTTATTTAAATTTAGTTATATAGTGTGTTTTGATTTGTAATTAATTTAATTCAGGGTGTGAAGGTTCTTGTAACTGTGGGGAAGATTAAAAATACATAGATAAGAATGCAAGATTTACAAATTTGAAGTGTTGTGTAATTAGTATGATTATTATAATATAATTAACCAGACTCGAACGAAGCAAATCGTGTAGGCGGTTGATCGCTAACTTTACTGTTCTGGACGATTATGCAGTACGGTTTTCTTTCTTCGGTTTAATAAAAGTAATTCTTGTCCTGTCCACTTCGGAATACAGCTTTTTGGATTGATTTACAGCCCGATTGATGTTTCTTCTGCAACGCCAGGATCCAAATAAGTTCTTCTTTCGGTTGAAGCAATTAGTGTTGTTCCGTGTAATTGGAAGGTTATAATTTCTGGTGTAGTGAATATTATTAATTGTGTTACTGTTAATTCTTTCTATTTGATTAATATCTCATCAATTCCCTTCGGATATGGGACAGTTCAAGTTCTTTCTTGTAGACTTCAGTTATTTACTCTCTATTATGATTTCATATTGTAGTGTTATTTGGTTAATCTGTATTGGTGATAGACGTAAATATTGTCATTAGAATTTTGTATTTTTATAATCGTATCTGGTAATTTCGAATATTACGATTAAATAGACTATTCTTGGTTTTTTTTTAATCTCATCACCTTCAGTTCATCCAAGCAATTCCTGTCAAAATCAACAACTTCTTCTCCTTTTTGTCGTCCCTAGCAACACATAATTCCTTCCTTCCACATGTTTTAAATATATAGTGTTTTTTCGTATATTTTTTGCCTATTCTTTATCAATTTGCTATCCTATCGGAATGTAATTTTACCGATAGTTGGTTTATTATTTTCTACACATATTCTGCTGGTTTTTTTATATAAGCCGGTTTTTTTTCTTTTTTATTTTAATCCACTTTCGATATTATATGTTACTAATCGATATCATGGCATTTTGGTATTATCATAATTTGTATAAATTTTATTATATATCATTATTAATTTAATGTTTTTTCTAGCTCTTCAAATCGTATTTATTAATTATTATTAATTGATGTACCTAACCTTTATGTTATGAGTGTTTATTTAGTATTTTTGGCTGTTAGGCCTTTTATTGTAAACTGATCTTCTTGTGTTTATAACTGTTAAACATCTATAGCCCCTTTTACATAAATTCATACATACAATCAAATCTTAACTATTAACATTTATATAAACAATTATTTTTCTATATCTAATAACAATTTTATCTTGATCTATTGATCACATATAATAAAATTCAAATCTATGAACATTGATTAGCTGCTTCACACTTCATTCTACAACAGTCATTGAATAATACAACTTGTTTCATTATCTTTCATTAACTCAACACATATTTGGTATAACATAACATAAACTTTATCATAACATTTGTTGTCACAAAATAATACTTCTTAACTCAAAATTCTTATTTGTTATTACTATAAATTAAATCATTGTTTCATTTTTTTGGTTTGCTTTTCATTAAACATATATCATCAGCTATTATTTAATTTACAGGTTCGTTTATTCTTGTTAACACTACCTTGCATCCTTATTTAATTTTATCTATGATTATAATTGTAATTATTGGATCTTTGTTCTATTATGGGGTTAAATATTGACTTGTTTATTATTCTGTGAACCTTATTTTTATGTAACATGACTGCTAGCATTTCTGTTGCGTTACATATGCTCCCCCTCCTAAAAAAGTTTAGTTTACCTGAATGAAGTTTAGGTCAAATAAACTCGTCTTTTTCACATGCCTTTTCTTCATTTCATTGTTAATGGTTGACGTTGGGATTTTCAATGTAACTTCATTAGACTAGTTTAATACTTTTTTTTTTTTTTTTTTTTAATAACATTTCATCATTTTAATTAACATTCTTGATCATTTTTATTTCTGTAAACATTATTTGTTGGTAGTTGGCCACAATATTCAATGATACATTAGTTTTACATCTCTTCTACTTATAATTACTATAATCACTGTATTTCTCAATTATTCTTCTGTCAACTCATTTCTTTCTGTTTTCTTCGTCCTACTCCTTTGGAAACTTAATTTATTCTTGCAACTATTCTAATATTCCTTAAATATTTAATTTCCCTAACAATCCCTAACACATGCGTTGGTACAGTTCAGAGAGGCACTGTTTGGCTTCATACTCTGCTGCCCACACCACATTTTAATAGTACTGCTGGAATTCATCTACAGTCAGCTATAAAATATAATAATAATCTCCTAATAATCTCTTTAATTATTTAATAATAAATATTTGGGGAAAGATTTTTTCTTTGTTGCATTTATATTTCTTCATTACTATTCTTCATATTTCGTAATTCCATTTTAATGCCTTAAACATTCGTTGATATTGACTTAGACAGTTATCATTTGTAGTCATTTTTGTTTTCATTTTTGTTGAGGTTGTAATGTTAAGTATCTTCTTCGTTTGTTTTTTTTCTCTGATCACAATATTTTCTAAATAGTTGTTGTGTGATGATCATTATAATTGTATTTTTGACTAAATACATTCCTTAGCCCAACTATTCTTCTTATCGTATTTCATTATTTTGGCTGTTTATTTTTCAATGAATTATGTTCATAAATACTCTTTCTTTCTTGTCTTCTTTAACATTATATTGGTTACATTCAATCGTTTACTGAAATTGTTCCATCATTTGGCAATGTAGTATGTATTTTAGGTCATATGATTTTTTTTTTTTTCTTTCTTTATTTTGCATAGGTAAATTTGAGGTAATAACTTTTATCTTGAGGTTCATTCTTCATTATTCACACTATTTCTTTATAAACATTTAATAATAATTATCGCTTTCTTCTGTAATCTTGGGGTTTGTTATTCATTATTCACACTATTTCTTTATAAACATTTAATAATAATTATTGCTTTCTTCTGTAATCTTTAATAAGTTGTTCTTATTGTATTTTAGAATTTAGTGGTAGTATTCAACTCAAATTCTTTTTAAATTCCAAGTAATTTTCTTCAAGACTGGTAATAAGTTGTTCTTATTATTTTTAGTTTTTATTCATTAAATAATATTTCCGTATCTTGTCAACTGGTTGCCTGGTCAGTTTTCATAACATCAGTCCCATTTTTCTGGTTGACTGTTTCTTTTTCTAACCATGGTCCATTAATTCGACTGCACCCGTTGTCCGGATGACTGCAGTGTTCATACCAATTTTTTCACTTTTTACGTATCTCTTGTGCATGATACAAAGCCAGTACTGTAACTCGGCTGTTGCAAAGTCTTTATTTAATTCAGGGTATTCAGTTATATTTAACTCCCTTTGAATTATCAGGTATCGTATCTCCTCTATTCTAATATAATTACTTGTATATCCTATCTTTCCATTCCCTTGGATATCTGGACTATTTACCAAATGTTTTACGGGTATCTTCTGTATTAACGATATAATTGACTTGTTTAAATATTCTCTAACCGTTGATATTTTCAAATAATATTTAAATTTATTTAAAGTTTTTGTGATTGTTCTATGGTGGGTTATTTTGGTTATTTTCATAACGTTCTTCTATAATTCATGCCTTTACATAACTCCCTTCGCTCATTAATTGGGATGTTAACAGCACTAATTAATCCACCCTTCCTCATCTCCATTTCTTCCTTTGTATAAACTATTTTCTTTCTCCATATTTTCCTTATTTTCTGGATATTCTCTTCTATGGTCAGATTTATTATAATACCTTCGGAAGTGCTGTCTAGTGTTTTAGACATATTCTTTAAACACCTCTCCATTTCTTTATTTGTCTCCTCCTTATATTTATCCACTTCTGGGTTAAGTGTGTCATTATTTTCAAACTTCCCTTCGAAAGTTTCCATTATCTCATTATTTAACTGCTCCTTCTTGTCCTCAATCTGCTTTAAACCTGCTTCGTTCATTTTTCCAATTCTTTCATCCATTCGCCTTAAGTTTTCTTTGTTCATTTGTAGGATTCCTTCCTTCATTTGTTTTAAACCCTCATTATTCCTATCTAACCTTTCGTAAATTTGTTTTGAGGTTTCTTTAATTTCCTCATTTGTTTTGTCGAATTTCTCATCCTGTTTCCTAAATTGTTCCCTTAAGTTTTCCTTATTTTCCTCATTTGTTTTATCTAATTTTTCCTCCAGTCTCTTTGAATTTTCCAATAATAGTTTAAAAATCTCCTGCATACTCAAGTCTTCTTTTTGGTTAGGCTTATCTGGATGATCCCCTTGGGCAACTTCTTCCATTACTTCCTTTTCCTTGTCCGTAATTATTTCAGTTTCCGTTATTTCGTCTGTCTGTTGTTCCATTTCACTGTCTGTTATTAGTTCTATTTCCTGTTCTTGTTCATCTATTTCCTTCTCCGTTTCTCCTGCCCTAATCCTTGATCTACCTCTGGTATGCATGTTTACTCTCCCACAGTTGCCTGCTCTGGTTAAGTAATGTTATTATAATTATAGTTACTTAACTTAAGCCCTACACAAGTTGAGCGCCAATTTGTACAGGTATCTCGGCTCTTACGTTGTCTCTTACGGTCGCGGGATTCTCTTTATTTCCGCCCCAACGTTGCCGGCGTCAATTTGTACAGGTATGGGTTTCCTCTCCTTAAAACCCCACTGTTGGATTTGTCAATTTGTTTTGAATTACTTTAATTATGTAAATCTCGGAGATATTTGGAGTTGTGGGATATATTGGTGTAATTAATTAATATTAACTTAGCTCTTTAAGAAATATCAGTGTTAGTGTGCTTAAAACTTAAACAACTTAATCGTTATTCTACAATTTCATCCAACCCTATTATACCTTGAAGAGAGTTATGTCTAAATTTGTATTTTTACGCTCCCTCTTTGGTGTCAGATAATTCCGCTATAAGTGCTGTAGTATCGGCTCAACGAAACTTATAGGTTATTTCGATGTTTATATTAACCAATTATTCTATACTTATTCAGTTACTTTTTTGTTCCCAGCTCATTAAACCATACTCCAAATAACAAGATTTTACAAATATATAAAGGTTCTTTATTTGTTTACTTAATTCACATTGAATAAGATATGTTCTAATTAACATATGCTTGGACTATAGACTTCATGAATCGATTGTTGAATATTCTAATCCTTTATTTAAATTTAGTTATATAGTGTGTTTTGATTTGTAATTAATTTAATTCAGGGTGTGAAGGTTCTTGTAACTGTGGGGAAGAATAAAAATACATAGATAAGAATGCAAGATTTACAAATTTGAAGTGTTGTGTAATTAGTATGATTATTATAATATAATTTACCAGACTCGAACGAAGCAAATCGTGTAGGCGGTTGATCGCTAACTTTACTGTTCTGGACGATTATGCAGTACGGTTTTCTTTCTTCGGTTTAATAAAAGTAATTCTTGTCCTGTCCACTTCGGAATACAGCTTTTTGGATTGATTTACAGCCCGATTGATGTTTCTTCTGCAACGCCAGGATCCAAATAAGTTCTTCTTTCGGTTGAAGCAATTAGTGTTGTTCCGTGTAATTGGAAGGTTATAATTTCTGGTGTAGTGAATATTATTAATTGTGTTACTGTTAATTCTTTCTATTTGATTAATATCTCATCAATTCCCTTCGGATATGGGACAGTTCAAGTTCTTTCTTGTAGACTTCAGTTATTTACTCTCTATTATGATTTCATATTGTAGTGTTATTTGGTTAATCTGTATTGGTGATAGACGTAAATATTGTCATTAGAATTTTGTATTTTTATAATCGTATCTGGTAATTTCGAATATTACGATTAAATAGATTATTCTTGGTTTTTTTTTAATCTCATCACCTTCAGTTCATCCAAGCAATTCCTGTCAAAATCAACAACTTCTTCTCCTTTTTGTCGTCCCTAGCAACACATAATTCCTTCCTTCCACATGTTTTAAATATATAGTGTTTATTTCATATATTTTTTGTCTATTCTTTATCAATTTGCTATCCTATCGGAATGTAATTTTACCGATAGTTGGTTTATTATTTTCTACACATATTCTGCTGGTTTTTTTATATAAGCCGGTTTTTTTTTCTTTTTTATATTTAATCCACTTTCGATATTACATGTTATTAATCGATATCATGGCATTTTGGTATTATCATAATTTGTATAAATTTTATTATATATCATTATTAATTTAATGTTTTTTCTAGCTCTTCAAATCGTATTTATTAATTATTATTAATTGATGTACCTAACCTTTATGTTATGAGTGTTTATTTAGTATTTTTGCTGTTAGGCCTTTTATTGTAAACTGATCTTCCTGTGTTTATAACTGTTAAACATCTATAGCCCCTTTTACATAAATTCATACATACAATCAAATCTTAACTATTAACATTTATATAAACAATTATTTTTCTATATCTAATAACAATTTTATCTTGATCTATTGATCACATATAATAAAATTCAAATCTATGAGCATTGATTAGCTGCTTCACACTTCATTCTACAACAGTCATTGAATAATACAACTTGTTTCATTATCTTTCATTAACTCAACACATATTTGGTATAACATAACATAAACTTTATCATAACATTTGTTGTCACAAAATAATACTTCTTAACTCAAAATTCTTATTTGTTATTACTATAAATTAAATCATTGTTTCATTTTTTTTGGTTTGCTTTTCATTAAACATATATCATCAGCTATTATTTAATTTACAGGTTCGTTTATTCTTGTTAACACTACCTTGCATCCTTATTTAATTTTATCTATGATTATAATTGTAATTATTGAATCTTTGTTCTATTATGGGGTTAAATATTGACTTGTTTATTATTCTGTGAACCTTATTTTTATGTAACATGACTGCTAGCATTTCTGTTGCGTTACATATGCTCCCCCTCCTAAAAAAGTTTAGTTTACCTGAATGAAGTTTAGGTCAAATAAACTCGTCTTTTTCACATGCCTTTTCTTCATTTCATTGTTAATGGTTGACGTTGGGATTTTCAATGTAACTTCATTAGACTAGTTTAATACTTTTTTTTTTTTTTTTTTTTAATAACATTTCATCATTTTAATTAACATTCTTGATCATTTTTATTTCTGTAAACATTATTTGTTGGTAGTTGGCCACAATATTCAATGATACATTAGTTTTACATCTCTTCTACTTATAATTACTATAATCACTGTATTTCTCAATTATTCTTCTGTCAACTCATTTCTTTCTGTTTTCTTCGTCCTACTCCTTTGGAAACTTAATTTATTCTTGCAACTATTCTAATATTCCTTAAATATTTAATTTCCCTAACAATCCCTAACACATGCGTTGGTACAGTTCAGAGAGGCACTGTTTGGCTTCATACTCTGCTGCCCACACCACATTTTAATATAGTACTGCTGGAATTCATCTACAGTCAGCTATAAAATATAATAATAATCTCCTAATAATCTCTTTAATTATTTAATAATAAATATTTGGGGAAAGATTTTTTCTTTGTTGCATTTATATTTCTTCATTACTATTCTTCATATTTCGTAATTCCATTTTAATGCCTCAAACATTCGTTGATATTGACTTAGACAGTTATCATTTGTAGTCATTTTTGTTTTCATTTTTGTTGAGATTGTAATGTTAAGTATCTTCTTCGTTTGTTTTTTTTCTCTGATCACAATATTTTCTAAATAGTTGTTGTGTGATGATCATTATAATTGTATTTTTGACTAAATACATTCCTTAGCCCAACTATTCTTCTTATCGTATTTCATTATTTTGGCTGTTTATTTTTCAATGAATTATGTTCATAAATACTCTTTCTTTCTTGTCTTCTTTAACATTATATTGGTTACATTCAATCGTTTACTGAAATTGTTCCATCATTTGGCAATGTAGTATGTATTTTAGGTCATATGATTTTTTTTTTTCTTTCTTTATTTTGCATAGGTAAATTTGAGGTAATAACTTTTATCTTGGGGTTCATTCTTCATTATTCACACTATTTCTTTATAAACATTTAATAATAATTATCGCTTTCTTCTGTAATCTTGGGGTTTGTTATTCATTATTCACACTATTTCTTTATAAACATTTAATAATAATTATTGCTTTCTTCTGTAATCTTTAATAAGTTGTTCTTATTGTATTTTAGAATTTAGTGGTAGTATTCAACTCAAATTCTTTTTAAATTCCAAGTAATTTTCTTCAAGACTGGTAATAAGTTGTTCTTATTATTTTTAGTTTTTATTCATTAAATAATATTTCCGTATCTTGTCAACTGGTTGCCTGGTCAGTTTTCATAACATCAGTCCCATTTTTCTGGTTGACTGTTTCTTTTTCTAACCATGGTCCATTAATTCGACTGCACCCGTTGTCCGGATGACTGCAGTGTTCATACCAATTTTTTCACTTTTTACGTATCTCTTGTGCATGATACAAAGCCAGTACTGTAACTCGGCTGTTGCAAAGTCTTTATTTAATTCAGGGTATTCAGTTATATTTAACTCCCTTTGAATTATCAGGTATCGTATCTCCTCTATTCTAATATAATTACTTGTATATCCTATCTTTCCATTCCCTTGGATATCTGGACTATTTACCAAATGTTTTACGGGTATCTTCTGTATTAACGATATAATTGACTTGTTTAAATATTCTCTAACCGTTGATATTTTCAAATAATATTTAAATTTATTTAAAGTTTTTGTGATTGTTCTATGGTGGGTTATTTTGGTTATTTTCATAACGTTCTTCTATAATTCATGCCTTTACATAACTCCCTTCGCTCATTAATTGGGATGTTAACAGCACTAATTAATCCACCCTTCCTCATCTCCATTTCTTCCTTTGTATAAACTATTTTCTTTCTCCATATTTTCCTTATTTTCTGGATATTCTCTTCTATGGTCAGATTTATTATAATACCTTCGGAAGTGCTGTCTAGTGTTTTAGACATATTCTTTAAACACCTCTCCATTTCTTTATTTGTCTCCTCCTTATATTTATCCACTTCTGGGTTAAGTGTGTCATTATTTTCAAACTTCCCTTCGAAAGTTTCCATTATCTCATTATTTAACTGCTCCTTCTTGTCCTCAATCTGCTTTAAACCTGCTTCGTTCATTTTTCCAATTCTTTCATCCATTCGCCTTAAGTTTTCTTTGTTCATTTGTAGGATTCCTTCCTTCATTTGTTTTAAACCCTCATTATTCCTATCTAACCTTTCGTAAATTTGTTTTGAGGTTTCTTTAATTTCCTCATTTGTTTTGTCGAATTTCTCATCCTGTTTCCTAAATTGTTCCCTTAAGTTTTCCTTATTTTCCTCATTTGTTTTATCTAATTTTTCCTCCAGTCTCTTTGAATTTTCCAATAATAGTTTAAACATCTCCTGCATACTCAAGTCTTCTTTTTGGTTAGGCTTATCTGGATGATCCCCTTGGGTAACTTCTTCCATTACTTCCTTTTCCTTGTCCGTAATTATTTCAGTTTCCGTTATTTCGTCTGTCTGTTGTTCCATTTCACTGTCTGTTATTAGTTCTATTTCCTGTTCTTGTTCATCTATTTCCTTCTCCGTTTCTCCTGCCCTAATCCTTGATCTACCTCTGGTATGCATGTTTACTCTCCCACAGTTGCCTGCTCTGGTTAAGTAATGTTATTATAATTATAGTTACTTAACTTAAGCCCTACACAAGTTGAGCGCCAATTTGTACAGGTATCTCGGCTCTTACGTTGTCTCTTACGGTCGCGGGATTCTCTTTATTTCCGCCCCAACGTTGCCGGCGTCAATTTGTACAGGTATGGGTTTCCTCTCCTTAAAACCCCACTGTTGGATTTGTCAATTTGTTTTGAATTACTTTAATTATGTAAATCTCGGAGATATTTGGAGTTGTGGGATATATTGGTGTAATTAATTAATATTAACTTAGCTCTTTAAGAAATATCAGTGTTAGTGTGCTTAAAACTTAAACAACTTAATCGTTATTCTACAATTTCATCCAACCCTATTATACCTTGAAGAGAGTTATGTCTAAATTTGTATTTTTACGCTCCCTCTTTGGTGTCAGATAATTCCGCTATAAGTGCTGTAGTATCGGCTCAACGAAACTTATAGGTTATTTCGATGTTTATATTAACCAATTATTCTATACTTATTCAGTTACTTTTTTGTTCCCAGCTCATTAAACCATACTCCAAATAACAAGATTTTACAAATATATAAAGGTTCTTTATTTGTTTACTTAATTCACATTGAATAAGATATGTTCTAATTAACATATGCTTGGACTATAGACTTCATGAATCGATTGTTGAATATTCTAATCCTTTATTTAAATTTAGTTATATAGTGTGTTTTTATTTGTAATTAATTTAATTCAGGGTGTGAAGGTTCTTGTAACTGTGGGGAAGAATAAAAATACATAGATAAGAATGCAAGATTTACAAATTTGAAGTGTTGTGTAATTAGTATGATTATTATAATATAATTTACCAGACTCGAACGAAGCAAATCGTGTAGGCGGTTGATCGCTAACTTCACTGTTCTGGACGATTATGCAGTACGGTTTTCTTTCTTCGGTTTAATAAAAGTAATTCTTGTCCTGTCCACTTCGGAATACAGCTTTTTGGATTGATTTACAGCCCGATTGATGTTTCTTCTGCAACGCCAGGATCCAAATAAGTTCTTCTTTCGGTTGAAGCAATTAGTGTTGTTCCGTGTAATTGGAAGGTTATAATTTCTGGTGTAGTGAATATTATTAATTGTGTTACTGTTAATTCTTTCTATTTGATTAATATCTCATCAATTCCCTTCGGATATGGGACAGTTCAATTTCTATCTTGTAGACTTCAGTTATTTACTCTCTATTATGATTTCATATTGTAGTGTTATTTGGTTAATCTGTATTGGTGATAGACGTAAATATTGTCATTAGAATTTTGTATTTTTATAATCGTATCTGGTAATTTCGAATATTACGATTAAATAGATTATTCTTGGTTTTTTTTTAATCTCATCACCTTCAGTTCATCCAAGCAATTCCTGTCAAAATCAACAACTTCTTCTCCTTTTTGTCGTCCCTAGCAACACATAATTCCTTCCTTCCACATGTTTTAAATATATAGTGTTTATTTCATATATTTTTTGTCTATTCTTTATCAATTTGCTATCCTATCGGAATGTAATTTTACCGATAGTTGGTTTATTATTTTCTACACATATTCTGCTGGTTTTTTTATATAAGCCGGTTTTTTTTTCTTTTTTATATTTAATCCACTTTCGATATTACATGTTATTAATCGATATCATGGCATTTTGGTATTATCATAATTTGTATAAATTTTATTATATATCATTATTAATTTAATGTTTTTTCTAGCTCTTCAAATCGTATTTATTAATTATTATTAATTGATGTACCTAACCTTTATGTTATGAGTGTTTATTTAGTATTTTTGCTGTTAGGCCTTTTATTGTAAACTGATCTTCCTGTGTTTATAACTGTTAAACATCTATAGCCCCTTTTACATAAATTCATACATACAATCAAATCTTAACTATTAACATTTATATAAACAATTATTTTTCTATATCTAATAACAATTTTATCTTGATCTATTGATCACATATAATAAAATTCAAATCTATGAACATTGATTAGCTGCTTCACACTTCATTCTACAACAGTCATTGAATAATACAACTTGTTTCATTATCTTTCATTAACTCAACACATATTTGGTATAACATAACATAAACTTTATCATAACATTTGTTGTCACAAAATAATACTTCTTAACTCAAAATTCTTATTTGTTATTACTATAAATTAAATCATTGTTTCATTTTTTTTGGTTTGCTTTTCATTAAACATATATCATCAGCTATTATTTAATTTACAGGTTCGTTTATTCTTGTTAACACTACCTTGCATCCTTATTTAATTTTATCTATGATTATAATTGTAATTATTGAATCTTTGTTCTATTATGGGGTTAAATATTGACTTGTTTATTATTCTGTGAACCTTATTTTTATGTAACATGACTGCTAGCATTTCTGTTGCGTTACATATGCTCCCCCTCCTAAAAAAGTTTAGTTTACCTGAATGAAGTTTAGGTCAAATAAACTCGTCTTTTTCACATGCCTTTTCTTCATTTCATTGTTAATGGTTGACGTTGGGATTTTCAATGTAACTTCATTAGACTAGTTTAATACTTTTTTTTTTTTTTTTTTTTTAATAACATTTCATCATTTTAATTAACATTCTTGATCATTTTTATTTCTGTAAACATTATTTGTTGGTAGTTGGCCACAATATTCAATGATACATTAGTTTTACATCTCTTCTACTTATAATTACTATAATCACTGTATTTCTCAATTATTCTTCTGTCAACTCATTTCTTTCTGTTTTCTTCGTCCTACTCCTTTGGAAACTTAATTTATTCTTGCAACTATTCTAATATTCCTTAAATATTTAATTTCCCTAACAATCCCTAACACATGCGTTGGTACAGTTCAGAGAGGCACTGTTTGGCTTCATACTCTGCTGCCCACACCACATTTTAATATAGTACTGCTGGAATTCATCTACAGTCAGCTATAAAATATAATAATAATCTCCTAATAATCTCTTTAATTATTTAATAATAAATATTTGGGGAAAGATTTTTTCTTTGTTGCATTTATATTTCTTCATTACTATTCTTCATATTTCGTAATTCCATTTTAATGCCTTAAACATTCGTTGATATTGACTTAGACAGTTATCATTTGTAGTCATTTTTGTTTTCATTTTTGTTGAGATTGTAATGTTAAGTATCTTCTTCGTTTGTTTTTTTTCTCTGATCACAATATTTTCTAAATAGTTGTTGTGTGATGATCATTATAATTGTATTTTTGACTAAATACATTCCTTAGCCCAACTATTCTTCTTATCGTATTTCATTATTTTGGCTGTTTATTTTTCAATGAATTATGTTCATAAATACTCTTTCTTTCTTGTCTTCTTTAACATTATATTGGTTACATTCAATCGTTTACTGAAATTGTTCCATCATTTGGCAATGTAGTATGTATTTTAGGTCATATGATTTTTTTTTTTCTTTCTTTATTTTGCATAGGTAAATTTGAGGTAATAACTTTTATCTTGGGGTTCATTCTTCATTATTCACACTATTTCTTTATAAACATTTAATAATAATTATCGCTTTCTTCTGTAATCTTGGGGTTTGTTATTCATTATTCACACTATTTCTTTATAAACATTTAATAATAATTATTGCTTTCTTCTGTAATCTTTAATAAGTTGTTCTTATTGTATTTTAGAATTTAGTGGTAGTATTCAACTCAAATTCTTTTTAAATTCCAAGTAATTTTCTTCAAGACTGGTAATAAGTTGTTCTTATTATTTTTAGTTTTTATTCATTAAATAATATTTCCGTATCTTGTCAACTGGTTGCCTGGTCAGTTTTCATAACATCAGTCCCATTTTTCTGGTTGACTGTTTCTTTTTCTAACCATGGTCCATTAATTCGACTGCACCCGTTGTCCGGATGACTGCAGTGTTCATACCAATTTTTTCACTTTTTACGTATCTCTTGTGCATGATACAAAGCCAGTACTGTAACTCGGCTGTTGCAAAGTCTTTATTTAATTCAGGGTATTCAGTTATATTTAACTCCCTTTGAATTATCAGGTATCGTATCTCCTCTATTCTAATATAATTACTTGTATATCCTATCTTTCCATTCCCTTGGATATCTGGACTATTTACCAAATGTTTTACGGGTATCTTCTGTATTAACGATATAATTGACTTGTTTAAATATTCTCTAACCGTTGATATTTTCAAATAATATTTAAATTTATTTAAAGTTTTTGTGATTGTTCTATGGTGGGTTATTTTGGTTATTTTCATAACGTTCTTCTATAATTCATGCCTTTACATAACTCCCTTCGCTCATTAATTGGGATGTTAACAGCACTAATTAATCCACCCTTCCTCATCTCCATTTCTTCCTTTGTATAAACTATTTTCTTTCTCCATATTTTCCTTATTTTCTGGATATTCTCTTCTATGGTCAGATTTATTATAATACCTTCGGAAGTGCTGTCTAGTGTTTTAGACATATTCTTTAAACACCTCTCCATTTCTTTATTTGTCTCCTCCTTATATTTATCCACTTCTGGGTTAAGTGTGTCATTATTTTCAAACTTCCCTTCGAAAGTTTCCATTATCTCATTATTTAACTGCTCCTTCTTGTCCTCAATCTGCTTTAAACCTGCTTCGTTCATTTTTCCAATTCTTTCATCCATTCGCCTTAAGTTTTCTTTGTTCATTTGTAGGATTCCTTCCTTCATTTGTTTTAAACCCTCATTATTCCTATCTAACCTTTCGTAAATTTGTTTTGAGGTTTCTTTAATTTCCTCATTTGTTTTGTCGAATTTCTCATCCTGTTTCCTAAATTGTTCCCTTAAGTTTTCCTTATTTTCCTCATTTGTTTTATCTAATTTTTCCTCCAGTCTCTTTGAATTTTCCAATAATAGTTTAAACATCTCCTGCATACTCAAGTCTTCTTTTTGGTTAGGCTTATCTGGATGATCCCCTTGGGCAACTTCTTCCATTACTTCCTTTTCCTTGTCCGTAATTATTTCAGTTTCCGTTATTTCGTCTGTCTGTTGTTCCATTTCACTGTCTGTTATTAGTTCTATTTCCTGTTCTTGTTCATCTATTTCCTTCTCCGTTTCTCCTGCCCTAATCCTTGATCTACCTCTGGTATGCATGTTTACTCTCCCACAGTTGCCTGCTCTGGTTAAGTAATGTTATTATAATTATAGTTACTTAACTTAAGCCCTACACAAGTTGAGCGCCAATTTGTACAGGTATCTCGGCTCTTACGTTGTCTCTTACGGTCGCGGGATTCTCTTTATTTCCGCCCCAACGTTGCCGGCGTCAATTTGTACAGGTATGGGTTTCCTCTCCTTAAAACCCCACTGTTGGATTTGTCAATTTGTTTTGAATTACTTTAATTATGTAAATCTCAGAGATATTTGGAGTTGTGGGATATATTGGTGTAATTAATTAATATTAACTTAGCTCTTTAAGAAATATCAGTGTTAGTGTGCTTAAAACTTAAACAACTTAATCGTTATTCTACAATTTCATCCAACCCTATTATACCTTGAAGAGAGTTATGTCTAAATTTGTATTTTTACGCTCCCTCTTTGGTGTCAGATAATTCCGCTATAAGTGCTGTAGTATCGGCTCAACGAAACTTATAGGTTATTTCGATGTTTATATTAACCAATTATTCTATACTTATTCAGTTACTTTTTTGTTCCCAGCTCATTAAACCATACTCCAAATAACAAGATTTTACAAATATATAAAGGTTCTTTATTTGTTTACTTAATTCACATTGAATAAGATATGTTCTAATTAACATATGCTTGGACTATAGACTTCATGAATCGATTGTTGAATATTCTAATCCTTTATTTAAATTTAGTTATATAGTGTGTTTTCATTTGTAATTAATTTAATTCAGGGTGTGAAGGTTCTTGTAACTGTGGGGAAGAATAAAAATACATAGATAAGAATGCAAGATTTACAAATTTGAAGTGTTGTGTAATTAGTATGATTATTATAATATAATTTACCAGACTCGAACGAAGCAAATCGTGTAGGCGGTTGATCGCTAACTTCACTGTTCTGGACGATTATGCAGTACGGTTTTCTTTCTTCGGTTTAATAAAAGTAATTCTTGTCCTGTCCACTTCGGAATACAGCTTTTTGGATTGATTTACAGCCCGATTGATGTTTCTTCTGCAACGCCAGGATCCAAATAAGTTCTTCTTTCGGTTGAAGCAATTAGTGTTGTTCCGTGTAATTGGAAGGTTATAATTTCTGGTGTAGTGAATATTATTAATTGTGTTACTGTTAATTCTTTCTATTTGATTAATATCTCATCAATTCCCTTCGGATATGGGACAGTTCAATTTCTATCTTGTAGACTTCAGTTATTTACTCTCTATTATGATTTCATATTGTAGTGTTATTTGGTTAATCTGTATTGGTGATAGACGTAAATATTGTCATTAGAATTTTGTATTTTTATAATCGTATCTGGTAATTTCGAATATTACGATTAAATAGATTATTCTTGGTTTTTTTTTAATCTCATCACCTTCAGTTCATCCAAGCAATTCCTGTCAAAATCAACAACTTCTTCTCCTTTTTGTCGTCCCTAGCAACACATAATTCCTTCCTTCCACATGTTTTAAATATATAGTGTTTATTTCATATATTTTTTGTCTATTCTTTATCAATTTGCTATCCTATCGGAATGTAATTTTACCGATAGTTGGTTTATTATTTTCTACACATATTCTGCTGGTTTTTTTATATAAGCCGGTTTTTTTTTCTTTTTTATATTTAATCCACTTTCGATATTACATGTTATTAATCGATATCATGGCATTTTGGTATTATCATAATTTGTATAAATTTTATTATATATCATTATTAATTTAATGTTTTTTCTAGCTCTTCAAATCGTATTTATTAATTATTATTAATTGATGTACCTAACCTTTATGTTATGAGTGTTTATTTAGTATTTTTGCTGTTAGGCCTTTTATTGTAAACTGATCTTCCTGTGTTTATAACTGTTAAACATCTATAGCCCCTTTTACATAAATTCATACATACAATCAAATCTTAACTATTAACATTTATATAAACAATTATTTTTCTATATCTAATAACAATTTTATCTTGATCTATTGATTACATATAATAAAATTCAAATCTATGAACATTGATTAGCTGCTTCACACTTCATTCTACAACAGTCATTGAATAATACAACTTGTTTCATTATCTTTCATTAACTCAACACATATTTGGTATAACATAACATAAACTTTATCATAACATTTGTTGTCACAAAATAATACTTCTTAACTCAAAATTCTTATTTGTTATTACTATAAATTAAATCATTGTTTCATTTTTTTTGGTTTGCTTTTCATTAAACATATATCATCAGCTATTATTTAATTTACAGGTTCGTTTATTCTTGTTAACACTACCTTGCATCCTTATTTAATTTTATCTATGATTATAATTGTAATTATTGAATCTTTGTTCTATTATGGGGTTAAATATTGACTTGTTTATTATTCTGTGAACCTTATTTTTATGTAACATGACTGCTAGCATTTCTGTTGCGTTACATATGCTCCCCCTCCTAAAAAAGTTTAGTTTACCTGAATGAAGTTTAGGTCAAATAAACTCGTCTTTTTCACATGCCTTTTCTTCATTTCATTGTTAATGGTTGACGTTGGGATTTTCAATGTAACTTCATTAGACTAGTTTAATACTTTTTTTTTTTTTTTTTTTTTTAATAACATTTCATCATTTTAATTAACATTCTTGATCATTTTTATTTCTGTAAACATTATTTGTTGGTAGTTGGCCACAATATTCAATGATACATTAGTTTTACATCTCTTCTACTTATAATTACTATAATCACTGTATTTCTCAATTATTCTTCTGTCAACTCATTTCTTTCTGTTTTCTTCGTCCTACTCCTTTGGAAACTTAATTTATTCTTGCAACTATTCTAATATTCCTTAAATATTTAATTTCCCTAACAATCCCTAACACATGCGTTGGTACAGTTCAGAGAGGCACTGTTTGGCTTCATACTCTGCTGCCCACACCACATTTTAATAGTACTGCTGGAATTCATCTACAGTCAGCTATAAAATATAATAATAATCTCCTAATAATCTCTTTAATTATTTAATAATAAATATTTGGGGAAAGATTTTTTCTTTGTTGCATTTATATTTCTTCATTACTATTCTTCATATTTCGTAATTCCATTGTAATGCCTTAAACATTCGTTGATATTGACTTAGACAGTTATCATTTGTAGTCATTTTTGTTTTCATTTTTGTTGAGATTGTAATGTTAAGTATCTTCTTCGTTTGTTTTTTTTCTCTGATCACAATATTTTCTAAATAGTTGTTGTGTGATGATCATTATAATTGTATTTTTGACTAAATACATTCCTTAGCCCAACTATTCTTCTTATCGTATTTCATTATTTTGGCTGTTTATTTTTCAATGAATTATGTTCATAAATACTCTTTCTTTCTTGTCTTCTTTAACATTATATTGGTTACATTCAATCGTTTACTGAAATTGTTCCATCATTTGGCAATGTAGTATGTATTTTAGGTCATATGATTTTTTTTTTTCTTTCTTTATTTTGCATAGGTAAATTTGAGGTAATAACTTTTATCTTGGGGTTCATTCTTCATTATTCACACTATTTCTTTATAAACATTTAATAATAATTATCGCTTTCTTCTGTAATCTTGGGGTTTGTTATTCATTATTCACACTATTTCTTTATAAACATTTAATAATAATTATTGCTTTCTTCTGTAATCTTTAATAAGTTGTTCTTATTGTATTTTAGAATTTAGTGGTAGTATTCAACTCAAATTCTTTTTAAATTCCAAGTAATTTTCTTCAAGACTGGTAATAAGTTGTTCTTATTATTTTTAGTTTTTATTCATTAAATAATATTTCCGTATCTTGTCAACTGGTTGCCTGGTCAGTTTTCATAACATCAGTCCCATTTTTCTGGTTGACTGTTTCTTTTTCTAACCATGGTCCATTAATTCGACTGCACCCGTTGTCCGGATGACTGCAGTGTTCATACCAATTTTTTCACTTTTTACGTATCTCTTGTGCATGATACAAAGCCAGTACTGTAACTCGGCTGTTGCAAAGTCTTTATTTAATTCAGGGTATTCAGTTATATTTAACTCCCTTTGAATTATCAGGTATCGTATCTCCTCTATTCTAATATAATTACTTGTATATCCTATCTTTCCATTCCCTTGGATATCTGGACTATTTACCAAATGTTTTACGGGTATCTTCTGTATTAACGATATAATTGACTTGTTTAAATATTCTCTAACCGTTGATATTTTCAAATAATATTTAAATTTATTTAAAGTTTTGTGATTGTTCTATGGTGGGTTATTTTGGTTATTTTCATAACGTTCTTCTATAATTCATGCCTTTACATAACTCCCTTCGCTCATTAATTGGGATGTTAACAGCACTAATTAATCCACCCTTCCTCATCTCCATTTCTTCCTTTGTATAAACTATTTTCTTTCTCCATATTTTCCTTATTTTCTGGATATTCTCTTCTATGGTCAGATTTATTATAATACCTTCGGAAGTGCTGTCTAGTGTTTTAGACATATTCTTTAAACACCTCTCCATTTCTTTATTTGTCTCCTCCTTATATTTATCCACTTCTGGGTTAAGTGTGTCATTATTTTCAAACTTCCCTTCGAAAGTTTCCATTATCTCATTATTTAACTGCTCCTTCTTGTCCTCAATCTGCTTTAAACCTGCTTCGTTCATTTTTCCAATTCTTTCATCCATTCGCCTTAAGTTTTCTTTGTTCATTTGTAGGATTCCTTCCTTCATTTGTTTTAAACCCTCATTATTCCTATCTAACCTTTCGTAAATTTGTTTTGAGGTTTCTTTAATTTCCTCATTTGTTTTGTCGAATTTCTCATCCTGTTTCCTAAATTGTTCCCTTAAGTTTTCCTTATTTTCCTCATTTGTTTTATCTAATTTTTCCTCCAGTCTCTTTGAATTTTCCAATAATAGTTTAAACATCTCCTGCATACTCAAGTCTTCTTTTTGGTTAGGCTTATCTGGATGATCCCCTTGGGCAACTTCTTCCATTACTTCCTTTTCCTTGTCCGTAATTATTTCAGTTTCCGTTATTTCGTCTGTCTGTTGTTCCATTTCACTGTCTGTTATTAGTTCTATTTCCTGTTCTTGTTCATCTATTTCCTTCTCCGTTTCTCCTGCCCTAATCCTTGATCTACCTCTGGTATGCATGTTTACTCTCCCACAGTTGCCTGCTCTGGTTAAGTAATGTTATTATAATTATAGTTACTTAACTTAAGCCCTACACAAGTTGAGCGCCAATTTGTACAGGTATCTCGGCTCTTACGTTGTCTCTTACGGTCGCGGGATTCTCTTTATTTCCGCCCCAACGTTGCCGGCGTCAATTTGTACAGGTATGGGTTTCCTGTCCTTAAAACCCCACTGTTGGATTTGTCAATTTGTTTTGAATTACTTTAATTATGTAAATCTCGGAGATATTTGGAGTTGTGGGATATATTGGTGTAATTAATTAATATTAACTTAGCTCTTTAAGAAATATCAGTGTTAGTGTGCTTAAAACTTAAACAACTTAATCGTTATTCTACAATTTCATCCAACCCTATTATACCTTGAAGAGAGTTATGTCTAAATTTGTATTTTTACGCTCCCTCTTTGGTGTCAGATAATTCCGCTATAAGTGCTGTAGTATCGGCTCAACGAAACTTATAGGTTATTTCGATGTTTATATTAACCAATTATTCTATACTTATTCAGTTACTTTTTTGTTCCCAGCTCATTAAACCATACTCCAAATAACAAGATTTTACAAATATATAAAGGTTCTTTATTTGTTTACTTAATTCACATTGAATAAGATATGTTCTAATTAACATATGCTTGGACTATAGACTTCATGAATCGATTGTTGAATATTCTAATCCTTTATTTAAATTTAGTTATATAGTGTGTTTTTATTTGTAATTAATTTAATTCAGGGTGTGAAGGTTCTTGTAACTGTGGGGAAGAATAAAAATACATAGATAAGAATGCAAGATTTACAAATTTGAAGTGTTGTGTAATTAGTATGATTATTATAATATAATTTACCAGACTCGAACGAAGCAAATCGTGTAGGCGGTTGATCGCTAACTTCACTGTTCTGGACGATTATGCAGTACGGTTTTCTTTCTTCGGTTTAATAAAAGTAATTCTTGTCCTGTCCACTTCGGAATACAGCTTTTTGGATTGATTTACAGCCCGATTGATGTTTCTTCTGCAACGCCAGGATCCAAATAAGTTCTTCTTTCGGTTGAAGCAATTAGTGTTGTTCCGTGTAATTGGAAGGTTATAATTTCTGGTGTAGTGAATATTATTAATTGTGTTACTGTTAATTCTTTCTATTTGATTAATATCTCATCAATTCCCTTCGGATATGGGACAGTTCAATTTCTATCTTGTAGACTTCAGTTATTTACTCTCTATTATGATTTCATATTGTAGTGTTATTTGGTTAATCTGTATTGGTGATAGACGTAAATATTGTCATTAGAATTTTGTATTTTTATAATCGTATCTGGTAATTTCGAATATTACGATTAAATAGATTATTCTTGGTTTTTTTTTAATCTCATCACCTTCAGTTCATCCAAGCAATTCCTGTCAAAATCAACAACTTCTTCTCCTTTTTGTCGTCCCTAGCAACACATAATTCCTTCCTTCCACATGTTTTAAATATATAGTGTTTATTTCATATATTTTTTGTCTATTCTTTATCAATTTGCTATCCTATCGGAATGTAATTTTACCGATAGTTGGTTTATTATTTTCTACACATATTCTGCTGGTTTTTTTATATAAGCCGGTTTTTTTTTCTTTTTTATATTTAATCCACTTTCGATATTACATGTTATTAATCGATATCATGGCATTTTGGTATTATCATAATTTGTATAAATTTTATTATATATCATTATTAATTTAATGTTTTTTCTAGCTCTTCAAATCGTATTTATTAATTATTATTAATTGATGTACCTAACCTTTATGTTATGAGTGTTTATTTAGTATTTTTGCTGTTAGGCCTTTTATTGTAAACTGATCTTCCTGTGTTTATAACTGTTAAACATCTATAGCCCCTTTTACATAAATTCATACATACAATCAAATCTTAACTATTAACATTTATATAAACAATTATTTTTCTATATCTAATAACAATTTTATCTTGATCTATTGATCACATATAATAAAATTCAAATCTATGAACATTGATTAGCTGCTTCACACTTCATTCTACAACAGTCATTGAATAATACAACTTGTTTCATTATCTTTCATTAACTCAACACATATTTGGTATAACATAACATAAACTTTATCATAACATTTGTTGTCACAAAATAATACTTCTTAACTCAAAATTCTTATTTGTTATTACTATAAATTAAATCATTGTTTCATTTTTTTTGGTTTGCTTTTCATTAAACATATATCATCAGCTATTATTTAATTTACAGGTTCGTTTATTCTTGTTAACACTACCTTGCATCCTTATTTAATTTTATCTATGATTATAATTGTAATTATTGAATCTTTGTTCTATTATGGGGTTAAATATTGACTTGTTTATTATTCTGTGAACCTTATTTTTATGTAACATGACTGCTAGCATTTCTGTTGCGTTACATATGCTCCCCCTCCTAAAAAAGTTTAGTTTACCTGAATGAAGTTTAGGTCAAATAAACTCGTCTTTTTCACATGCCTTTTCTTCATTTCATTGTTAATGGTTGACGTTGGGATTTTCAATGTAACTTCATTAGACTAGTTTAATACTTTTTTTTTTTTTTTTTTTTTAATAACATTTCATCATTTTAATTAACATTCTTGATCATTTTTATTTCTGTAAACATTATTTGTTGGTAGTTGGCCACAATATTCAATGATACATTAGTTTTACATCTCTTCTACTTATAATTACTATAATCACTGTATTTCTCAATTATTCTTCTGTCAACTCATTTCTTTCTGTTTTCTTCGTCCTACTCCTTTGGAAACTTAATTTATTCTTGCAACTATTCTAATATTCCTTAAATATTTAATTTCCCTAACAATCCCTAACACATGCGTTGGTACAGTTCAGAGAGGCACTGTTTGGCTTCATACTCTGCTGCCCACACCACATTTTAATATAGTACTGCTGGAATTCATCTACAGTCAGCTATAAAATATAATAATAATCTCCTAATAATCTCTTTAATTATTTAATAATAAATATTTGGGGAAAGATTTTTTCTTTGTTGCATTTATATTTCTTCATTACTATTCTTCATATTTCGTAATTCCATTTTAATGCCTTAAACATTCGTTGATATTGACTTAGACAGTTATCATTTGTAGTCATTTTTGTTTTCATTTTTGTTGAGATTGTAATGTTAAGTATCTTCTTCGTTTGTTTTTTTTCTCTGATCACAATATTTTCTAAATAGTTGTTGTGTGATGATCATTATAATTGTATTTTTGACTAAATACATTCCTTAGCCCAACTATTCTTCTTATCGTATTTCATTATTTTGGCTGTTTATTTTTCAATGAATTATGTTCATAAATACTCTTTCTTTCTTGTCTTCTTTAACATTATATTGGTTACATTCAATCGTTTACTGAAATTGTTCCATCATTTGGCAATGTAGTATGTATTTTAGGTCATATGATTTTTTTTTTTCTTTCTTTATTTTGCATAGGTAAATTTGAGGTAATAACTTTTATCTTGGGGTTCATTCTTCATTATTCACACTATTTCTTTATAAACATTTAATAATAATTATCGCTTTCTTCTGTAATCTTGGGGTTTGTTATTCATTATTCACACTATTTCTTTATAAACATTTAATAATAATTATTGCTTTCTTCTGTAATCTTTAATAAGTTGTTCTTATTGTATTTTAGAATTTAGTGGTAGTATTCAACTCAAATTCTTTTTAAATTCCAAGTAATTTTCTTCAAGACTGGTAATAAGTTGTTCTTATTATTTTTAGTTTTTATTCATTAAATAATATTTCCGTATCTTGTCAACTGGTTGCCTGGTCAGTTTTCATAACATCAGTCCCATTTTTCTGGTTGACTGTTTCTTTTTCTAACCATGGTCCATTAATTCGACTGCACCCGTTGTCCGGATGACTGCAGTGTTCATACCAATTTTTTCACTTTTTACGTATCTCTTGTGCATGATACAAAGCCAGTACTGTAACTCGGCTGTTGCAAAGTCTTTATTTAATTCAGGGTATTCAGTTATATTTAACTCCCTTTTAATTATCAGGTATCGTATCTCCTCTATTCTAATATAATTACTTGTATATCCTATCTTTCCATTCCCTTGGATATCTGGACTATTTACCAAATGTTTTACGGGTATCTTCTGTATTAACGATATAATTGACTTTTTTAAATATTCTCTAACCGTTGATATTTTCAAATAATATTTAAATTTATTTAAAGTTTTTGTGATTGTTCTATGGTGGGTTATTTTGGTTATTTTCATAACGTTTCTTCTATAATTCATGCCTTTACATAACTCCCTTCGCTCATTAATTGGGATGTTAACAGCACTAATTAATCCACCCTTCCTCATCTCCATTTCTTCCTTTGTATAAACTATTTTCTTTCTCCATATTTTCCTTATTTTCTGGATATTCTCTTCTATGGTCAGATTTATTATAATACCTTCGGAAGTGCTGTCTAGTGTTTTAGACATATTCTTTAAACACCTCTCCATTTCTTTATTTGTCTCCTCCTTATATTTATCCACTTCTGGGTTAAGTGTGTCATTATTTTCAAACTTCCCTTCGAAAGTTTCCATTATCTCATTATTTAACTGCTCCTTCTTGTCCTCAATCTGCTTTAAACCTGCTTCGTTCATTTTTTCAATTCTTTCATCCATTCGCCTTAAGTTTTCTTTGTTCATTTGTAGGATTCCTTCCTTCATTTGTTTTAAACCCTCATTATTCCTATCTAACCTTTCGTAAATTTGTTTTGAGGTTTCTTTAATTTCCTCATTTGTTTTGTCGAATTTCTCATCCTGTTTCCTAAATTGTTCCCTTAAGTTTTCCTTATTTTCCTCATTTGTTTTATCTAATTTTTCCTCCAGTCTCTTTGAATTTTCCAATAATAGTTTAAACATCTCCTGCATACTCAAGTCTTCTTTTTGGTTAGGCTTATCTGGATGATCCCCTTGGGCAACTTCTTCCATTACTTCCTTTTCCTTGTCCGTAATTATTTCAGTTTCCGTTATTTCGTCTGTCTGTTGTTCCATTTCACTGTCTGTTATTAGTTCTATTTCCTGTTCTTGTTCATCTATTTCCTTCTCCGTTTCTCCTGCCCTAATCCTTGATCTACCTCTGGTATGCATGTTTACTCTCCCACAGTTGCCTGCTCTGGTTAAGTAATGTTATTATAATTATAGTTACTTAACTTAAGCCCTACACAAGTTGAGCGCCAATTTGTACAGGTATCTCGGCTCTTACGTTGTCTCTTACGGTCGCGGGATTCTCTTTATTTCCGCCCCAACGTTGCCGGCGTCAATTTGTACAGGTATGGGTTTCCTCTCCTTAAAACCCCACTGTTGGATTTGTCAATTTGTTTTGAATTACTTTAATTATGTAAATCTCGGAGATATTTGGAGTTGTGGGATATATTGGTGTAATTAATTAATATTAACTTAGCTCTTTAAGAAATATCAGTGTTAGTGTGCTTAAAACTTAAACAACTTAATCGTTATTCTACAATTTCATCCAACCCTATTATACCT
This sequence comes from Magicicada septendecula, assembly GCA_034769895.1. NCBI lineage: Eukaryota > Metazoa > Arthropoda > Insecta > Hemiptera > Cicadidae > Magicicada > Magicicada septendecula. The sequence goes on along the minus strand of CM068370.1, from coordinate 296,526,147 downwards.
TGAAGAGAGTTATGTCTAAATTTGTATTTTTACGCTCCCTCTTTGGTGTCAGATAATTCCGCTATAAGCGCTGTAGTATCGGCTCAACGAAACTTATAGGTTATTTCGATGTTTATATTAACCAATTATTCTATACTTATTCAGTTACTTTTTTGTTCCCAGCTCATTAAACCATACTCCAAATAACAAGATTTTACAAATATATAAAGGTTCTTTATTTGTTTACTTAATTCACATTGAATAAGATATGTTCTAATTAACATATGCTTGGACTATAGACTTCATGAATAGATTGTTGAATATTCTAATCCTTTATTTACATTTAGTTATATAGTGTGTTTTGATTTGTAATTAATTTAATTCAGGGTGTGAAGGTTCTTGTAACTGTGGGGAAGAATAAAAATACATTGATAAGAATGCAAGATTTACAAATTTGAAGTGTTGTGTAATTAGTATGATTATTATAATATAATTTACCAGACTCGAACGAAGCAAATCGTGTAGGCGGTTGATCGCTAACTTTACTGTTCTGGACGACTATGCAGTACGGTTTTCTTTCTTCGGTTTAATAAAAGTAATTCTTGTCCTGTCCACTTCGGAATACAGCTTTTTGGATTGATTTACAGCCCGATTGATGTTTCTTCTGCAACGCCAGGATCCAAATAAGTTCTTCTTTCGGTTGAAGCAATTAGTGTTGTTCCGTGTAATTGGAAGGTTATAATTTCTGGTGTAGTGAATATTATTAATTGTGTTACTGTTAATTCTTTCTATTTGATTAATATCTCATCAATTCCCTTCGGATATGGGACAGTTCAAATTCTTTCTTGTAGACTTCAGTTATTTACTCTCTATTATGATTTCATATTGTAGTGTTATTTGGTTAATCTGTATTGGTGATAGACGTAAATATTGTCATTAGAATTTTGTATTTTTATAATCGTATCTGGTAATTTCGAATATTACGATTAAATAGATTATTCTTGGTTTTTTTTTAATCTCATCACCTTCAGTTCATCCAAGCAATTCCTGTCAAAATCAACAACTTCTTCTCCTTTTTGTCGTCCCTAGCAACACATAATTCCTTCCTTCCACATGTTTTAAATATATAGTGTTTATTTCATATATTTTTTGTCTATTCTTTATCAATTTGCTATCCTATCGGAATGTAATTTTACCGATAGTTGGTTTATTATTTTCTACACATATTCTGCTGGTTTTTTTATATAAGCCGGTTTTTTTTTCTTTTTTATATTTAATCCACTTTCGATATTACATGTTATTAATCGATATCATGGCATTTTGGTATTATCATAATTTGTATAAATTTTATTATATATCATTATTAATTTAATGTTTTTTCTAGCTCTTCAAATCGTATTGATTAATTATTATTAATTGATGTACCTAACCTTTATGTTATGAGTGTTTATTTAGTATTTTTGGCTGTTAGGCCTTTTATTGTAAACTGATCTTCCTGTGTTTATAACTGTTAAACATCTATAGCCCCTTTTACATAAATTCATACATACAATCAAATCTTAACTATTAACATTTATATAAACAATTATTTTTCTATATCTAATAACAATTTTATCTTGATCTATTGATCACATATAATAAAATTCAAATCTATGAACATTGATTAGCTGCTTCACACTTCATTCTACAACAGTCATTGAATAATACAACTTGTTTCATTATCTTTCATTAACTCAACACATATTTGGTATAACATAACATAAACTTTATCATAACATTTGTTGTCACAAAATAATACTTCTTAACTCAAAATTCTTATTTGTTATTACTATAAATTAAATCATTGTTTCATTTTTTTGGTTTGCTTTTCATTAAACATATATCATCAGCTATTATTTAATTTACAGGTTCGTTTATTCTTGTTAACACTACCTTGCATCCTTATTTAATTTTATCTATGATTATAATTGTAATTATTGGATCTTTGTTCTATTATGGGGTTAAATATTGACTTGTTTATTATTCTGTGAACCTTATTTTTATGTAACATGACTGCTAGCATTTCTGTTGCGTTACATATGCTCCCCCTCCTAAAAAAGTTTAGTTTACCTGAATGAAGTTTAGGTCAAATAAACTCGTCTTTTTCACATGCCTTTTCTTCATTTCATTGTTAATGGTTGACGTTGGGATTTTCAATGTAACTTCATTAGACTAGTATTAAACCTTTTTTTTTTTTTTTTTTTTTTTAATAACGTTTCATCATTTTAATTAACATTCTTGATCATTTTTATTTCTGTAAACATTATTTGTTGGTAGTTGGCCACACTATTCAATGATACATTAGTTTTACATCTCTTCTACTTATAATTACTATAATCACTGTATTTCTCAATTATTCTTCTGTCAACTCATTTCTTTCTGTTTTCTTCGTCCTACTCCTTTGGAAACTTAATTTATTCTTGCAACTATTCTAATATTCCTTAAATATTTAATTTCCCTAACAATCCCTAACACATGCGTTGGTACAGTTCAGAGAGGCACTCTTTGGCTTCATACTCTGCTGCCCACACCACATTTTAATATAGTACTGCTGGAATTCATCTACAGTCAGCTATAAAATATAATAATAATCTCCTAATAATCTCTTTAATTATTTAATAATAAATATTTGGGGAAAGATTTTTTCTTTGTTGCATTTATATTTCTTCATTACTATTCTTCATATTTCGTAATTCCATTTTAATGCCTTAAACATTCGTTGATATTGACTTAGACAGTTATCATTTGTAGTCATTTTTGTTTTCATTTTTGTTGAGATTGTAATGTTAAGTATCTTCTTCGTTTGTTTTTTTTCTCTGATCACAATATTTTCTAAATAGTTGTTGTGTGATGATCATTATAATTGTATTTTTGACTAAATACATTCCTTAGCCCAACTATTCTTCTTATCGTATTTCATTATTTTGGCTGTTTATTTTTCAATGAATTATGTTCATAAATACTCTTTCTTTCTTGTCTTCTTTAACATTATATTGGTTACATTCAATCGTTTACTGAAATTGTTCCATCATTTGGCAATGTAGTATGTATTTTAGGTCATATGATTTTTTTTTTTCTTTCTTTATTTTGCATAGGTAAATTTGAGGTAATAACTTTTATCTTGGGGTTCATTCTTCATTATTCACACTATTTCTTTATAAACATTTAATAATAATTATCGCTTTCTTCTGTAATCTTGGGGTTTGTTATTCATTATTCACACTATTTCTTTATAAACATTTAATAATAATTATTGCTTTCTTCTGTAATCTTTAATAAGTTGTTCTTATTGTATTTTAGAATTTAGTGGTAGTATTCAACTCAAATTCTTTTTAAATTCCAAGTAATTTTCTTCAAGACTGGTAATAAGTTGTTCTTATTATTTTTAGTTTTTATTCATTAAATAATATTTCCGTATCTTGTCAACTGGTTGCCTGGTCAGTTTTCATAACATCAGTCCCATTTTTCTGGTTGACTGTTTCTTTTTCTAACCATGGTCCATTAATTCGACTGCACCCGTTGTCCGGATGACTGCAGTGTTCATACCAATTTTTTCACTTTTTACGTATCTCTTGTGCATGATACAAAGCCAGTACTGTAACTCGGCTGTTGCAAAGTCTTTATTTAATTCAGGGTATTCAGTTATATTTAACTCCCTTTGAATTATCAGGTATCGTATCTCCTCTATTCTAATATAATTACTTGTATATCCTATCTTTCCATTCCCTTGGATATCTGGACTATTTACCAAATGTTTTACGGGTATCTTCTGTATTAACGATATAATTGACTTTTTTAAATATTCTCTAACCGTTGATATTTTCAAATAATATTTAAATTTATTTAAAGTTTTTGTGATTGTTCTATGGTGGGTTATTTTGGTTATTTTCATAACGTTTCTTCTATAATTCATGCCTTTACATAACTCCCTTCGCTCATTAATTGGGATGTTAACAGCACTAATTAATCCACCCTTCCTCATCTCCATTTCTTCCTTTGTATAAACTATTTTCTTTCTCCATATTTTCCTTATTTTCTGGATATTCTCTTCTATGGTCAGATTTATTATAATACCTTCGGAAGTGCTGTCTAGTGTTTTAGACATATTCTTTAAACACCTCTCCATTTCTTTATTTGTCTCCTCCTTATATTTATCCACTTCTGGGTTAAGTGTGTCATTATTTTCAAACTTCCCTTCGAAAGTTTCCATTATCTCATTATTTAACTGCTCCTTCTTGTCCTCAATCTGCTTTAAACCTGCTTCGTTCATTTTTTCAATTCTTTCATCCATTCGCCTTAAGTTTTCTTTGTTCATTTGTAGGATTCCTTCCTTCATTTGTTTTAAACCCTCATTATTCCTATCTAACCTTTCGTAAATTTGTTTTGAGGTTTCTTTAATTTCCTCATTTGTTTTGTCGAATTTCTCATCCTGTTTCCTAAATTGTTCCCTTAAGTTTTCCTTATTTTCCTCATTTGTTTTATCTAATTTTTCCTCCAGTCTCTTTGAATTTTCCAATAATAGTTTAAACATCTCCTGCATACTCAAGTCTTCTTTTTGGTTAGGCTTATCTGGATGATCCCCTTGGGCAACTTCTTCCATTACTTCCTTTTCCTTGTCCGTAATTATTTCAGTTTCCGTTATTTCGTCTGTCTGTTGTTCCATTTCACTGTCTGTTATTAGTTCTATTTCCTGTTCTTGTTCATCTATTTCCTTCTCCGTTTCTCCTGCCCTAATCCTTGATCTACCTCTGGTATGCATGTTTACTCTCCCACAGTTGCCTGCTCTGGTTAAGTAATGTTATTATAATTATAGTTACTTAACTTAAGCCCTACACAAGTTGAGCGCCAATTTGTACAGGTATCTCGGCTCTTACGTTGTCTCTTACGGTCGCGGGATTCTCTTTATTTCCGCCCCAACGTTGCCGGCGTCAATTTGTACAGGTATGGGTTTCCTCTCCTTAAAACCCCACTGTTGGATTTGTCAATTTGTTTTGAATTACTTTAATTATGTAAATCTCGGAGATATTTGGAGTTGTGGGATATATTGGTGTAATTAATTAATATTAACTTAGCTCTTTAAGAAATATCAGTGTTAGTGTGCTTAAAACTTAAACAACTTAATCGTTATTCTACAATTTCATCCAACCCTATTATACCTTGAAGAGAGTTATGTCTAAATTTGTATTTTTACGCTCCCTCTTTGGTGTCAGATAATTCCGCTATAAGCGCTGTAGTATCGGCTCAACGAAACTTATAGGTTATTTCGATGTTTATATTAACCAATTATTCTATACTTATTCAGTTACTTTTTTGTTCCCAGCTCATTAAACCATACTCCAAATAACAAGATTTTACAAATATATAAAGGTTCTTTATTTGTTTACTTAATTCACATTGAATAAGATATGTTCTAATTAACATATGCTTGGACTATAGACTTCATGAATAGATTGTTGAATATTCTAATCCTTTATTTACATTTAGTTATATAGTGTGTTTTGATTTGTAATTAATTTAATTCAGGGTGTGAAGGTTCTTGTAACTGTGGGGAAGAATAAAAATACATTGATAAGAATGCAAGATTTACAAATTTGAAGTGTTGTGTAATTAGTATGATTATTATAATATAATTTACCAGACTCGAACGAAGCAAATCGTGTAGGCGGTTGATCGCTAACTTTACTGTTCTGGACGACTATGCAGTACGGTTTTCTTTCTTCGGTTTAATAAAAGTAATTCTTGTCCTGTCCACTTCGGAATACAGCTTTTTGGATTGATTTACAGCCCGATTGATGTTTCTTCTGCAACGCCAGGATCCAAATAAGTTCTTCTTTCGGTTGAAGCAATTAGTGTTGTTCCGTGTAATTGGAAGGTTATAATTTCTGGTGTAGTGAATATTATTAATTGTGTTACTGTTAATTCTTTCTATTTGATTAATATCTCATCAATTCCCTTCGGATATGGGACAGTTCAAATTCTTTCTTGTAGACTTCAGTTATTTACTCTCTATTATGATTTCATATTGTAGTGTTATTTGGTTAATCTGTATTGGTGATAGACGTAAATATTGTCATTAGAATTTTGTATTTTTATAATCGTATCTGGTAATTTCGAATATTACGATTAAATAGATTATTCTTGGTTTTTTTTTAATCTCATCACCTTCAGTTCATCCAAGCAATTCCTGTCAAAATCAACAACTTCTTCTCCTTTTTGTCGTCCCTAGCAACACATAATTCCTTCCTTCCACATGTTTTAAATATATAGTGTTTATTTCATATATTTTTTGTCTATTCTTTATCAATTTGCTATCCTATCGGAATGTAATTTTACCGATAGTTGGTTTATTATTTTCTACACATATTCTGCTGGTTTTTTTATATAAGCCGGTTTTTTTTTCTTTTTTATATTTAATCCACTTTCGATATTACATGTTATTAATCGATATCATGGCATTTTGGTATTATCATAATTTGTATAAATTTTATTATATATCATTATTAATTTAATGTTTTTTCTAGCTCTTCAAATCGTATTGATTAATTATTATTAATTGATGTACCTAACCTTTATGTTATGAGTGTTTATTTAGTATTTTTGGCTGTTAGGCCTTTTATTGTAAACTGATCTTCCTGTGTTTATAACTGTTAAACATCTATAGCCCCTTTTACATAAATTCATACATACAATCAAATCTTAACTATTAACATTTATATAAACAATTATTTTTCTATATCTAATAACAATTTTATCTTGATCTATTGATCACATATAATAAAATTCAAATCTATGAACATTGATTAGCTGCTTCACACTTCATTCTACAACAGTCATTGAATAATACAACTTGTTTCATTATCTTTCATTAACTCAACACATATTTGGTATAACATAACATAAACTTTATCATAACATTTGTTGTCACAAAATAATACTTCTTAACTCAAAATTCTTATTTGTTATTACTATAAATTAAATCATTGTTTCATTTTTTTGGTTTGCTTTTCATTAAACATATATCATCAGCTATTATTTAATTTACAGGTTCGTTTATTCTTGTTAACACTACCTTGCATCCTTATTTAATTTTATCTATGATTATAATTGTAATTATTGGATCTTTGTTCTATTATGGGGTTAAATATTGACTTGTTTATTATTCTGTGAACCTTATTTTTATGTAACATGACTGCTAGCATTTCTGTTGCGTTACATATGCTCCCCCTCCTAAAAAAGTTTAGTTTACCTGAATGAAGTTTAGGTCAAATAAACTCGTCTTTTTCACATGCCTTTTCTTCATTTCATTGTTAATGGTTGACGTTGGGATTTTCAATGTAACTTCATTAGACTAGTATTAAACCTTTTTTTTTTTTTTTTTTTTTTTAATAACGTTTCATCATTTTAATTAACATTCTTGATCATTTTTATTTCTGTAAACATTATTTGTTGGTAGTTGGCCACACTATTCAATGATACATTAGTTTTACATCTCTTCTACTTATAATTACTATAATCACTGTATTTCTCAATTATTCTTCTGTCAACTCATTTCTTTCTGTTTTCTTCGTCCTACTCCTTTGGAAACTTAATTTATTCTTGCAACTATTCTAATATTCCTTAAATATTTAATTTCCCTAACAATCCCTAACACATGCGTTGGTACAGTTCAGAGAGGCACTCTTTGGCTTCATACTCTGCTGCCCACACCACATTTTAATATAGTACTGCTGGAATTCATCTACAGTCAGCTATAAAATATAATAATAATCTCCTAATAATCTCTTTAATTATTTAATAATAAATATTTGGGGAAAGATTTTTTCTTTGTTGCATTTATATTTCTTCATTACTATTCTTCATATTTCGTAATTCCATTTTAATTCCTTAAACATTCGTTGATATTGACTTAGACAGTTATCATTTGTAGTCATTTTTGTTTTCATTTTTGTTGAGATTGTAATGTTAAGTATCTTCTTCGTTTGTTTTTTTTCTCTGATCACAATATTTTCTAAATAGTTGTTGTGTGATGATCATTATAATTGTATTTTTGACTAAATACATTCCTTAGCCCAACTATTCTTCTTATCGTATTTCATTATTTTGGCTGTTTATTTTTCAATGAATTATGTTCATAAATACTCTTTCTTTCTTGTCTTCTTTAACATTATATTGGTTACATTCAATCGTTTACTGAAATTGTTCCATCATTTGGCAATGTAGTATGTATTTTAGGTCATATGATTTTTTTTTTCTTTCTTTATTTTGCATAGGTAAATTTGAGGTAATAACTTTTATCTTGGGGTTCATTCTTCATTATTCACACTATTTCTTTATAAACATTTAATAATAATTATCGCTTTCTTCTGTAATCTTGGGGTTTGTTATTCATTATTCACACTATTTCTTTATAAACATTTAATAATAATTATTGCTTTCTTCTGTAATCTTTAATAAGTTGTTCTTATTGTATTTTAGAATTTAGTGGTAGTATTCAACTCAAATTCTTTTTAAATTCCAAGTAATTTTCTTCAAGACTGGTAATAAGTTGTTCTTATTATTTTTAGTTTTTATTCATTAAATAATATTTCCGTATCTTGTCAACTGGTTGCCTGGTCAGTTTTCATAACATCAGTCCCATTTTTCTGGTTGACTGTTTCTTTTTCTAACCATGGTCCATTAATTCGTCTGCACCCGTTGTCCGGATGACTGCAGTGTTCATACCAATTTTTTCACTTTTTACGTATCTCTTGTGCATGATACAAAGCCAGTACTGTAACTCGGCTGTTGCAAAGTCTTTATTTAATTCAGGGTATTCAGTTATATTTAACTCCCTTTGAATTATCAGGTATCGTATCTCCTCTATTCTAATATAATTACTTGTATATTCTATCTTTCCATTCCCTTGGATATCTGGACTATTTACCAAATGTTTTACGGGTATCTTCTGTATTAACGATATAATTGACTTGTTTAAATATTCTCTAACCGTTGATATTTTCAAATAATATTTAAATTTATTTAAAGTTTTTGTGATTGTTCTATGGTGGGTTATTTTGGTTATTTTCATAACGTTTCTTCTATAATTCATGCCTTTACATAACTCCCTTCGCTCATTAATTGGGATGTTAACAGCACTAATTAATCCACCCTTCCTCATCTCCATTTCTTCCTTTGTATAAACTATTTTCTTTCTCCATATTTTCCTTATTTTCTGGATATTCTCTTCTATGGTCAGATTTATTAAATACCTTCGGAAGTGCTGTCTAGTGTTTTAGACATATTCTTTAAACACCTCTCCATTTCTTTATTTGTCTCCTCCTTATATTTATCCACTTCTGGGTTAAGTGTGTCATTATTTTCAAACTTCCCTTCGAAAGTTTCCATTATCTCATTATTTAACTGCTCCTTCTTGTCCTCAATCTGCTTTAAACCTGCTTCGTTCATTTTTTCAATTCTTTCATCCATTCGCCTTAAGTTTTCTTTGTTCATTTGTAGGATTCCTTCCTTCATTTGTTTTAAACCCTCATTATTCCTATCTAACCTTTCGTAAATTTGTTTTGAGGTTTCTTTAATTTCCTCATTTGTTTTGTCGAATTTCTCATCCTGTTTCCTAAATTGTTCCCTTAAGTTTTCCTTACTTTCCTCATTTGTTTTATCTAATTTTTCCTCCAGTCTCTTTGAATTTTCCAATAATAGTTTAAACATCTCCTGCATACTCAAGTCTTCTTTTTGGTTAGGCTTATCTGGATGATCCCCTTGGGCAACTTCTTCCATTACTTCCTTTTCCTTGTCCGTAATTATTTCAGTTTCCGTTATTTCGTCTGTCTGTTGTTCCATTTCACTGTCTGTTATTAGTTCTATTTCCTGTTCTTGTTCATCTATTTCCTTCTCCGTTTCTCCTGCCCTAATCCTTGATCTACCTCTGGTATGCATGTTTACTCTCCCACAGTTGCCTGCTCTGGTTAAGTAATGTTATTATAATTATAGTTACTTAACTTAAGCCCTACACAAGTTGAGCGCCAATTTGTACAGGTATCTCGGCTCTTACGTTGTCTCTTACGGACGCGGGATTCTCTTTATTTCCGCCCCAACGTTGCCGGCGTCAATTTGTACAGGTATGGGTTTCCTCTCCTTAAAACCCCACTGTTGGATTTGTCAATTTGTTTTGAATTACTTTAATTATGTAAATCTCGGAGATATTTGGAGTTGTGGGATATATTGGTGTAATTAATTAATATTAACTTAGCTCTTTAAGAAATATCAGTGTTAGTGTGCTTAAAACTTAAACAACTTAATCGTTATTCTACAATTTCATCCAACCCTATTATACCTTGAAGAGAGTTATGTCTAAATTTGTATTTTTACGCTCCCTCTTTGGTGTCAGATAATTCCGCTATAAGCGCTGTAGTATCGGCTCAACGAAACTTATAGGTTATTTCGATGTTTATATTAACCAATTATTCTATACTTATTCAGTTACTTTTTTGTTCCCAGCTCATTAAACCATACTCCAAATAACAAGATTTTACAAATATATAAAGGTTCTTTATTTGTTTACTTAATTCACATTGAATAAGATATGTTCTAATTAACATATGCTTGGACTATAGACTTCATGAATCGATTGTTGAATATTCTAATCCTTTATTTAAATTTAGTTATATAGTGTGTTTTGATTTGTAATTAATTTAATTCAGGGTGTGAAGGTTCTTGTAACTGTGGGGAAGATTAAAAATACATAGATAAGAATGCAAGATTTACAAATTTGAAGTGTTGTGTAATTAGTATGATTATTATAATATAATTTACCAGACTCGAACGAAGCAAATCGTGTAGGCGGTTGATCGCTAACTTTACTGTTCTGGACGATTATGCAGTAAGGTTTTCTTTCTTCGGTTTAATAAAAGTAATTCTTGTCCTGTCCACTTCGGAATACAGCTTTTTGGATTGATTTACAGCCCGATTGATGTTTCTTCTGCAACGCCAGGATCCAAATAAGTTCTTCTTTCGGTTGAAGCAATTAGTGTTGTTCCGTGTAATTGGAAGGTTATAATGTCTGGTGTAGTGAATATTATTAATTGTGTTACTGTTAATTCTTTCTATTTGATTAATATCTCATCAATTCCCTTCGGATATGGGACAGTTCACATTCTTTCTTGTAGACTTCAGTTATTTACTCTCTATTATGATTTCATATTGTAGTGTTATTTGGTTAATCTGTATTGGTGATAGACGTAAATATTGTCATTAGAATTTTGTATTTTTATAATCGTATCTGGTAATTTCGAATATTACGATTAAATAGATTATTCTTGGTTTTTTTTTAATCTCATCACCTTCAGTTCATCCAAGCAATTCCTGTCAAAATCAACAACTTCTTCTCCTTTTTGTCGTCCCTAGCAACACATAATTCCTTCCTTCCACATGTTTTAAATATATAGTGTTTATTTCATATATTTTTTGTCTATTCTTTATCAATTTGCTATCCTATCGGAATGTAATTTTACCGATAGTTGGTTTATTATTTTCTACACATATTCTGCTGGTTTTTTTATATAAGCCGGTTTTTTTTTCTTTTTTATATTTAATCCACTTTCGATATTACATGTTATTAATCGATATCATGGCATTTTGGTATTATCATAATTTGTATAAATTTTATTATATATCATTATTAATTTAATGTTTTTTCTAGCTCTTCAAATCGTATTGATTAATTATTATTAATTGATGTACCTAACCTTTATGTTATGAGTGTTTATTTAGTATTTTTGGCTGTTAGGCCTTTTATTGTAAACTGATCTTCCTGTGTTTATAACTGTTAAACATCTATAGCCCCTTTTACATAAATTCATACATACAATCAAATCTTAACTATTAACATTTATATAAACAATTATTTTTCTATATCTAATAACAATTTTATCTTGATCTATTGATCACATATAATAAAATTCAAATCTATGAACATTGATTAGCTGCTTCACACTTCATTCTACAACAGTCATTGAATAATACAACTTGTTTCATTATCTTTCATTAACTCAACACATATTTGGTATAACATAACATAAACTTTATCATAACATTTGTTGTCACAAAATAATACTTCTTAACTCAAAATTCTTATTTGTTATTACTATAAATTAAATCATTGTTTCATTTTTTTGGTTTGCTTTTCATTAAACATATATCATCAGCTATTATTTAATTTACAGGTTCGTTTATTCTTGTTAACACTACCTTGCATCCTTATTTAATTTTATCTATGATTATAATTGTAATTATTGGATCTTTGTTCTATTATGGGGTTAAATATTGACTTGTTTATTATTCTGTGAACCTTATTTTTATGTAACATGACTGCTAGCATTTCTGTTGCGTTACATATGCTCCCCCTCCTAAAAAAGTTTAGTTTACCTGAATGAAGTTTAGGTCAAATAAACTCGTCTTTTTCACATGCCTTTTCTTCATTTCATTGTTAATGGTTGACGTTGGGATTTTCAATGTAACTTCATTAGACTAGTATTAATACTTTTTTTTTTTTTTTTTTTTTTTTAATAACGTTTCATCATTTTAATTAACATTCTTGATCATTTTTATTTCTGTAAACATTATTTGTTGGTAGTTGGCCACACTATTCAATGATACATTAGTTTTACATCTCTTCTACTTATAATTACTATAATCACTGTATTTCTCAATTATTCTTCTGTCAACTCATTTCTTTCTGTTTTCTTCGTCCTACTCCTTTGGAAACTTAATTTATTCTTGCAACTATTCTAATATTCCTTAAATATTTAATTTCCCTAACAATCCCTAACACATGCGTTGGTACAGTTCAGAGAGGCACTGTTTGGCTTCATACTCTGCTGCCCACACCACATTTTAATATAGTACTGCTGGAATTCATCTACAGTCAGCTATAAAATATAATAATAATCTCCTAATAATCTCTTTAATTATTTAATAATAAATATTTGGGGAAAGATTTTTTCTTTGTTGCATTTATATTTCTTCATTACTATTCTTCATATTTCGTAATTCCATTTTAATTCCTTAAACATTCGTTGATATTGACTTAGACAGTTATCATTTGTAGTCATTTTTGTTTTCATTTTTGTTGAGATTGTAATGTTAAGTATCTTCTTCGTTTGTTTTTTTTCTCTGATCACAATATTTTCTAAATAGTTGTTGTGTGATGATCATTATAATTGTATTTTTGACTAAATACATTCCTTAGCCCAACTATTCTTCTTATCGTATTTCATTATTTTGGCTGTTTATTTTTCAATGAATTATGTTCATAAATACTCTTTCTTTCTTGTCTTCTTTAACATTATATTGGTTACATTCAATCGTTTACTGAAATTGTTCCATCATTTGGCAATGTAGTATGTATTTTAGGTCATATGATTTTTTTTTTCTTTCTTTATTTTGCATAGGTAAATTTGAGGTAATAACTTTTATCTTGGGGTTCATTCTTCATTATTCACACTATTTCTTTATAAACATTTAATAATAATTATCGCTTTCTTCTGTAATCTTGGGGTTTGTTATTCATTATTCACACTATTTCTTTATAAACATTTAATAATAATTATTGCTTTCTTCTGTAATCTTTAATAAGTTGTTCTTATTGTATTTTAGAATTTAGTGGTAGTATTCAACTCAAATTCTTTTTAAATTCCAAGTAATTTTCTTCAAGACTGGTAATAAGTTGTTCTTATTATTTTTAGTTTTTATTCATTAAATAATATTTCCGTATCTTGTCAACTGGTTGCCTGGTCAGTTTTCATAACATCAGTCCCATTTTTCTGGTTGACTGTTTCTTTTTCTAACCATGGTCCATTAATTCGTCTGCACCCGTTGTCCGGATGACTGCAGTGTTCATACCAATTTTTTCACTTTTTACGTATCTCTTGTGCATGATACAAAGCCAGTACTGTAACTCGGCTGTTGCAAAGTCTTTATTTAATTCAGGGTATTCAGTTATATTTAACTCCCTTTGAATTATCAGGTATCGTATCTCCTCTATTCTAATATAATTACTTGTATATTCTATCTTTCCATTCCCTTGGATATCTGGACTATTTACCAAATGTTTTACGGGTATCTTCTGTATTAACGATATAATTGACTTGTTTAAATATTCTCTAACCGTTGATATTTTCAAATAATATTTAAATTTATTTAAAGTTTTTGTGATTGTTCTATGGTGGGTTATTTTGGTTATTTTCATAACGTTTCTTCTATAATTCATGCCTTTACATAACTCCCTTCGCTCATTAATTGGGATGTTAACAGCACTAATTAATCCACCCTTCCTCATCTCCATTTCTTCCTTTGTATAAACTATTTTCTTTCTCCATATTTTCCTTATTTTCTGGATATTCTCTTCTATGGTCAGATTTATTAAATACCTTCGGAAGTGCTGTCTAGTGTTTTAGACATATTCTTTAAACACCTCTCCATTTCTTTATTTGTCTCCTCCTTATATTTATCCACTTCTGGGTTAAGTGTGTCATTATTTTCAAACTTCCCTTCGAAAGTTTCCATTATCTCATTATTTAACTGCTCCTTCTTGTCCTCAATCTGCTTTAAACCTGCTTCGTTCATTTTTTCAATTCTTTCATCCATTCGCCTTAAGTTTTCTTTGTTCATTTGTAGGATTCCTTCCTTCATTTGTTTTAAACCCTCATTATTCCTATCAAACCTTTCGTAAATTTGTTTTGAGGTTTCTTTAATTTCCTCATTTGTTTTGTCGAATTTCTCATCCTGTTTCCTAAATTGTTCCCTTAAGTTTTCCTTACTTTCCTCATTTGTTTTATCTAATTTTTCCTCCAGTCTCTTTGAATTTTCCGATAATAGTTTAAACATCTCCTGCATACTCAAGTCTTCTTTTTGGTTAGGCTTATCTGGATGATCCCCTTGGGCAACTTCTTCCATTACTTCCTTTTCCTTGTCCGTAATTATTTCAGTTTCCGTTATTTCGTCTGTCTGTTGTTCCATTTCACTGTCTGTTATTAGTTCTATTTCCTGTTCTTGTTCATCTATTTCCTTCTCCGTTTCTCCTGCCCTAATCCTTGATCTACCTCTGGTATGCATGTTTACTCTCCCACAGTTGCCTGCTCTGGTTAAGTAATGTTATTATAATTATAGTTACTTAACTTAAGCCCTACACAAGTTGAGCGCCAATTTGTACAGGTATCTCGGCTCTTACGTTGTCTCTTACGGTCGCGGGATTCTCTTTATTTCCGCCCCAACGTTGCCGGCGTCAATTTGTACAGGTATGGGTTTCCTCTCCTTAAAACCCCACTGTTGGATTTGTCAATTTGTTTTGAATTACTTTAATTATGTAAATCTCGGAGATATTTGGAGTTGTGGGATATATTGGTGTAATTAATTAATATTAACTTAGCTCTTTAAGAAATATCAGTGTTAGTGTGCTTAAAACTTAAACAACTTAATCGTTATTCTACAATTTCATCCAACCCTATTATACCTTGAAGAGAGTTATGTCTAAATTTGTATTTTTACGCTCCCTCTTTGGTGTCAGATAATTCCGCTATAAGCGCTGTAGTATTGGCTCAACAAAACTTATAGGTTATTTCGATGTTTATATTAACCAATTATTCTATACTTATTCAGTTACTTTTTTGTTCCCAGCTCATTAAACCATACTCCAAATAACAAGATTTTACAAATATATAAAGGTTCTTTATTTGTTTACTTAATTCACATTGAATAAGATATGTTCTAATTAACATATGCTTGGACTATAGACTCCATGAATCGATTGTTGAATATTATAATCCTTTATTTAAATTTAGTTATATAGTGTGTTTTGATTTGTAATTAATTTAATTCAGGGTGTGAAGGTTCTTGTAACTGTGGGGAAGATTAAAAATACATAGATAAGAATGCAAGATTTACAAATTTGAAGTGTTGTGTAATTAGTATGATTATTATAATATAATTTACCAGACTCGAACGAAGCAAATCGTGTAGGCGGTTGATCGCTAACTTTACTGTTCTGGACGATTATGCAGTACGGTTTTCTTTCTTCGGTTTAATAAAAGTAATTCTTGTCCTGTCCACTTCGGAATACAGCTTTTTGGATTGATTTACAGCCCGATTGATGTTTCTTCTGCAACGCCAGGATCCAAATAAGTTCTTCTTTCGGTTGAAGCAATTAGTGTTGTTCCGTGTAATTGGAAGGTTATAATTTCTGGTGTAGTGAATATTATTAATTGTGTTACTGTTAATTCTTTCTATTTGATTAATATCTCATCAATTCCCTTCGGATATGGGACAGTTCAAGTTCTTTCTTGTAGACTTCAGTTATTTACTCTCTATTATGATTTCATATTGTAGTGTTATTTGGTTAATCTGTATTGGTGATAGACGTAAATATTGTCATTAGAATTTTGTATTTTTATAATCGTATCTGGTAATTTCGAATATTACGATTAAATAGATTATTCTTGGTTTTTTTTTAATCTCATCACCTTCAGTTCATCCAAGCAATTCCTGTCAAAATCAACAACTTCTTCTCCTTTTTGTCGTCCCTAGCAACACATAATTCCTTCCTTCCACATGTTTTAAATATATAGTGTTTATTTCATATATTTTTTGTCTATTCTTTATCAATTTGCTATCCTATCGGAATGTAATTTTACCGATAGTTGGTTTATTATTTTCTACACATATTCTGCTGGTTTTTTGAAATAAGCCGTTTTTTTTTCTTTTTTATATTTAATCCACTTTCGATATTACATGTTATTAATCGATATCATGGCATTTTGGTATTATCATAATTTGTATAAATTTTATTATATATCATTATTAATTTAATGTTTTTTCTAGCTCTTCAAATCGTATTGATTAATTATTATTAATTGATGTACCTAACCTTTATGTTATGAGTGTTTATTTAGTATTTTTGGCTGTTAGGCCTTTTATTGTAAACTGATCTTCCTGTGTTTATAACTGTTAAACATCTATAGCCCCTTTTACATAAATTCATACATACAATCAAATCTTAACTATTAACATTTATATAAACAATTATTTTTCTATATCTAATAACAATTTTATCTTGATCTATTGATCACATATAATAAAATTCAAATCTATGAACATTGATTAGCTGCTTCACACTTCATTCTACAACAGTCATTGAATAATACAACTTGTTTCATTATCTTTCATTAACTCAACACATATTTGGTATAACATAACATAAACTTTATCATAACATTTGTTGTCACAAAATAATACTTCTTAACTCAAAATTCTTATTTGTTATTACTATAAATTAAATCATTGTTTCATTTTTTTGGTTTGCTTTTCATTAAACATATATCATCAGCTATTATTTAATTTACAGGTTCGTTTATTCTTGTTAACGCTACCTTGCATCCTTATTTAATTTTATCTATGATTATAATTGTAATTATTGGATCTTTGTTCTATTATGGGGTTAAATATTGACTTGTTTATTATTCTGTGAACCTTATTTTTATGTAACATGACTGCTAGCATTTCTGTTGCGTTACATATGCTCCCCCTCCTAAAAAAGTTTAGTTTACCTGAATGAAGTTTAGGTCAAATAAACTCGTCTTTTTCACATGCCTTTTCTTCATTTCATTGTTAATGGTTGACGTTGGGATTTTCAATGTAACTTCATTAGACTAGTATTAATACTTTTTTTTTTTTTTTTTTTTTTTTTTAATAATGTTTCATCATTTTAATTAACATTCTTGATCATTTTTATTTCTGTAAACATTATTTGTTGGTAGTTGGCCACACTATTCAATGATACATTAGTTTTACATCTCTTCTACTTATAATTACTATAATCACTGTATTTCTCAATTATTCTTCTGTCAACTCATTTCTTTCTGTTTTCTTCGTCCTACTCCTTAGGAAACTTAATTTATTCTTGCAACTATTCTAATATTCCTTAAATATTTAATTTCCCTAACAATCCCTAACACATGCGTTGGTACAGTTCAGAGAGGCACTGTTTGGCTTCATACTCTGCTGCCCACACCACATTTTAATATAGTACTGCTGGAATTCATCTACAGTCAGCTATAAAATATAATAATAATCTCCTAATAATCTCTTTAATTATTTAATAATAAATATTTGGGGAAAGATTTTTTCTTTGTTGCATTTATATTTCTTCATTACTATTCTTCATATTTTGTAATTCCATTTTAATTCCTTAAACGTTCGTTGATATTGACTTAGACAGTTATCATTTGTAGTCATTTTTGTTTTCATTTTTGTTGAGATTGTAATGTTAAGTATCTTCTTCGTTTGTTTTTTTTCTCTGATCACAATATTTTCTAAATAGTTGTTGTGTGATGATCATTATAATTGTATTTTTGACTAAATACATTCCTTAGCCCAACTATTCTTCTTATCGTATTTCATTATTTTGGCTGTTTATTTTTCAATGAATTATGTTCATAAATACTCTTTCTTTCTTGTCTTCTTTAACATTATATTGGTTACATTCAATTGTTTACTGAAATTGTTCCATCATTTGGCAATGTAGTATGTATTTTAGGTCATATGATTTTTTTTTCTTTCTTTATTTTGCATAGGTAAATTTGAGGTAATAACTTTTATCTTGGGGTTCATTCTTCATTATTCACACTATTTCTTTATAAACATTTAATAATAATTATCGCTTTCTTCTGTAATCTTGGGGTTTGTTATTCATTATTCACACTATTTCTTTATAAACATTTAATAATAATTATTGCTTTCTTCTGTAATCTTTAATAAGTTGTTCTTATTGTATTTTAGAATTTAGTGGTAGTATTCAACTCAAATTCTTTTTAAATTCCAAGTAATTTTCTTCAAGACTGGTAATAAGTTGTTCTTATTATTTTTAGTTTTTATTCATTAAATAATATTTCCGTATCTTGTCAACTGGTTGCCTGGTCAGTTTTCATAACATCAGTCCCATTTTTCTGGTTGACTGTTTCTTTTTCTAACCATGGTCCATTAATTCGACTGCACCCGTTGTCCAGATGACTGCAGTGTTCATACCAATTTTTTCACTTTTTACGTATCTCTTGTGCATGATACAGAGCCAGTACTGTAACTCGGCTGTTGCAAAGTCTTTATTTAATTCAGGGTATTCAGTTATATTTAACTCCCTTTGAATTATCAGGTATCGTATCTCCTCTATTCTAATATAATTACTTGTATATTCTATCTTTCCATTCCCTTGGATATCTGGACTATTTACCAAATGTTTTACGGGTATCTTCTGTATTAACGATATAATTGACTTGTTTAAATATTCTCTACCGTTGATATTTTCAAATAATATTTAAATTTATTTAAAGTTTTTGTGATTGTTCTATGGTGGGTTATTTTGGTTATTTTCATAACGTTTCTTCTATAATTCATGCCTTTACATAACTCCCTTCGCTCATTAATTGGGATGTTAACAGCACTAATTAATCCACCCTTCCTCATCACCATTTCTTCCTTTGTATAAACTATTTTCTTTCTCCATATTTTCCTTATTTTCTGGATATTCTCTTCTATGGTCAGATTTATTATAATACCTTCGGAAGTGCTGTCTAGTGTTTTAGACATATTCTTTAAACACCTCTCCATTTCTTTATTTGTCTCCTCCTTATATTTATCCACTTCTGGGTTAAGTGTGTCATTATTTTCAAACTTCCCTTCGAAAGTTTCCATTATCTCATTATTTAACTGCTCCTTCTTGTCCTCAATCTGCTTTAAACCTGCTTCGTTCATTTTTTCAATTCTTTCATCCATTCGCCTTAAGTTTTCTTTGTTCATTTGTAGGATTCCTTCCTTCATTTGTTTTAAACCCTCATTATTCCTATCTAACCTTTCATAAATTTGTTTTGAGGTTTCTTTAATTTCCTCATTTGTTTTGTCGAATTTCTCATCCTGTTTCCTAAATTGTTCCCTTAAGTTTTCCTTATTTTCCTCATTTGTTTTATCTAATTTTTCCTCCAGTCTCTTTGAATTTTCCAATAATAGTTTAAACATCTCCTGCATACTCAAGTCTTGTTTTTGGTTAGGCTTATCTGGTTGATCCCCTTGGGCAACTTCTTCCATTACTTCCTTTTCCTTGTCCGTAATTATTTCAGTTTCCGTTATTTCGTCTGTCTGTTGTTCCATTTCACTGTCTGTTATTAGTTCTATTTCCTGTTCTTGTTCATCTATTTCCTTCTCCGTTTCTCCTGCCCTAATCCTTGATCTACCTCTGGTATGCATGTTTACTCTCCCACAGTTGCCTGCTCTGGTTAAGTAATGTTATTATAATTATAGTTACTTAACTTAAGCCCTACACAAGTTGAGCGCCAATTTGTACAGGTATCTCGGCTCTTACGTTGTCTCTTACGGTCGCGGGATTCTCTTTATTTCCGCCCCAACGTTGCTGGCGTCAATTTGTACAGGTATGGGTTTCCTCTCCTTAAAACCCCACTGTTGGATTTGTCAATTTGTTTTGAATTACTTTAATTATATAAATCTCGGAGATATTTGGAGTTGTGGGATATATTGGTGTAATTAATTAATATTAACTTAGCTCTTTAAGAAATATCAGTGTTAGTGTGCTTAAAACTTAAACAACTTAATCGTTATTCTACAATTTCATCCAACCCTATTATACCTTGAAGAGAGTTATGTCTAAATTTGTATTTTTACGCTCCCTCTTTGGTGTCAGATAATTCCGCTATAAGCGCTGTAGTATTGGCTCAACAAAACTTATAGGTTATTTCGATGTTTATATTAACCAATTATTCTATACTTATTCAGTTACTTTTTTGTTCCCAGCTCATTAAACCATACTCCAAATAACAAGATTTTACAAATATATAAAGGTTCTTTATTTGTTTACTTAATTCACATTGAATAAGATATGTTCTAATTACATATGCTTGGACTATAGACTCCATGAATCGATTGTTGAATATTCTAATCCTTTATTTAAATTTAGTTATATAGTGTGTTTTGATTTGTAATTAATTTAATTCAGGGTGTGAAGGTTCTTGTAACTGTGGGGAAGATTAAAAATACATAGATAAGAATGCAAGATTTACAAATTTGAAGTGTTGTGTAATTAGTATGATTATTATAATATAATTTACCAGACTCGAACGAAGCAAATCGTGTAGGCGGTTGATCGCTAACTTTACTGTTCTGGACGATTATGCAGTACGGTTTTCTTTCTTCGGTTTAATAAAAGTAATTCTTGTCCTGTCCACTTCGGAATACAGCTTTTTGGATTGATTTACAGCCCGATTGATGTTTCTTCTGCAACGCCAGGATCCAAATAAGTTCTTCTTTCGGTTGAAGCAATTAGTGTTGTTCCGTGTAATTGGAAGGTTATAATTTCTGGTGTAGTGAATATTATTAATTGTGTTACTGTTAATTCTTTCTATTTGATTAATATCTCATCAATTCCCTTCGGATATGGGACAGTTCAAGTTCTTTCTTGTAGACTTCAGTTATTTACTCTCTATTATGATTTCATATTGTAGTGTTATTTGGTTAATCTGTATTGGTGATAGACGTAAATATTGTCATTAGAATTTTGTATTTTTATAATCGTATCTGGTAATTTCGAATATTACGATTAAATAGATTATTCTTGGTTTTTTTTTAATCTCATCACCTTCAGTTCATCCAAGCAATTCCTGTCAAAATCAACAACTTCTTCTCCTTTTTGTCGTCCCTAGCAACACATAATTCCTTCCTTCCACATGTTTTAAATATATAGTGTTTATTTCATATATTTTTTGTCTATTCTTTATCAATTTGCTATCCTATCGGAATGTAATTTTACCGATAGTTGGTTTATTATTTTCTACACATATTCTGCTGGTTTTTTGAAATAAGCCGTTTTTTTTTCTTTTTTATATTTAATCCACTTTCGATATTACATGTTATTAATTGATATCATGGCATTTTGGTATTATCATAATTTGTATAAATTTTATTATATATCATTATTAATTTAATGTTTTTTCTAGCTCTTCAAATCGTATTGATTAATTATTATTAATTGATGTACCTAACCTTTATGTTATGAGTGTTTATTTAGTATTTTTGGCTGTTAGGCCTTTTATTGTAAACTGATCTTCCTGTGTTTATAACTGTTAAACATCTATAGCCCCTTTTACATAAATTCATACATACAATCAAATCTTAACTATTAACATTTATATAAACAATTATTTTTCTATATCTAATAACAATTTTATCTTGATCTATTGATCACATATAATAAAATTCAAATCTATGAACATTGATTAGCTGCTTCACACTTCATTCTACAACAGTCATTGAATAATACAACTTGTTTCATTATCTTTCATTAACTCAACACATATTTGGTATAACATAACATAAACTTTATCATAACATTTGTTGTCACAAAATAATACTTCTTAACTCAAAATTCTTATTTGTTATTACTATAAATTAAATCATTGTTTCATTTTTTTGGTTTGCTTTTCATTAAACATATATCATCAGCTATTATTTAATTTACAGGTTCGTTTATTCTTGTTAACGCTACCTTGCATCCTTATTTAATTTTATCTATGATTATAATTGTAATTATTGGATCTTTGTTCTATTATGGGGTTAAATATTGACTTGTTTATTATTCTGTGAACCTTATTTTTATGTAACATGACTGCTAGCATTTCTGTTGCGTTACATATGCTCCCCCTCCTAAAAAAGTTTAGTTTACCTGAATGAAGTTTAGGTCAAATAAACTCGTCTTTTTCACATGCCTTTTCTTCATTTCATTGTTAATGGTTGACGTTGGGATTTTCAATGTAACTTCATTAGACTAGTATTAATACTTTTTTTTTTTTTTTTTTTTTTTAATAATGTTTCATCATTTTAATTAACATTCTTGATCATTTTTATTTCTGTAAACATTATTTGTTGGTAGTTGGCCACACTATTCAATGATACATTAGTTTTACATCTCTTCTACTTATAATTACTATAATCACTGTATTTCTCAATTATTCTTCTGTCAACTCATTTCTTTCTGTTTTCTTCGTCCTACTCCTTAGGAAACTTAATTTATTCTTGCAACTATTCTAATATTCCTTAAATATTTAATTTCCCTAACAATCCCTAACACATGCGTTGGTACAGTTCAGAGAGGCACTGTTTGGCTTCATACTCTGCTGCCCACACCACATTTTAATATAGTACTGCTGGAATTCATCTACAGTCAGCTATAAAATATAATAATAATCTCCTAATAATCTCTTTAATTATTTAATAATAAATATTTGGGGAAAGATTTTTTCTTTGTTGCATTTATATTTCTTCATTACTATTCTTCATATTTTGTAATTCCATTTTAATTCCTTAAACATTCGTTGATATTGACTTAGACAGTTATCATTTGTAGTCATTTTTGTTTTCATTTTTGTTGAGATTGTAATGTTAAGTATCTTCTTCGTTTGTTTTTTTTCTCTGATCACAATATTTTCTAAATAGTTGTTGTGTGATGATCATTATAATTGTATTTTTGACTAAATACATTCCTTAGCCCAACTATTCTTCTTATCGTATTTCATTATTTTGGCTGTTTATTTTTCAATGAATTATGTTCATAAATACTCTTTCTTTCTTGTCTTCTTTAACATTATATTGGTTACATTCAATCGTTTACTGAAATTGTTCCATCATTTGGCAATGTAGTATGTATTTTAGGTCATATGATTTTTTTTTCTTTCTTTATTTTGCATAGGTAAATTTGAGGTAATAACTTTTATCTTGGGGTTCATTCTTCATTATTCACACTATTTCTTTATAAACATTTAATAATAATTATCGCTTTCTTCTGTAATCTTGGGGTTTGTTATTCATTATTCACACTATTTCTTTATAAACATTTAATAATAATTATTGCTTTCTTCTGTAATCTTTAATAAGTTGTTCTTATTGTATTTTAGAATTTAGTGGTAGTATTCAACTCAAATTCTTTTTAAATTCCAAGTAATTTTCTTCAAGACTGGTAATAAGTTGTTCTTATTATTTTTAGTTTTTATTCATTAAATAATATTTCCGTATCTTGTCAACTGGTTGCCTGGTCAGTTTTCATAACATCAGTCCCATTTTTCTGGTTGACTGTTTCTTTTTCTAACCATGGTCCATTAATTCGACTGCACCCGTTGTCCGGATGACTGCAGTGTTCATACCAATTTTTTCACTTTTTACGTATCTCTTGTGCATGATACAAAGCCAGTACTGTAACTCGGCTGTTGCAAAGTCTTTATTTAATTCAGGGTATTCAGTTATATTTAACTCCCTTTGAATTATCAGGTATCGTATCTCCTCTATTCTAATATAATTACTTGTATATCCTATCTTTCCATTCCCTTGGATATCTGGACTATTTACCAAATGTTTTACGGGTATCTTCTGTATTAACGATATAATTGACTTGTTTAAATATTCTCTAACCGTTGATATTTTCAAATAATATTTAAATTTATTTAAAGTTTTTGTGATTGTTCTATGGTGGGTTATTTTGGTTATTTTCATAACGTTTCTTCTATAATTCATGCCTTTACATAACTCCCTTCGCTCATTAATTGGGATGTTAACAGCACTAATTAATCCACCCTTCCTCATCACCATTTCTTCCTTTGTATAAACTATTTTCTTTCTCCATATTTTCCTTATTTTCTGGATATTCTCTTCTATGGTCAGATTTATTATAATACCTTCGGAAGTGCTGTCTAGTGTTTTAGACATATTCTTTAAACACCTCTCCATTTCTTTATTTGTCTCCTCCTTATATTTATCCACTTCTGGGTTAAGTGTGTCATTATTTTCAAACTTCCCTTCGAAAGTTTCCATTATCTCATTATTTAACTGCTCCTTCTTGTCCTCAATCTGCTTTAAACCTGCTTCGTTCATTTTTTCAATTCTTTCATCCATTCGCCTTAAGTTTTCTTTGTTCATTTGTAGGATTCCTTCCTTCATTTGTTTTAAACCCTCATTATTCCTATCTAACCTTTCGTAAATTTGTTTTGAGGTTTCTTTAATTTCCTCATTTGTTTTGTCGAATTTCTCATCCTGTTTCCTAAATTGTTCCCTTAAGTTTTCCTTATTTTCCTCATTTGTTTTATCTAATTTTTCCTCCAGTCTCTTTGAATTTTCCAATAATAGTTTAAACATCTCCTGCATACTCAAGTCTTGTTTTTGGTTAGGCTTATCTGGTTGATCCCCTTGGGCAACTTCTTCCATTACTTCCTTTTCCTTGTCCGTAATTATTTCAGTTTCCGTTATTTCGTCTGTCTGTTGTTCCATTTCACTGTCTTTTATTAGTTTTATTTCCTGTTCTTGTTCATCTATTTCCTTCTCCGTTTCTCCTGCCCTAATCCTTGATCTACCTCTGGTATGCATGTTTACTCTCCCACAGTTGCCTGCTCTGGTTAAGTAATGTTATTATAATTATAGTTACTTAACTTAAGCCCTACACAAGTTGAGCGCCAATTTGTACAGGTATCTCGGCTCTTACGTTGTCTCTTACGGTCGCGGGATTCTCTTTATTTCCGCCCCAACGTTGCCGGCGTCAATTTGTACAGGTATGGGTTTCCTCTCCTTAAAACCCCACTGTTGGATTTGTCAATTTGTTTTGAATTACTTTAATTATGTAAATCTCGGAGATATTTGGAGTTGTGGGATATATTGGTGTAATTAATTAATATTAACTTAGCTCTTTAAGAAATATCAGTGTTAGTGTGCTTAAAACTTAAACAACTTAATCGTTATTCTACAATTTCATCCAACCCTATTATACCTTGAAGAGAGTTATGTCTAAATTTGTATTTTTACGCTCCCTCTTTGGTGTCAGATAATTCCGCTATAAGCGCTGTAGTATTGGCTCAACAAAACTTATAGGTTATTTCGATGTTTATATTAACCAATTATTCTATACTTATTCAGTTACTTTTTTGTTCCCAGCTCATTAAACCATACTCCAAATAACAAGATTTTACAAATATATAAAGGTTCTTTATTTGTTTACTTAATTCACATTGAATAAGATATGTTCTAATTAACATATGCTTGGACTATAGACTCCATGAATCGATTGTTGAATATTCTAATCCTTTATTTAAATTTAGTTATATAGTGTGTTTTGATTTGTAATTAATTTAATTCAGGGTGTGAAGGTTCTTGTAACTGTGGGGAAGATTAAAAATACATAGATAAGAATGCAAGATTTACAAATTTGAAGTGTTGTGTAATTAGTATGATTATTATAATATAATTTACCAGACTCGAACGAAGCAAATCGTGTAGGCGGTTGATCGCTAACTTTACTGTTCTGGACGATTATGCAGTACGGTCTTCTTTCTTCGGTTTAATAAAAGTAATTCTTGTCCTGTCCACTTCGGAATACAGCTTTTTGGATTGATTTACAGCCCGATTGATGTTTCTTCTGCAACGCCAGGATCCAAATAAGTTCTTCTTTCGGTTGAAGCAATTAGTGTTGTTCCGTGTAATTGGAAGGTTATAATTTCTGGTGTAGTGAATATTATTAATTGTGTTACTGTTAATTCTTTCTATTTGATTAATATCTCATCAATTCCCTTCGGATATGGGACAGTTCAAGTTCTTTCTTGTAGACTTCAGTTATTTACTCTCTATTATGATTTCATATTGTAGTGTTATTTGGTTAATCTGTATTGGTGATAGACGTAAATATTGTCATTAGAATTTTGTATTTTTATAATCGTATCTGGTAATTTCGAATATTACGATTAAATAGATTATTCTTGGTTTTTTTTTAATCTCATCACCTTCAGTTCATCCAAGCAATTCCTGTCAAAATCAACAACTTCTTCTCCTTTTTGTCGTCCCTAGCAACACATAATTCCTTCCTTCCACATGTTTTAAATATATAGTGTTTATTTCATATATTTTTTGTCTATTCTTTATCAATTTGCTATCCTATTGGAATGTAATTTTACCGATAGTTGGTTTATTATTTTCTACACATATTCTGCTGGTTTTTTTATATAAGCCGGTTTTTTTTCTTTTTTATATTACCACTTCCACTTTCCACCACTCCACTTCCGATATCTACTTTCCACTTCCGATACTACCGATCCACTTTCGATATTATATGTTATTAATCGATATCATGGCATTTTGGTATTATCATAATTTGTATAAATTTTATTATATATCATTATTAATTTAATGTTTTTTCTAGCTCTTCAAATCGTATTTATTAATTATTATTAATTGATGTACCTAACCTTTATGTTATGAGTGTTTATTTAGTATTTTTGGCTGTTAGGCCTTTTATTGTAAACTGATCTTCCTGTGTTTATAACTGTTAAACATCTATAGCCCCTTTTACATAAATTCATACATACAATCAAATCTTAACTATTAACATTTATATAAACAATTATTTTTCTATATCTAATAACAATTTTATCTTGATCTATTGATCACATATAATAAAATTCAAATCTATGAACATTGATTAGCTGCTTCACACTTCATTCTACAACAGTCATTGAATAATACAACTTGTTTCATTATCTTTCATTAACTCAACACATATTTGGTATAACATAACATAAACTTTATCATAACATTTGTTGTCACAAAATAATACTTCTTAACTCAAAATTCTTATTTGTTATTACCATAAATTAAATCATTGTTTCTTTTTTTTGGTTTGCTTTTCATTAAACCTATATCATCAGCTATTATTTAATTTACAGATTCGTTTATTCTTGTTAACACCACCTTGCATTCTTATTTAATTTTATCTATGATTATAATTGTAATTATTGGATCTTTGTTCTATTATGGGGTTAAATATTGACTTGTTTATTATTCTGTGAACCTTATTTTTATGTAACATGACTGCTAGCATTTCTGTTGCGTTACATTATATATATATATATATATATATATATATTGTAACGGTACATAACCCGGTCCCAATAAAGTAAATCATGAGAATAAAAGTCAGAAATGGGTAAAACTAAAGCTCACTCAAAATTTAATTATATCACTCAACATAATAAACAATTCGAGTGGTATATAGTGCGAAGTGAGTTCTAGTGTACCCATTGAGGTGAAAAACCAAAGTGAAATTAATGTATTACTAAACTGTGCTGTATGTTTTGGATAGGATAAAACTATGGAAGTAGTATGTAATAATACTAATTGATTTTTGTTATTTTATTTATTTATTGTAATTTATATTGTATGAACCACAAATTGTTATACCCAAGTTAATATTATATTTTTTCAAATAATTGTGTTAGATTATAAGAAAACCCAGGGTTAATTTTAAAAGACATAAAAATTTTAACTACCAAAGATAATATAAAATTAAAATAATCCTATGAAGGAAATGGCAACAGGAAGCAGTACCGGGTATGAACACTATTCGAGACTAAATAAATAATATATAAATTTATTTAATGATAATAAAATGATAAAATATTTATATAAGTTACAATGTCAAAAAAAAAAAATTAACCAAAACATATTATGTAAATTAAATTAGTAAAGAAACCGGAATGGAAGGGAATTATTTTTCCATAAATAAAATATAAATTTATAATAATCACAAACTGCCTACATAATAAAAATACTATGTGTTACTAAGAGTGATGAAAAATAACAAGTATTGTGAATAAGATATAAAAATTTTAAACTAAACCGGAGAGTTGAAGAAACGATGCGACAAAAATTATAAAAAATAACCTTTTTGGACGTTGGAGGAGGCGAAATTCACGCAAGAGTAATAAACAAAGTGAATACTAACTAATTATACCTGAGGAATCCAAATTAAATGGTGATATACATTAAAAACAAGTGGATGAAAACATTCTGAGGATCCAATATAGTTCGGCCTACTTCCAGTAGACAATTAGAAAATACTCCAAACGAAAAGGAAATAATAACGCAAGACGTACCTCATCACAGAATAAAACTTCAATCCAGTAAGGACAACACGGAGCGAGGTAATATAAACATTTTTTCGTAATAAGTCCAGAAGAAAACTCGTTTTTCAACAGTGAAATAGAACAAAAAATATTCATTTTATCATATGTTTCTTTCAAAGTAAACAAATACATGCTGCTCTCTTACGGCAATTCCGGAAACTACGTAATATTTGAAAAATAAACAAAATTATTTATTAATTTTTTGATATTTGTAAAGCGTAGCAATTATCCATTTCTGACACTCTCATAACACAAAGAATTCACCCTGAACCCTGGGGAATTATTAAGAATTATGTAATAACTGATGTTTTTTATTATAGCGTAATATTGGGTAAATAACAACATATATGTTTTGTTCCTTAGACAGATCTATGTTTACTCGGTAAAGTCGAGATGATGTTTTTTTTTCAAATAAGATTAATTGTGATACCTATATTTTGGTGGCAGGAGACAAAAGTCAATAATCAATAAAGCAATATTATTGAAAATTAATATTGAATTATAACGTGTTATAATTTATTGTAGTGGGTAGTTAATGAAAATTTCAGCACAACATACAGAAGAAATCGTCACAACTGAGGGGCAATAATGATACTTACTCTCTCTTCTGCATAAGGCTGAACAAATTACCTCCTTGACCCCAAATCACACACTCTCGATTTCTTTTAGATTGAGTAAAACAAGATAAACAAAATCCTTTATCTATACCTTTTAAAACGTCAGTTAGTATAATTCAAAAGTGACGCATACTGCGTGAGGCATATAATAACACTTTCGCAAGTGCATCCCTCACAAGAAACCGCACGTTACAGAATTGGCTTCCATCGCGGGGCTTGAAAAATAGCGACTGCTCATTATACGTTACAGAATTGGCGTACAACTGTGGGGCGGAATTAACAAAGCTTGTAATTGCAATATACTCGTAAGTGGTGAATGCCTCTATTAAAGCGGTACGTTACAGAAATGGCGCTCAACGTAAAAGGGCGGTAATTAGAAAAGAATTTTTATATTTAATATAAAATGTATATCAAAAAATCTAATTATCGTTGGCAGTTATGAGAAAACAAGAAATGCCTAATACCCGAGGAAAATGGAAGAAGAGGGCAGAAGAAAAGGAGATTGAAGAAGGTGGACAGGAACAAGAAATAGAGTTAGTCACGGACAGTGAAATGGACCAACAGACAGGTGATATAGAAGAAACCGAAGTAGTTATGGATACGGAAAAGGAAATAGTGGAAGAGGATGCCCAAGGGGACCAACCAGATAAATCCACCCAAAAAGAAGATATGAGCATGCAGGAGATGTTGAGAATTATTATGGAAAGCAATAAACAAACAAATGATAAAATAGATGAAAAATTTAGGAAACAGGAGGAAACTTTGAAGGAACAGAATAAACAAACTAATGAAAATTTTAGAAAACAGGAGGAAAACTTAAAACAAACCATGAATGAACAATACCATGAACTGAAGGAAACGGTTGAAGGGCAAAGAGAAGAGATGAATGCAAAATTTGAAGAGAATAATAGGAATTTAAAACAATTTGAGTGTAAAATGGAGAATTTCAATAAGGAGATATGGAAAACTTTCGGAGAGAAGTTTGAAAATGTTAATAAGCGTGTCCAAAAAGCAGATACATACCAAGAGGAGACAACTAAACAAATGGACCATAGTTCCAATAATTTGGATGAAACATTGGACAGCACTTCAGAAGGTATTAAAGTAAGTCCGGATACAGAAGAGAGTAGGAAGGAAATAGAAATTACAGAATACCAAGGTGTAATGCCATCTGAAAATAAAAATAGCCACAACAAAAAGGATATTCAAACCGTGGAAAAGAAGACCAAGGAAATAATAAAAACAAGTAGAAAGAAAATAATAAATACCAAGGAAGAATGGGAGATGATTACAGGTGGATTAATTAATGTATTCAACCTTCCAATTAACGAACAAAGGGAGTTAATTAAGTTTACATCCCAGTTAAATGTGTCGATGATTGAAGTGCATCAGAAGATATTAGTCAGATTATCAAGATGGAAGACAACATGCAAATATTGGGCAAATAATTCAGAGGTAAAAGGGAATGAAATGAGATTAAAAATGAGCAACTATGTTATGATAGAGGAGGTACAATACTTGTTAGTTAAAAAGGAACGAATTATAACGGAAGACCGGTACTTAAGTGAAAGTTTTATAGCAGCAAAGTGGGAGAGCCGGATGGTAAGAAGATTATCAAGGAGACAATTAATTACGAACACCCCAGCAATCCGAGAACATGGAGTACCTGAAATAATGGACCACGGTTAAACAGACTCCAAACAAACCAGAAAAAAGGGACGGATTTTATGGATACAGGACAAAGCAACCCATTGTAAATAAAAAAAACCAAAATTCAAAAAGGCACGTAAGGACAACTTACTCAAGGTATTTCGAACAATAATTTAAAATGAAGAAACTAATAAAACCCCAAAATTCAAAAAGTGTGTAAGTACAACTTACTTAAGATATTTTGCAACCATTAGAGTTAATAAAAAGCACGTAAGGACATCTTACTCAAGTTATTTTGAAAACATATAATTTAAAGTGAAGAGTATATAAAAACAGATGATTAAATAATATTTATAAAGAACTGATTTAAAATGGACTAATAGGAAAAATAATATTTTTATGGTAACAAAAGAAGAATAAATAAATAAACAATTAATGGTAATGTGCTCAGATAAGAAGGTACAATAAGAAGAATAACGAATAATTTAATGACTCCAATGAAACTGAAGGAGGATGATAATTAATACAACAAAAATTAGAATTTCTCGGAATTGAAGATTAGATAAGAAGAAATGATACGGAGAAATATGTCACAAGAAGTAAAGTCAGAAGAATTTTAACATAAGGCCTATCAATGATGTTATATGCTATTAGTAAATGGAAAAGAAGAAGGAATCAAGGAGAAGAAGAAATATATAAATAAATACAAACAGCTACAGTATGAAGAATCCCAAAAGTGTTTGGTACTAGTCGCTAAATGACTACTACTTATAATTTTTTTATTTTTATGTATTGACCGTAGAAATGTTCCGGCAATAATTTTTATGAGCAGGGATGATGTTCCCCTGGTCTCAGAAGGTGTAAGGATGGACAGCGGTGTATGGACCCAGAGTGGCCACCCGACTGGAACCACCGCACAAGATAGGGAAATTGAATATTTAAGGGATAATAATTATAAAATAGCTGAAAAGAGTGATATTAGATTCCAGGAGTATAAATGAAGAAAATAGAAGGAAGATAGCAGACCGATGCTTAATTGATAAAGCGAGTATATAAAAGTAAATAGAAATGAGTGTTAAAACAAGTTTAATATGATTAGTGTGACCAGTCCTTATCAAATAAAATGTGGAAGTACCACTAACCCCGAGAAATAATTGATGAATTGGCCTCCAAGAGAGAGAGAGTAAGGTAAGAAAACAGCAATTACCACCAGTCGGAATTACCAGAGAGTATAATCAGTCGGAAATAAAACACTATTATGAAAACAAAGTCAAGACCATTAGGAGACTTGAACAAATCAACAATTTATTTCTATCAACGAGTTGAACTAAAATAAATTTGTTCTAGTGGGGGGGGCTTTATGTAACGGTACATAACCCGGTCCCAATAAAGTAAATCATGAGAATAAAAGTCAGAAATGGGTAAAACTAAAGCTCGCTCAAAATTTAATTATATCACTCAACATAATAAACAATTCGAGTGGTATATAGTGCGAAGTGAGTTCTAGTGTACCCATTGAGGTGAAAAACCAAAGTGAAATTAATGTATTACTAAACTGTGCTGTATGTTTTGGATAGGATAAAACTATGGAAGTAGTATGTAATAATACTAATTGATTTTTGTTATTTTATTTATTTATTGTAATTTATATTGTATGAACCACAAATTGTTATACCCAAGTTAATATTATATTTTTTCAAATAATTGTGTTAGATTATAAGAAAACCCATGGTTAATTTTAAAAGACATAAAAATTTTAACTACCAAAGATAATATAAAATTAAAATAATCCTATGAAGGAAATGGCAACAGGAAGTAGTACCGGGTATGAACACTATTCGAGACTAAATAAATAATATATAAATTTATTTAATGATAATAAAATGATAAAATATTTATATAAGTTACAATGTCAAACAAAAAAAATTAACCAAAACATATTATGTAAAT
Source organism: Magicicada septendecula (assembly GCA_034769895.1). Taxonomy (NCBI): domain Eukaryota; kingdom Metazoa; phylum Arthropoda; class Insecta; order Hemiptera; family Cicadidae; genus Magicicada; species Magicicada septendecula. The sequence goes on along the minus strand of CM068370.1, from coordinate 296,492,876 downwards.
TAAATTAGTAAAGAAACCGGAATGGAAGGGAATTATTTTTCCATAAATAAAATATAAATTTATAATAATCACAAACTGCCTACATAATAAAAATACTATGTGTTACTAAGAGTGATGAAAAATAACAAGTATTGTGAATAAGATATAAAAATTTTAAACTAAACCGGAGAGTTGAAGAAACGATGCGACAAAAATTATAAAAAATAACCTTTTTGGACGTTGGAGGAGGCGAAATTCACGCAAGAGTAATAAACAAAGTGAATACTAACTAATTATACCTGAGGAATCCAAATTAAATGGTGATATACATTAAAAACCAGTGGATGAAAACATTCTGAGGATCCAATATAGTTCGGCCTACTTCCAGTAGACAATTAGAAAATACTCCAAATGAAAAGGAAATAATAACGCAAGACGTACCTCATCACAGAATAAAACTTCAATCCAGTAAGGACAACACGGAGCGAGGTAATATAAACATTTTTTCGTAATAAGTCCAGAAGAAAACTCGTTTTTCAACAGTGAAATAGAACAAAAAATATTCATTTTATCATATGTTTCTTTCAAAGTAAACAAATACATGCTGCTCTCTTACGGCAATTCCGGAAACTACGTAATATTTGAAAAATAAACAAAATTATTTATTAATTTTTTGATATTTGTAAAGCGTAGCAATTATCCATTTCTGACACTCTCATAACACAAAGAATTCACCCTGAACCCTGGGGAATTATTAAGAATTATGTAATAACTGATGTTTTTTATTATAGCGTAATATTGGGTAAATAACAATATATATGTTTTGTTCCTTAGACAGATCTATGTTTACTCGGTAAAGTCGAGATGATGTTTTTTTTCAAATAAGATTAATTGTGATACCTATATTTTGGTGGCAGGAGACAAAAGTCAATAATCAATAAAGCAATATTATTGAAAATTAATATTGAATTATAACGTGTTATAATTTATTGTAGTGGGTAGTTAATGAAAATTTCAGCACAACATACAGAAGAAATCGTCACAACTGAGGGGCAATAATGATACTTACTCTCTCTTCTGCATAAGGCTGAACAAATTACCTCCTTGACCCCAAATCACACACTCTCGATTTCTTTTAGATTGAGTAAAACAAGATAAACAAAATCCTTTATCTATACCTTTTAAAACGTCAGTTAGTATAATTCAAAAGTGACGCATACTGCGTGAGGCATATAATAACACTTTCGCAAGTGCATCCCTCACAAGAAACCGCACGTTACAGAATTGGCTTCCATCGCGGGGCTTGAAAAATAGCGACTGCTCATTATACGTTACAGAATTGGCGTACAACTGTGGGGCGGAATTAACAAAGCTTGTAATTGCAATATACTCGTAAGTGGTGAATGCCTCTATTAAAGCGGTACGTTACTATATATATATATATATATATATATATATATATATATATTTCCACCCCTGTCACATAAACATAGATACAGATATTGAGATAGATAGTTAGATAGATACAGATGTCACTCTTGTACATAGTATGCATGTGTTTATATTGTATACGTAATATACATTACACCCATCGTATTATATGCATTGATTGTATGTATTATACACATTTGTAAATGGTGTACACATAAACACATTGTGTGTTTAAAAAAATACAGATGTTTATTACTTTTTTGTTAATTAAAAGTTAAAACAATGCACAGTTATTATCACAATGCTATCATAATAAAATCAGTATTATGATTATCATTATTAATGTAATTGTTTATATTATTATTATTGTTATTGTTATTATTATTATTATTATTATTATTATTATTATTATTATTATTATTATTATTATTACCACTGGGAATCAGGTAGCAGTCTACATAGAGAAGTTACTAAAGCAAAAGAAGGAAGCAGAAAATGATAGGCGTGCTGACAGAATAACAGAAAATAGGTAACGTGGACCCACTGAAGATTTAAAACAGTTAAACATCCACAGGGCGAAGAACAAATGGCACCACCTTGAAGTATTGTGAAAGCCAAGTCCTGAGGTGGAGTCACACCATGGACAAAAGGGTCTGTGGTTTTGGTCGGTGCAAGTCCCACACACCGTAGGAATGCGGACCTTTCTGCAGCAAACATTAGTTTTTCATAGTCTCCCATAAAAATTATTATTATTATTATTATTGCTATTATGAGTCTTATTATTTTCATAATACTAATATAAAGGAAGTGCTCTAAAACTGATGTAGAGCCCCTGAACTCTCTCTCACACACACACACACACACACATTCAAACACGTTTTGCTACAGTCCGTTTCTTGATGTATATATTATATTTAATTTTTATAATGTATTTACCTCAAGATAATTCTTTCCTTATTAGGAACATGTTTCGGGTACCATTTTGTACCCATCCTCAGCCTTCCGGATTTTGTGTCTGGTGAAGTACATGTGTGTTGGTTGGTTGTTATTGTAGCTTCCTGTTGGCTTCTGGTACTTTAAATTGGTTTTATTGTGTGTGATTGTGGTGTATGTATTAGTATTTTGTGTATTTTCGATGTTGAGTGCTTTGAAAATTGTGTCATGTTTTGTATTAATTTGTATTTTTTCACATGACACAATTTTCAAAGCACTCAACATCGAAAATACACTATGAGTTACCATTAATATTAACAGTCCTGTCTGTACAGTTAGTAACCAACATCTTACATTTACTTTTACACTTAATCACTTATTGTCCTGGTTGTGATTACTTTTCTTGTTACAATTAGTCATTATTACTACGAACAGTCAGTTTTTATGGTTTAGAGTACAGTTTGTTCTACCTTAGTTTATATTGTACTTCTTTTTTGCTCATTTCGGTTTTTTACCTTTCTCATTTGTTTAGCAAGGTTAGGTATATGTTTTAGTTTATATGATATTATATGGGGTTTACACAAATATTGGGTCATGCTCATTATGTCGCATTACAATATCTAATTATATCTGCTTACATCTAATTGAATACCATTTGATGTATATTCATTATCAGATTCGAAAATTTTTCTCCGGGCGAATATTTGTAATTTTACCTACTTTTTTATATAATAATAATAATAATAATACCCCTATTACTAAACAATAATAAAAACAATGATAAAAAATACTAGTAACAACAATAACAATATATTTATAATATAATAGTCAATAATAATTGTTAGTATAATTATTAATAATTAATACTTATAATACTGTAGTAATATAATAATAATAATATTTTTATACAGCTATATTTTGTATATATCAATGCAATGATACATATATTTTGCACAGGTAAATAAAAGTCTGTTATTATGTAAGTTTATATTTACTGAAATTTAATTAAACTAAATTCTCTTATATTGTCTGTAATAATCTTACATAATAGAACTGAATTATTGTCTTTGGCACATAAGAATAATAAAGTGTTTTAAATGTTTTAAAAATATTTATAACAGTTGGATGAATGTTACTGATGGATGAATTTCACATTTATCTCCTTATGCTTGAGTGCATTGATACAGGATGGGGCACCTCTGAGATCCGGTCTGGATTCACTTCACTTCACACATCTATTCATTCAATCCAAAAACTATTTAGTCAATTACCGGTATATTATCTCAGGGTTCACTTCTATAAGTTGTAATAAAATATGGTTGTGGGTGGGGTGGCCGCTACCGTTCCAGCCCCGCGATGGAAGCCACTTTGTAACTGGCTGTTTACTTGTGTTGTAAAAATTAATTGTTAATTAAAGTTTAAATGTTTGTTTGGTGTTAAACGTGTCAAAATGTATGCTCTCAGTCGTGTACGGGTAAACCGTATTCTGCTCTGCTGCATTCAAACGTTGCCGCCTCGCCACCTGATTGGCGCACAGCTCTCTGCAGTATTACCCAGCTTGCGTCTCGCTTTAACGCCTTCACTTCAATAATTACTAGTCGTAATTCTAAATCAACTGAATCAAACATACAGCATTGCAGATTGAGAACATTTATTAATCCTTTAGAATATTTCACTTGGTTTATTGTACATCAAAATTCGTTTTCGGCACCGGCTATTACAATTGTGCAGTTGGTACTTGCTCAGCTCAGTTGTATACAATCAGTCAGTAACGTTAGTTTACAGTAAAATTATCGTTTTTCTCAGGGGTGTAAAGTCCTTTCGGCTACAGAAATATATACTTACGGCTAACACACACAAAGTTATAACAATTCTTAGAACTAATTACATAAATAAATCGATATCTCATTACATTTGACTAAGTAATCACCAATGAAAACTTGTGAAGCAATTTTGGGTTATGTCTCGTTTGTCAAAAGTTCGTTATTAAATGATTCGTTAATTATTTATCATATTTTACTTTCTTAATAATTGTTAATTGGTTAGAGTTAAATAGTGAATTTAAATAAGTATTTATTTTGACTCGGAAATAGTGATCAGTGATTTTGAAATAGTTATATTTAATTCAGACCAAAATTTGTGAATACGCTTTAAGGGATAATGTTTATACTCATCGGTTACTAGTTGCTGAAGATCCTGATGTCGTCTTCTTCGATAGATAACTCCTGGGCTGTCGTCTTCTTCTATGGATAATTCCTGTCGTCTGTTCCCTCGTCTCGTCACTTCTCCTTGCTGATTCAGGCCTCGTATTTCTTCAGTTGGTGTCGTCTTCTTCTTTTAGAAGGTTCCACTGATCTTCATATAGTGTCAGTGGTCGTCTTTCTTCGTCACGGCGTCGCTTCGTCTTCTTTGGATCACTACGGTTTGTTAATTTAATTTTTTACAAATAAAAATTTATGTTCAGGATTCCCTGTACTGTTGTAATCGTCTTCCATTAGTTTTAAATAGTTTTGCAATTGCTTGAAGAATAATATTTTAATTTTGATACGAGAGCTACTCGGTCCACTCTCTGGCGTTGGTTAATAATGACTACTGAAAATCTAACGGTTTTTTGGCGTTATTTTTCTTGTTGCTATGGTTACTTCATAAATTATGCTAATTTTTCATTGGTTATTAACTCAGGTTATTGTTAGGATTTATCGTCTTTTTTCGTCTATTTCTACCAAAATATCTTCAACTGAAGATTACTACTTTATTCTAATAGCTAGGGTCATCACATTAGTACCATTCTTCCTAATTTTTCATGATGAACATTTTGATACCCCTCATGCCTACTTTTGAATAGCTAATTACATTTTTACTATTTTCCCATATTTATATCTTACATATATTTTATTCAAAATTAGTTGTTAATCACTTATTTTGGTACTAGAAATACCCACTTACATGGTTTAATCATTTGGCACATTCTGCCTTAACTTTGGATTATTATTTGTTCTCAAATTAATAAATTTATGTTCAACAGTTTGGCCTAGAGCCTAGATTCCATTCTACTTCCATCTAACATTTCTTACTAACATTTCTGGTAACTCTAATACAATTTACAAACAAAACAAACAATAAACATCAGTATCCCTAACTCTAATTCTTACTATTAAATATTTCTTTTCAGGTTCTACCCTGAAATAACTTTTAACTGCTGCTATCTGCTTACCCTACAATTTACTCTATGCTATGATTTTCTGAACACTAACAAAATTCTTAATACTTACTTACAGAAACTTAAAGAAACTCTTATAATACTATTGACAAACTGTTCCTTGCATGATATGTCCTATCTACTATTCCCTTCACTTAAACACAGTGTCTGTCCTTCTTAATTTGCTATTTGTTCTAATACCTTAATTCTTATCTTAATATATAATCCTGATATCTTATTACCTAAATTAACAATATTACAATTAGTTCAATCTTACTTACTAGTGCACAGTTTATCACAAATTGTTTATCTGTTTTAACCTAGTTGGCTTATATAATATTTAGTTCTACACTCCCACTACACTTTTCCTTTCATTAGAAAGTTTCTATAATTACTACCCTGCTCACTTTGTTTCATTATTCTATACCTATCACTTCACTACTTATTTAGTTTTACACACTTTTGGGCTTATTCACTTGTTTATTCATGGGTTGTCTGATTACTTTAAATCACTGTGTGATTATGGTCATTTATAACTATTTACCTCCAAATCACACTGATCACTTTTGGTCATCATTCTAATATTGCTTTTGTTTTGGGCTCAAAGTATTGTTTGTAGCCTTTGGCCATTATTATTACAATTAGTTTGGGGTATGGTTAGCTTCTAACCCCCCTACATTATATTATACAAGTACATTCTTTAAATAACAAGATACATGTGATACTATTACCCTTCATTAATCTTATTGTTCTAGTTACATCTCATATACTACGGACATCAATTCATTACTAAATTTACAATATTCTGTTCACTTTTTGGGATGACTTGATTGTACTTAAACTTCTTCTTCACTGTCTCTTGGTTTCTTTGGTTCCTATCCGATCTATTGCGTCAAGTCTGTTGGGTTAATAGTCATTTGTCATTTATTGGGTTACTGGGTTATTGATCTTTAAGTTCATAAGTTTTTGTCTCTTACTCTCATCTTCAGCTGTTTATTTTATAATTAAATACCATTGAATCTTGGCTACCTTATGTCATGTTACAAAGTTTAGTAATTTAATTATTCCAGTGCCTGAACTTGCGCTTATCACAATCTTGAAGTGTCCCTTAGTATACTCAAGTTATAACTCTGGATGGGACATGCTTATATACCTAAGCAGACATCTTCCACTCACATGGACAGCACTATATGACACTAAGCTGTACTATTTATTATAGTATTATTATTCCGATAATTCTGTCTGTTGATCTCAAACTGACATTTGAAAATTATTAGAAATGATTGAGTTCAATGTGACATTATACCTCGCACAGAGATCTCACACAGTCTGCTCTCTTGTCAACGTTTTTTGAATAACTCCCATACCTTACCGTTAATATTAAATCTTAATTAAAAATATTATTAATCTTAATTTTAAGTATTTTATATTAATATTAAATATCAAATCTGAAATTCTTTTTAAAGTGGACCTTTAAAATATTAAACACTACTTGATCAGTCTGAAAAACAATTTAACCTTTGTTAGATTAAGCTAGGCTACAAGCTTACTAAGTTATGTTTATGTTAGACTGAGCTATGTCTAATTTTGAAATATCATAAACTCATGAGGGTTAAGAGGGAACCCAAAAAATTCTGTTGATAGCCCTAACAATAAGTAGGCTTATAATCACAAAATTTCAATGGATCAGTAGGCCTATTGCAATGTCATGTAGTGTAGGTCTACAGCTTATGTGTGTGAACAAGAAGGGAGGTAAATAAAATATAGAGATAATATTTTTAATTCTTTTCTATTTTGTACTGTTTACTTTTCACTTATCGTACCTTAACTTTTTAACTTTTGTTTTTATATTTTCTCAATTTTATTATGTTTGTTTAGTTAATTTGTGTTATTATTTAATGATTTTTATTTGAAATTTTGTTTAGACGTTTCTAAGAATTATATGAATACTACAAAACAGACCAAACCTAGGAGTAAAAACAGAAGTAAGTCTGTAGTGTCTTCAACTCCTAGGCAAAATAAAGTTGGTATGTGTTGTTAAGGTTATTATGTTTCCTATCTTCTTGAGTAAGCTAATGATAATGCTATTATAAACAATCCCATAATAAGTTGATATTGTCCTGTGGTAAAAACTGAAAATTGTCTGCAATATAAACTGTCAGTTTGTGTGGCAAATGTAGAAGCAGATAATTATAGCCCATTTTAAAGGTACAAGAATATTCTGTTGTCAAATTTTTCAGATCTTTGTATCCTTTTAATCTCACTCTGCAGCTGCAGCCACTTGGACAAACCTCTACCTTTACTTCCACATAAATTTACCTTCTTTTCTAATACAATAGTTATATAACTACTGTACAATTTAATAAAGCTTTTCTACAGTATAATCCACATAAACATTCATCCTATCTCATCATGAAATTCTCTGCTTTATCCTACAATCTACAGAACTACGTCTCAAAAGCCTCTAATTGTTCCTTCTCCATGATTCAGAGCCATACACAGCTTTACTCCACATAAGAAGCTTCATGATATTTTTACTTGCTTCTTGAAATGAGACATTGTGAACAGCACTACTTGAAGTTACTATTCTCTTCTTTTTCATAAAAGTTTTCCTATAGAATCCTAGTCTTAGTCTGAAAACTGGGTAATGTAAAATTACCTGTAATATGGACATAAATTTACAATCAGTATCGCATAATACTTGTGTAATCATTACCTGATCTCTATTATCTAAGTGACTAAAAATGTGCTAAATATAAAAGGCCATCTGATTTCATTACATTTATTTTAAATAATTTTTTTCTTGCTAGGCAAGAACATAATTTACTATTGTACAATAATGATATGCATACACTTTTCCTGTTATACTTGACAAAGTTTGGAATGAACAAAAGCTAAGGCAAAGGTAAAAGTTTTTTTTTTTTTTTTTAATTTTCACCTAGAATATTAGTTTTCTGTGTCAGAAGAGTGTATACATACCATTCTTGATACTCGGGCACATCATGGTCAACAGCATACAAGAATATTTTACACAAGTTTCTGATTTTTTATGTTTATAAACAGAAAAGACTAGAGAGAAGTTGCCTCATTGGTCAGAACATCAATTCAGAAACTAATTGGGTTCCCAACTCCCGCTCAAAATTACTTGAAATATTATAGCACTTGTAACATTAAAACTCTGCTAGGTAACCAATGATCAATATTTACTTTATTTACCCTGAGAGACATAAAAACTATAAACTGCAAGAAGTAACTGTAATATCTGGTAACTTTAATCTGCACTATATACATTATAAAACGAATCATGTTAGTGTAAACATTTTTTTACTTAAAATGCATAACAGGTATTATTACTTACCACAGCCCAATAGGAATAAAGGGTATTTAATTGATATGATTTCATTGATCCTTAATTTAGGTAATGCTGCAAATACAAAGTGAACATATCTGAGTAGTAAACATGCTGTGGGGAATCTGAGTAGAGCAGATGCCATCACCTTCTTCCTGTTAACTTTATAGATAATTATATATTTACATGTACAGATTACAGGTAGGCATGTAATGGGTGGAGAGTTCACTAGTCAATTGTGCAATTTTAATACATTCACATGGTGTGTGTATCACTGTAATTAGCACATGATCCTTCCTAATGTACACCCCAGTGTATATCTCAATTGACAATACTACAATTCTAGACTATCTGCAACTATTTCTTCTGTTAATTCCATCTTTTTTTATTTACTTTGTCTACCAGTTCCTAAAAGGAAACACAGTTTTTAATATACACATTATTCTTCCACTTCAATTTCTTTTCTTCATAAAGTACAGTATGTGGGAAGTCTTCTTTTCTAATCTGTTGTAACCATATGAATTATTAATATCCATTATGTTGATACTGTCTCATCTTGTTTCATCTGGTTATCTCATTTCTTCTTATTGTCTTCAGATTGGAACCTACGTCTTCCACCAGAAGTCTCCAAACAGATACTAAATACGATTTTAAATTTCTATACGTTACATTCATAAAAGCTAGTATGGCAAAAGAGAATGCTATGATTTTTCTTTATGGTTAATTGGATGCTTTACTGTTACTGTGAACTATGAATCCAGAACTACTAGCAGTAAATAAGAAAATTCTTAATGTATTCTTAGATTAATCTTAACTCACTACAATATCAAAAAGCAGAATCTCAATATAAAGAAATTCATAATTTCCACTCCTAAATGACATTACTATATGCACTGTAATGACATTTTCATGCTCACTGATTCCATGATGCAGCCTGATGAGTAGCCAATTGCCAATGGAGTCTTATTTGAGAGACGCTAAAACACAAGAAAGGGCAAAGTGAATTGTTGTTTTTTTTCTTGGATATTGTCAATAATGTGAGTACCCTAGATATGAAAAAAACATGAACTGCAGAGTTAAAAACTACAAATCTAAATACCAAACTAGATGAGTAATTATTTAAACAATAAGCATTTATAACATGAGTCAATATTAAGAATATTTTTAAATACCCAGGAAGTGTAACAAAAAAAAACATTGTTTTCATATTAGAAGTAGGTAAATATTGAAGTACTAAAATTAATAAATAATTGCACAAAAGATACTCCATGTTTAACACAATAATTACACAGATGTTTACTGTTTGTAGTAGAACTGCACAGACAGAACCATGTCACATCAACATCACACGATTCATCATCACAGCACACAGTTATCACAGCAGTGCTGCAAGAGATCAGAGATGACATTGTTCCAAGCACTAATGCACTGGCACTAAGACACCAGTCATCAGGTACTGTACCCATTTACACAATACAGTAATAAAGCCACTGACAAGCAATGGATATTGTTACGACGTCACAGAACAATCTACTTGTTTATCGAACGTTCCAGAGAGATACAGAATGTAAGCGTGTGGCGTACGTGCTTGTAGACGCATTTGCGAGAGTCTTCTCGATGCGGCCAGCCGTGAGGACTGTGTCAAGGCCGCAGTTAATTACGTAGTTCATACAAACGCTAAGACGCAATTAGGAATCGTCTATATTTTCGGCGACTATAAATACATGGCGGCAGCGGCCTTAGTAGTCAGTATTAGTGCGAATTATTGACCGTGCGGCTCGAGAGTTATAGTAGCGATATTACTGCGTACATTCAAGTAGTTATTAGTGAAATGTTGAGTTTTATAATCGGGCGGTATAATTGTAGTACAATTGTGTTTAATATTAGTGACATTTTATTGCGTGTGAACAATTTTCATTTGATTTGTTGTAAACTGTGTTGTTAATTACGAACTGTTCAACTATAAACATTAAAGGTGTGATTAGTGACTTAATTGGTGTCTTGTACGTATTTTGTTTCCACTGTACCTACGACGATCGAGTAGACCGTCGTAAGAGTGGTGTCAAAAGTGGGATAGAACGGTTAACAGTGAAAACAGAGGACACTTCGTAGAAGAGTGGTGTTAGTGGTAGTTCATAAAAATAAAAAAGATACCAGTCAGATGACAGAAGCATTCCGAGTAATGCTACAGCAAAGACAGGAACAACAAAAAGAAGAACGAAGACAGGAAAGAGAAGAAGCGAAAAAACGGCAAGACGAAAAACGTAAGAGTGAAAATGAAACACCAGAGGGACGGGAAAATGAAGAATTTAGTCGTCAAGCAGACGACGTTAAGACGTTCGTACAAGAGGATACCACTGCAAAATTTGTCCTGTCACGAGGTGAACTGAACAAACAAGTTGACAGAATATCTGAAATAGAAAAATGTGTGAAAACAAATATTTCAAGTTTAGAAGATTCTATTACAAATTTAATAAAACAAATTAAAAAGGAAGTCGAACATTTAGTAAAAGAAATAGTTGATAATGAAAGACCATTAATAAATGCTGAAGAAGGTTCAAAATATCAGAGAAATCTAACTCTAGTAGGGCCAGTTTACGCAAAGGCCCCAACATTTGATGGAAGCACTCATTGGGCAACTTATATTCGCCAATTTGAAGCTGCTGCTCACTTAAATAAATGGACGGAAGAAGAGAAAGGACTTTCACTAATTCTTGCTTTAAAAGGGCCTGCCGCAGAACTAATACAGAAAGTGCCACCTGAAAATCAGAACATCTATGACGAATTAACAAAAGCTCTGGAATTACGGTATGGTGACAAGCATTTGTGCGAAGTGTACCGTGAACAACTTAAAGCGAGGCGACAGCGTTCCGGGGAAACCCTCCAGGAGTTTGAAGCAAATGTCGACCAACTGACGAGATTAGCTTATCCTGAATAATCGGAGGACTTCCGGAAGTGGATTTCTCTCATTATGTTTATTGACGGTATCAGAGATAGTCAATTACAACAAGTGTTAAGACTGGCACGGTATGATAATAAATCAGACGCTCTTGTTCATGGTCTCCATTTTAAAGCTGCCAAGTCGGCGACCTACATTAATCAAAGTATGCCATCACGTTGTAGCCAAACAGATCCAATACCACAGTATCGTCATAGCGGACGGAATAAAGGGACGAGTCAAGATCAACAGTTTAAGAAGTCAACAGCGCCACAACGATGTTTCGAACCAAAGGATAAATACAGAAGACCGAAGTGTTACACCTGTGGGAAACGTGGTCGTCTACAGGTATACTGCTGGAAGAATAAAATACCGAGAGAAGAGAGGGATCGCATCAATTGGAGAAGTAAAGCCCCAGAACAGCACAAACAGCACACAGTTTCCACGCTACATAAGATTAGTGGAAACCTGATTGTTAATGGATTTGCGGAAGGTAAACGAAGATCATTTACAGTTGGCATGGGCGCTACAATGTTTATTGTACGCCCGGACTTAATCAGCAACCGACTGCCTCAAATTAGCTCTTGTACAATACAGACTGTGACTGTGAAGGAAAGGTAGACGTACGTGTACGCCTGGGTCTTCTCGAGTTTAGCCACCAAATGATTGTTGCAGACATTGTGGATGAAGTGATTCTTGGCATGGGCATTATGAATGCCTACGGATTCGTTGTGGACTTAAGAGAGAATGTCCTGAAGGTTGGCCAAGAGAACATAAAGCTTTGCATGGCTAAAATGACAGGGTCTACTAACCATTCGATTAAGCGAGTGGCATTAATCGAAGAAAAAGTCAACAGGTCTGGTCAAGAGGAACCCTCCCTATTGCAAGCGGAAATGGAGGAAGAACTAGCAGAGGAAATACAAATAAGTGTAACAACAAAAGAAGTGATTGGAAAGCCAACTATGGTTGTCGAGACAAAACTCTTGCTTGTTCCTGAGCGGATAGAAGCACCTGAGGGCAAAGTGGCTGAAGATGAGGTTACGCAAGAGGTTGTTGACGAGAACCAAACAAACTTGGATCAGCCAGTGGTGTTTAGGTCATCAGTACATGATGCAATGGGAGTGATTCCAGCAAAACTAGTGGTTGAGCGGAAGACTCGCATTCCTGGGAACGTGATGTTTGGATCACACAAGACTGAATTCGAAGTACCGGAGAATTATCTTTCGCAAGGACGTCCACCTAGATCGCCTGGTCGGGTATTACTTCAGAGACGGTTTGCCAGTTCGGGACGAACAGGCTTAAGGAAGAGACAGTGTTACGACGTCACAGAACAATCTACGTGTTTATTGAACGTTCCAGAGAGATCCAGAATGTAATCGTGTGGCGTACGTGCTTGTAGACGCATTTGCGAGTCTTCTCGATGCGGCCAGCCGTGAGGACTGTGTCAAGGCCGCAGTTAATTACGTAGTTCATATGAACGCTAAGACGCAATTAGGAATCGTCTAGATTTTCGGCGACTATAAATACATGGCGGCAGTGGCCTTAGTAGTCAGTTATAGTGCGAATTATTGACTGTGCGGTTCGTGAGTTATAGTAGCGATATTACTGTGTATGTTCAAGTAGTTATTAGTGAAGTGTTGCGTTTTATAATCAGGCGGTATAATTGTAATACAATTGTGTTTAATATTAGTGACATTTTATTGCGTGTGAACAATTTTCATTTGATTTGTTGTAAAGACTGTGTTGTTAATTACGAACTGTTTAACTGTAAAAATTAAAGGTGTGATTAATGACTTAATTGGTGTCTTGTACTTATTTTGTTTCCACTGTACCTACGACGATCGAGTAGACCATCATAACAATATAAATGTGTACATATAAATAATTAAAAATAAACACAATAAACATCTGACATTATAATATCGAAGGCATTCTATATAAGTACATGTAATTTCAAAATTGTATGTTAGTTGTACACTTTCATGTGTTATATTACTATCTGTCTATGCAGATGTTTTTGTAAACTATTTATCTTGTTCATATTAGGATGAAAAAATAAAGTTTCAGGATTATAGAAAATATGATTTCTTCAGTACCATGTACCATATACCATAAGAAGTGCAGACTCATTATGAGTGCATATTAAAATATTTGAGTTGTATAATTGTTGTGTAAACATTTAGTCATATGGCAGAAAACAATGTGTTAAATATTTGACTGTACTGAATGCACCACTAACTTCTCTCACTAGAATCTGATGGTTGTTAAGAAGCTTCATTTGATCCCAAATAGCTGCCAATCACTTGAATAGTATCAGACTCAGTGTTGATTGTCTGTAGATGTACTTATCTTGATTATTTCATAGCCATTACTAGGCATTTTATACTGCACTAGACCTCAACACTATGGTACACCAGTAGTAGCTTAAACATGCTATCTGAAGACTGAAGTTCAGTACCCAGAAGAGAGAAATTCAGAACTGCACAGAATTGAGACTTTCTGCCATCAAAACCTAATATTCTTAGGATATAAATAACTTGTTGTTATCAAATAAGGTTACACAATTTAAATAACATATACCTTTAATGCACTATTTCTGACTACGGAACTTTACTTTTTAGATAAAAATGTTTGATAAAAATGTTATCTTCACCCAGTGGCGAATATAGAATATATTTTTGGGGGGGCCAAGATTAATGTAAGGTTAGGTTAAGTAATTTTAAGTAGACACCCCATGATACTTTATATCAGTTTTGCTGCTCATATTCAGAGGGTAATTTGCGCGGAATGCCCCTTTTACTTTACCAAGATCACGCTTCTTTATTGTTGACATTAAATCATAAAAAATATATCTATTTTTAAACAAACCAAATGATGAAAAGATCTGTTACTATATTTCAAACATTGGTCAAGATTTTAACAATGTCTCATCTGTAAACACTTATCCGAACTAAAAGAGTGAAATACGCGATTGTGATTATCGTGTTTGGAGGGGTTCTAGCTATAAATATTGTTTTGTTCTGTCATGTATGTATAAATTGCCAAGACCCCTTTTTTTTTTCTTTTTGTGTATACACGCATATGTGTGTTTTATCAACTATCATTCAAAAGACTGTTTTGAGTATTGTTTTGGAGAGACCTTAAAAGAAGGTTTAATAAAGTGACTGTTTGACAATGCAACAAAATTTGTTTTATTAATCGTTTATCCAACTGACAATAAAAAGAATACATAAAAAGGAACTCCACTTTTTATATAGACCAATGGTTACGAAACAAAGTCCAGGTTTCTTGGTACACTTGCAAACTTATCAAGAACTTCATCGTCACTAACTATAATGTCTCTGTGGATAGAAAGTAAAGCAAGCCCGTTAAGCCTACTTTCAGATGTGCTGTTCCTTAGGTAAGTCTTCAGTCTTCTCAGGCTGGAGAAAGTTCTCTCTACGGTTGCGACAGAAACAGGAAGAACTGCGTGTAATTTCAGAAGGGTATAAATGTTGGGGAAGAAAGTCTTGTCACATTTTTCTAGAGAACTTATAGCCGTTTTTGGAAGATTTGAAGGCTTTTCCTGACTCCACTTTTCTTTCCACAACATAAACTCACTTTGCACAATCTCTTTATGTGACAAATCTTCGTAGAAACCAAAAGCAGCCTCCAATGAACCGAAATCTGTTATGATACACAATTGTGGAAGGATGTTTTGTAAGGATGCAACTGTTTCCTTGTGAGATTCAAAGCGTTCTTTCAGTGAGTTACAAAAATCGTCCAGGTATGGCACATAAACAGCTCGTCGATAGTATTCTTCTTCTGTGGTGTAAGGGACGTTGCTACATGCTGTTTGAAGGCGGCAAATTCTTGGAATCTCTTCCTTAATGTCAAGTTTGGCAGCAAATGACGTTACTTGATTATACAAGGCTTTAAATGAGTCATCAGCATTTGCCCTCTCCTTCGACAGAAGGTGTAAGACACTCGTAACGTTAGTCAAGGCCTGTGGAAGATCTATATTTTTGTTTTGAAGCTGCTCAGATAAGTTATGCGTGGTTGATAGCATCCGGCTCAAAACAAAAAGATTAATAAGAAATGCAAATTGACTAATAGCACTACTTAGAGTGTGAGCCTTAGAAGCTGAGTCACTTAATTCCTCTTCTTCTATTTTGCAAAGGGAGAGAAAGATAGGTTCCAAAATGTCTTTAAATAAAATTACTGAGTCGTGCCTTTCTACCCATTGGGTTTCGCACAGTGAAATAAGTTTCTTTTTCTTTTGTTCTGGACAACATTCAGAAATCATTGATTTCAATATTTCTGTTCTTTTGGCTGACATATGAAAGAATCCACAGACTTCTTTTATGACACCCATACAGTTTCTTATAGAAGGTATTCTGCTCGCATCTGACAAACACAGATTTAGAGTGTGTGAAGAACAATGTGTATACAGGGCCAACGGTAGCTTTTCTCTGATGGAAGCTTGTACTCCTCTGAATTGCCCACTCATCGTGGCAGCCCCATCGTACCCTTGGCCTCTCATTTTGTTTAGATCAAGCCCTAATGTTGACAAGGTCTCCAATATTGTGTTAGCCAAACCTGCTCCAGTGACGTCATAAATGGGGACGAATGTCAGAAAATCTTCTCTGATTTTGAAAGTTTGGTACTCTACGTAACGTACACAGAGAGAAAACTGTTCGATTTGGCTGATGTCAGTGGTTTCATCTGCTAAAACGGAATAAAAAACAGACTTTCTGACATTTTCTACAATTTTTGATTGTATTAAGTGACCGAATATGTTAATAAGTTCGTTTTGAATGAAAGAACTTGTGTACATCGTCTTCCCACCACTGGTCGTTAATTGGTCTTTAAGAATATTATCTCCACTGTTGGCTCGGTATCTCAACAACGATCGAAAATTCTCATCATTTTGGTCCGGTTCTTCAGGGCTTATTCGTCCAGAGTCACGATGACCCCTTAGAGCTATGTGCTGCCTCCCGCAAAATCGTATTGTTTGTATTATAGGGATTAGCCGTTTTCTATTATTCTCAATATCCAGTCTTCTATGGGCATTTACTTGATTGATAACACTTTCAGCCTTTTTCTTAACTATAGCTTTTGTGTTTTCAGCCATCAAAACATATTTCTTATGATAGGATAAGTTTTCATGTTTGCTAAACATTTCCCTGGCTTTTTTTAAATTGGTAAAAGCCTGAGTAACCAACGCCCCTGCTACTTGGTGATCTCCTTTCCCTACATTTTCGGTATGGGAAAATAACACGCAGTACTTGCAAAAAGATTCAGATTTTTCCTCTG
Organism: Magicicada septendecula; assembly: GCA_034769895.1. Taxonomy (NCBI): domain Eukaryota; kingdom Metazoa; phylum Arthropoda; class Insecta; order Hemiptera; family Cicadidae; genus Magicicada; species Magicicada septendecula. Next base: position 296,475,752 of record CM068370.1, on the reverse strand, counting down.
AATAAGCTAACCACGTAAATTCTTCTAGCCACTTCATTTGAAAAGATCTAGTATGGTTTGAACTAGTAATGGAGGGAAATTTGTATCCAGGCTGAGGTTTCCAAACATTTTCTAATAAAAAATTTTTTTTTCGTTTGTGAAAGACTGAACAGAATTGTTTTGACAATAGTTTCCAATATCATAGATATTTTTCCTTACTTGATTAGGCCTACTATCCTCCATAACCGGAACTACATTGATTGAGCTCGAAGTAGCGACATCACAAGAAGCAATTCTACCAATGCAGCCGACTTCAGCATTGTCACCGTCAGGTCTATTTGCACTTTGTCCTTTCGTAACACTACCGACTTCAGGACTGTCACCAACAGGCTTATTGACACTTGGTTTTTTGGCGAAAAAGTTTTGAATAGAAGCTTGCCTCTTCATTACAATTGTGGTTCACTTACGGCCAACTTCAATATACTGATAAAGTACGTAAACATTAACACTTAAAACACCACCATACTTCAGTACAACAGATGTCGAACAAACGTAAACAACAAACAATGGCTGCCACTGAACTGTTCAGTTGTCCGCACGCGCAGATGGCCGGGCGGGAGCCCGAGTCGGACTGGATCAACCCAAACTGGCACGAACTTCACACCACTACCACCCCACTCCTCTCACCAATACGGGGAATTATCACTGTCTGCCGCGGCGATGCCTTAGCGCATGATTCATTAAAATAATTCAGATTATGTTACTTATTTTTTCTTTATATTCATTATTTCGGGGAGGGCCCGGGCCCCCTGGCCCCCCCCTTATATACGCCCCTGTCTTCACCTGAAGCTTCCACTTATTGCAAGCTTCATTAGAGGGCTTATGTCAATGAAGCTTGCATTAGACGAACACTAGCTCAGATGAATGAAAAACTTTAACAAATTGTTTATCAAAAAATAATTTCCATATTGAGAAACAGTTCATTACATATTATGAATTGTTGGACATGCTGTGGGGAACAAAATGAAAATAATGTGTACACACTGTGCAGCAGTTCTGGTACACATATCATTCTGAAAACAAAAGTGACATTAAATACTGAGTAACACCCAAGTTCTCAGCATCCAGACTTCTGCACATATGTTGTAAATAATCACTAAGGGAATGATAATTTTACAAAAATATCCTGTTAATTCAGCACTAATAATTAATTTAATCAATTCATCATTACTGTAAGTCATTTTGTTTAAATGTTAATTTTCATTTTGATGTATCAAACAATTTCTGCATACGCATTATATGTTGCATGAAATATCACTTAATGTTCTTGTTCCTGTTATACGTGTACTGATAATCCGATTTTGTAAATGTAAATTTAATGTACATTTTATCTAGATCAAATACATGGGTGTCTGTGCTTGTTTCTTTAGATTCTAATTATTGGTCGTGTCTGTTGAAGATAGTAATTAATGTACATGATAATTATAAATAATTCAGCATTATGTTGATTATGTTTTAGCACAATTATCATACAAAATAATAACATAATAATGTACCTCTTTTGTTTGTTTTATATATTGCAACGATACAATCAATATTTTCGCATAGGATATTGTGTGTGTAAATAAATTATGAACAAGTCTATATTGGAGGTATAGAAATTATTTATTAGCACACAAGAAATGATTGTTTATATGATATATTTTAAATTACACAACGTCATGAATGGTATTATATTTGTTGTAAAAGAGTTTATATAGTTAAATTTAGATGGGTTTTACTTGGTAGTAAAATCCTTATTACTTGGCGTGACATCCTCGCTCGCTGCTGCTGCTGCTGCAATTTCTTTGCGCGTCTCGCCTCAGCCTCACTTGTTTCTGCTCTCTATGATGGGTTCGTCGAACACTGATAACACTAAGGTAGATTCCACATACACAAATTGTCACTCTCGGAATGGTTAGCGTTATCGCTCGAAATAAGTTATTGTTATTTTACAACATTATTGATTATTTATGCTCAGGGTGATAATGGGTAATAATTAAAAAGCGGTGTATTAGGCTTACACCTTCTGGCTAATCTTGAAGTGTTCCGCGATACAACAGATTTACCGCGGTCAGTAAATTTTCCTATGAGGAAATCTTCCACTCATGCAAATAGCACTTTATATAATATAATATAATGGTTATTCACCCAGCTTGCTTCTGTCAAATAACTCGAAAAGAGTTCCAAGACTTAGCATTACTTTAGATTTATACTAGTTCATACAAGAAAAACTGTTGTAGAGGAACACACGTTCACTAGGCAAAGGCTTTCGATGAACTGCCCGATGTATGCCAGACAACATACGGATCTTACTGAAATTAGGGGCTTCTGGTTGGTCAATCAGCTGTCCACTTGGTTGATAGAACAAAAGATAGACGGGTTGCAGGCGAATCTTTATATAAGTTGGCGAGAGCCTGCATAGATTTTATCTCGAAATTTTATTACTCTTCCATAGATAAGAGTGAAAAGTTGAGATTTTAACTGTTAAAAAACCACATTTATAAAATAGCTGAGAACAACAGAGTATATAGAAAATGTAGCTATTTCCATAAATAATTCACTGTCCAAGTTTCAAACCGATGGGTTAATTAATACGGAAGATATAGTGAATAAGGTTTATCACATGCGAACGCGCGCACATATTCACACACAAAGTACATGACATAAAAGAACAAAATTTTACAAAGAATTTGATATAATATAAGTCCTTATCCATCACTAAATACAAAACTTATAGCTAATTGACAAAAAATTGTATAAATCCATTTAAAACCTGTTAATGTCCATCATCCATGCTCTGATATACTTAATATAGATCATCATCCTGTGTTTTGTTGCAATATGTACACACATGTTTTCCACACAATTTATTTCACACACACACACACACACACACACACACACACACACACACACACACACACACACACACACACACACACACACACTCGTATATATCCTTGGCATAAATTATATATGCTAATGTTGTTTATTTACATAAAAAGTATATATAAATATATATTTTTAGTAAAGATAAATATGTTAATATTTTTACAGTCAGTATGGACAAACCAAAGAATACACCAGAAAGTATGACTGGCGGAGATAAGGTTTATGTTCAAAAGAAATCAGGATTTTGTGCTACACCACGTTCTAGAGCACTTGAAGAACCTTTCAAAAGAAACGACATTGATCCTTGGCTACCAGCATACTCTAAGTGAGTGTTAAGAATATTATGTCCATTTTGTTTGTATGTGAGTGACCCTGAAGGAGAACTTAATCACAATTATAACTGAAAAAGAAATAGGGAGTATTGATCAATTGTGTTTCAACTCAGAATACTCACAGATCTAATAATTTCCCTACATACCAGTACAGTATATAAGTAATTTCATGCTTTCAACATTATGTTATATAGTAACATTATACTAGCTAATGACACATAAAGTGAATAAAAATAAAAAATAAAAACAAGTGTAAATGAATAGTCCCCTCAAATGTGATAAATATAATAAGAATATTTGCTAGAATTTTTCAGGAACGTATAATTTATAAGCTAGATGATACATACGTAAAAGGAACCTCGACCATGGCTTCTGGAACAGGCTGACTGGGCAACCCTAAAAATGTAGATAGAAACTTTAAACAATCCCAGCAGTCATAACAATAACAACACTTTGTTATTTCATCAGCGGTCTATTTTGATGCAATTAATATATTAGCAACAAAAATTGATGTAAATCTTTTCTTATTTTATAAAAGTAAGAATTCTCCTACCTGATTACAGGAGAATGTGGCAACATCAAACATGGTCTTTATTAAGGGGGTTAAAATTAACCACAACACAACTTTATATATACATTTTAAATTTAAATATAATACTATTTTGAGTTCACATGAAGTTCCATCACTAGTAAATAAATAATTCATGAGGCTTCTTCATTTTTCCTAAATATATATATATTTGTATTCTTTGTAAAATAGAGGGGGGGAGCAGAAATCTCCCTTGTCTCCTCCAATCCCATTAATTTTATATTACTTGTTTTAGTATAATTATGTACAGCCTATTAAGTTCTAGAGGCTTAAAAAATTATAATTTTAAGCTTGTTAAGCTTAAAAAAATTACCTTATTAAGGTGATAAGCTTTTTTTAATATAATAGAAATTAATTATAGTTGACAATATAGTTTAATTTTTATAACTACAAATAACTTTCCATTCAATCAATTACGAGTTATATTAAAAAATACTTGAAATAATGTTAATAATTTTAATATTAAGCTTGTGACACAAAAATCCTTATGTTTCTTGTGCCATGAAGTATTAAATGAAATATAAAGGGGATAAATAAATATTCTCTTATATTTCCATCGAATGATGGATGAAGGCTGTTTCTCTACCTACAATACTTAATAATTATTCTCACCTGTGTGATATTTGTAAATATAAAAATATCAGAACCATGCATAGAAGCTAGAAAACTATGCATGTGTGAGTTTTATGAATTTCATAAACCTATGGCTATTAACATAATTTTAATACAAAGTAAACTTTATTATACTTTCATTTTTCCACTATGTAAAATATTTAGCTGTAACAGAAACATCAAGTGAAGAGAGGCAGGCAATAAAATTCTCAGCAATATTCCCTAAACAATAGGGCCAAAATAGTCATGTAAGAAAATAATTATTATAAGATATAATTAACTGTACCTCACTGTTCACTCATCCCAGTATATTCTATTTCTAAGATGGAGCAGCCCAACAGAACATAGTTTTTTTTTTAAATAGATTTTAAAGTAGACCTATGTACTCTTTGAAACAGTCTATGTACTGTTTGTTTTTACTTGTATTTGCAAATCCTTTTCACGTTTAATAATTTTTTATTCCCACCTAATTCAATGATTCTCCCATACTATGCTTTTTTTTTTATATTTCATCATCATCTTCACAACACAGCATAGGCAGAGTGCTGCCTGTTCTGCTTTCAAAAATGCTCCATCCATCTCTTCCTGGGTCTACTCACAGACCTGTGTCCTATAGGTTTGAACTTCCAGACTTTTTTGGTCAGTCTGGAATCTGACATACTTTCTAAGTATTCTTTCCACTGTTGTCTATAATCTGTTAATTTTTCATTCAACTATTTAACTTAACTCTTCTCGTATGGCCTCATTTCTTATATAGTCAAGTTTAGAACCCCTTTATACAGAATGACATTTCCAAAGCCTGTATTTTACTGTCTTGTTTTTTGGTTGTTGTCCACAACTCATACCCATAGGAACTGTCATAACCTTATAAAACTTTAATTTTGTATCTTGACGTACCTTGTTTCTTAAAATACAGATGATTGTTTCACAGATCATCTGGAACCTATCTAACTTAACATCAATGTGATAATTTATATCATAGCCAATATCATTTTCCAAATAATTAAAGTGGCTCACCTGTTCTAGAATTCGATCACTAATCATTATTTTTGTTCTTATTGGCTCCTTACCTCGAAATGCAATTACCTTTGTTTTTATAGTGAAGATTTTCATATTGTTTTGTTTACAAATCTGATAAAGCTTAAAAACAGATTTTTCCAAAGAAGATTCTATATTTTGAAGTACGAGCAAGTCATCAGCAAACAATAGCACATTCAAATATCTGTCTTGTGATTTTTCTTATATATAATAATAATTATTATTATTCTCACCTACCTGATGCCCCACTCTCACCATGTTGTGGTGATTACAAGTTCTACACCCACCACTGGTAATTGTTCTTACCTTGTCTACAGTTTTAGAACTATATCTGTGGAATGCATATTCACAATAGTTTTATACATGGCATAATATTACTACAATACTTATGGATTATGCCACTACTATTATTACTATTAAGTATTGCTATATTACTTAGAAGATTATGGTATAAAAGTTTAGTCTATTTATAAGCTTTTGAACTGTGCAGCATCACCAAATTATCCAAATCTACAAGCTACTAATAACAGATAAAACTAGGAATATAACAAAATCAGGACAATCCAAAAAATCACTTGTAACGGAGGTATGACAATTAAAAATAAATTATATCAAGTGAATCATAAAAAACCATTAAGTTTATAAAGTAAAAGAGGTGTAAACTAACTCAACCACTATGAATAAAGAATAGAGTATCTACAGAATAAATAGAGTAGAAAATAGAACTCCAATTTGAAGAAAATTAAGTATTAAAATAACAAACAAGACTTACTAAATGACATGACAATAACAATAACTGAGACTTAAACTCAAAGTGACCCAAATAAGATTAGGAGATTGAAGAAATAACAAATGATTATGAATCATATGTTAATGCAAAATATAAGAGTGAATAGTACTATTAATATATAGTACTAAGTAATTAAAATAACTAATAAAAACCAAGCAGGGGAAATAAATTTAGTCAATGAAAGTGGACAAGGTGGACAACCTAACCTAACAAGCAGTGAATTTACCCTTGTAACTACAAAATATGTAGAGAAAATGATATAAAACTATTATGTGTTATATCTAGGTGAAACTAGATAACATAAACAACATTCTAAGACAGATATTAGGTCACCAAGATGTTGTAATTATTGTAATTAATGTAATTAACATGATGAAAGTTGATAGAATAGCAGAGGCTAATAATGTATATTAGAAAACCACAGAAATACCAATAAATAGTGAGAGTAAATACTATCAATATAACCAGTGATATGTAAACTAACTAATGATATGTAAACCAATTACTAATTGTCACTAAATTAACCGTTAATAATGGTACCTATAATGCACATGACCTGTTGCAACAAGATGCAAGGTTCGTTAGTGGAAGTCACAAGAAAATAAAAAGGTTAAGCTGAAACAACCTATTGTAAAACTTACTAGTAATTAAGATGTTTAATTAGGAATAAGATATCAATCGAATAACCTATGTATAATAAAGAAATAATAATAACTAACAAGCTGCCTGATTGTACAAGAACTCAAGTGATTTTAATGATAATATACAAGAAAAAGGGCATGCCTTGAGCAAAATTAAGTGAACCAAAAGTTGGTATGGTTATTTAGAATTAACCCTGGAATGGTATGATACTTAAAACTTACATAATTGGTATGATGTCGTATTTTTTACGATCTTGAGAAAAAAACAATTTTTGGTAAGATGGAAATGAAAAATCAAAACTTACAGAACATATTTTAATTTTACATACTTTTAAGAGTTGAAAATACATTTAATATAAAAGAAAAGTTTATTGAGGTAAAATGTCAAACATTGTTTAGTCGTCGACGTCACCTAGCAGTTAGGTCCGTCTGAAAAATTAAAAAAAATTTGAAATTACTATATTTATTAAAAAAAAAACGAGTTGTATGTTAAAACAGAGGGCTAATGATCAAAAAAGTTTTGGTATTAGCTAAAAAAAAATCTTACTTGCAATGATGTGATGTCTTGATGATGCTGCAGTTAATTCAGGCGCTGCATTTTTTGCAGACTTCCCCGCGGTGCTCCGCACAGAACGCAGTGTCGCACTTGCTGCAGTAGTTGACTGTCATTCTTCGCTTTTCAGCTGGGCATATCTTACAAGTTGTTCTCTTTTTATCCACCCTAGGAAGAACTGGATCTGCTGCTTCTTTTTCGGCCAAGAACACTGAAGACCATACTTCTTAGCTCCCTCGGAAGATTTTTGATTGTCAAGCGCTGTTCTAGCCATGGAAAAACCAACTGCTGATACAACTGATTCAAAAAAGATGTTCTTGTCATGGTTTGTTCTTTTCTAGAACTCAAGACCCTGTTCAAAATGATAAGTGAGTTAACTCCTCCGATGTCGATCAAGTCATAAAAAATGCAGAGTGGCCATCTTTTTGTTTTCCTTGAGCACGATTTGACTGAAACCATTTGGTCAAGAGTATCTACTCCTCCTTTGGTCTGGTTGTACTGGTCAATCATAACTGGTTTGCCATCTTGATTCACTCCCTTGTCTTGGTGCATTGTGGAAATAAGGAAAACTACCTTGTTCTTCTTAGCCTTGTGCGATAGAAGTGTTGTCGTGTTGCTGAAAAGGTATTTTGAATCACCAATGTCCCTGTTCTTTGTCGATCTCATACTCAAAGGTATCTCTGGTTTGTTTAAGCGGATCGTTCCTAAAAGTGTCAGCTTATAAGGATCCTTGAGCAATTCATCAGCCAACGGAACGGTTGTGAACCAGTTATCCATTGTTAAGTTGCGGTTCGATCCGTGAAATGGAGCCGTTAACTTTTTCACATAGTATTGGGAAAGAGGGCCTTGGACAGTTGTGTTTTGTTTCCCTAAGTATGGCTCAGCAACTAACATGTACTTAGAACCAGCATCACAAACCATAACAATTTTTAAACCATACTTAGCTGGCTTTTTTGGCATATACATTTTGAATGCAGATCTGCCTCTAAATGCAAGCAGCTGCTCATCAATGGTGAGATATGGGCCAGCCTCGTAGTTGTCTATGCATGATTTCATGAAAGCTTCCCAAAGGTCCCTTATAGGTGCGAAGCGATCCGTCGCTACTCTCTCAGCTCGGGTAGTTTTGTCATCGAATCTAAGACAATCTATTAAAAATTGGAATCGCTTTTCACTAAAGCAAGCTCTGTAAACATTACCACTTACAGAAGGATCAAACATTATTGCTGTATTTAGGCTATTGTCCTTGTGGAGAGCAGAGAATATCATAGTGCCCAAGAGTGCCTTTATCTCTGTGGGAGAGGTTTGACTGTTTGAAAACTGAATTGTTTTTTAATTGGCTTGTTTTCTCACTATTTCTTCATTTGTATGAGTAACGATTAAGTTTACCATAGTGTCAGTAAAGAACAACAGAAACGCATCCAAAGGGGTTAGAACGTCATTACCTCTACCTTTAGGCCGTTGTCGGATATTTACAATATTTCTAGGGGCATTTCTTGTACTTATGGTTGGAGGATTTTCAGTCCAGGAATAACCGTTTTTTCCTTTGATTATTGTTGTTGTTCGTTGTGGAGTCGAGCTTGCAGATCCTGAAGAACCAGTAGTAGTAGCAAGAGTAGTATATGTATTACTACTATCAGGTCTTGATTCAGCAGATAGAGTTGTAACAGATTTTGTCCCACAACTACCAGAGGGACCAGGGGTGTGAAGAACTTGTGTAATAGCGCTGTGTTGGCCAACCACTCCTGATGTGTACATTGAATCCTTTTCATTTGCTGAATGACCACGACGTATTCTCTTCAATTGTTCACGAAATTCATCATCTGAGGATGAAGGTTTATAGTCGTCACTCCCAGAGTATGCTAAAATGTTATTTTCTGACTCACTTCCGCTAGCTCCTTCATCTTCGTCTGTATCAAAAAAGCTATCATCATTTAAAATTTTGTCAATCTCCGGTGGTGACAAAGCCATTTAAAAAAAATTAGTAGTATAGCAAAAACAGCATAAAACTTGACAAAACCAAGTAAAAAGATGCACTTAATATATGGCACTAATTTTCAACACACTAAGTCAACAACAACGAAAATTTGATATAAGAATAAAACTAAAACTGAAACACAACACTACATAAAATAGTTACATCATCGGTATGATATTGTAACATTCACGAACTGACGTCAATAGCTCAAAAACAAGTACTGCCAGCATGACGGTTGCACGTGCACTGACCTTGCGAGTTGAGTGGGGGAAGACATTGGGAGGGCTGATACAGTCCGCGCAGAAACCTGCTCTATACAATCATATTTGTGTTTCGTTTCGTAAAAATCACGACATCATACCATTCCAGGGTTAAGTACCAAGTGTTGTAAACTATCATAAGTTACTTATTATATTGTATGAAGTAAAACTAGCTCATAGTGCTATAGGCATCATGAAGCCTATGAACAGATTAGGTACTTATTTCACAATTGAATGTGTATAATGTTAATTAACAACAGCAAAGGACTTTGTATTAATTGAATTAACTATTTGTAATATCAAAATAATAATTAAATCACTATAAGACATATTTTAATAATAATATTGTGTTAGAACATAAGGTAGAAATACTATCTTTGTTAATAGTGAACAGAATTATGCATTGTGAGATATCTAAATGTTTAGAAGGACAAATGCCAGATGATGGTAAAATTATATTAGTGTTCACAGGTAGCATAAAGAATTAATATCCATTGTAAACTAGTTTTATAGATTTTAGTAAAAAGTTTTGCATCAGTTTTGTACTCTCAAACCCAAAAACCCACGCTTCTGACAAAATTAAATAATTTTGTTGATGTGGGGTTGATGATTTAATGAAGGAATATCATGAATTCCAAACAATCAAAATTCTTATAACGAGCATTCCCCCTGGTGGCACAGGTAGGAACAGCGAGGTGACGTTTGACTTTACAGACAGTTCTTCATAAGTTTTAACGCCGTACGGATGACAAAGTCCACGCACAAATAATTTACCAGTTACCCATAATTCAGTGCAGTACCGAAGTAAACATGGGGCGTCCTAAACTTCAAGAAGTGAAGTAAATCGACTTGGAGTAACAGTGTAGTGAAGAGTGGTGTAATGATACAGCAATGAATGCTAATTAAAAGTGAATAGTGAATATAACAATTTTAGAAAAGGAATTAAGGAAGTATAGTGATTTATAAAAAAATAATTAAATAATTTATCACATTATATGACTATACTATTCGAACTTCTTGAACATATGTAACTACTAACACTACTACCCGTCGTGGCTTCACCCGCAAAAAGAGTACAGACTGATTAAATAACAACTTCCTCATCAATGCCATACATTATTTGTAGTTAATACAATAAATTTACGTGATTACTTGCTATCTCTCTGACATAGTTTGATCTGGCTGTTATTATTATTTTATACATATAACCCTGGATTCCTTTGAACATAAATAAAAATAACATAGACATTACAAATATATTGCTTTTGTGGCCTAAACAAAACAAAATTACAACTTATCATTAATATTATAGTTTTATATAACATATTGTGAATTGTATTTGTTTCACAAATTTGTGAAATGCAATGTTTTTTAACTCTTTCACATAACATACTATGTTCCACTTTGTACACTGCACTTTTATAATTACACTTAGTATTTTTTTCTATGGTTACAGTGTTTATAGAGTACAAAGGTTCTCATAGTTTGATACATAATCCCAATATAACATAATTTTTGATAACATCATTATAAAAAATCATTCAGTTTTCATGAAAATTATAAACATTAATGTATCTCTCGGTGTACTCGTATACTCTCTGTGTATATTAGCTATAGCTGTTGCCCGCGACTTCGTCCGCGTCGAAGAATATTTTTGTCTAAAGTACCTATGTCCTTCCGCGTATTTCAAGAAACTTAAAAAGTAAGTTAGAAGATTTTCAGTTCCTTAATTCTACTGCTATGATTTTCAGTTGCTATCTTTCCAAGACCTCTCTGTAAACAACATTCCTGATTTTCCTTTCTGGCTGGAGGATGACCAAGCTATCAGATGAACTGACTCTCGAGCACGCCACGTACAACTGGCCATGGGAGAAACAGTCGCTCCTGAGATCCACACCAGCCACTTTTAAACTCTGTCCCTGCGCCTTATTAATCGTCATAGCATAACAAACTTTAACCGGGAATTGCAGACGTTTAAACTCAAAATGGTAATCCGATGGGATCATTGGAATTCGGGGGATGAAGACAGTTTCTCCCTGACTGACGCCTGTGAAAATCTGGGCTTCAATGACGTGCTTGTACAGATTTTTTACCTGAAGCCTAGTGCCGTTACAGAGTTTGGGTGGATTTAGATTGCGCAAAAGCATGATTGGAGCACCAACCTTAAGGTAGAGGACGTGTGGTGGGATTCCTGGTGGATCGAGTGTGTGCAAAAACTCTACAGGATAATGGACCGCATCTTGTACCTCCACTACCGAGTCAATAGATTCATACTTCATGAGTTCATTAGGTAGCTTCTCTAGTAGAAGATTATTGATAGAATTGGCTGAATCATTGGTTGGAGCAAGAATAGCCCTTTCCTTGAGCCATGATATACAATCTGCACCACTCTGTTGAATATAACTTCCATAGATCTTGTCAGTCAGGCTTGTTAAATCTCTTACAACGGAGCAAAGATTATTCGGAATATTTATTTTTCCATCCTCCTCTTCTAAAATCCTTCCATCCCCAATATCAAGTAATAATTTAGAAAACTCCTCTGCTCTCAAATCATGTTGAAGGTGGACACGCATGTTAACTCTTAAGGACAGTATTTTGACATTAGGCCATAAAGTGGATGACTTTAGACAGGCCTTAAGCTCATCCGCACGTGTCCCTCGTGGAACAACGGGTAATGTTTGTCTGAAGTCACCAGCCAAAAGCACTGTAACTCCACCCATAAGGCTTTTGCGGTCTCTAATATCTTGGAGTGTTCTGTTCAGAGCCTCAATGCCTCTTTTATGAGCCATAGTGCACTCATCCCACACTATTAATTTAGCTTCACGAAGCACCTGTGCCATATCACTCTGCTTAGAAATATTACAAAGTGCAGACTCAAAATGATTCAAGTTAAGGGGTAACTTGAATGCAGAGTGAGCAGTCTTTCCTCCTTCAATCAAGGTAGCTGCAATACCTGATGAAGCAACTGCAACTGCGATATTCCTTTTGCGCCTAACTGTGGCGAGCAACAGATTTATCAAGAACGTTCTCCCAGTGCCGCCAGGAGCGTCCAGAAAGAACAATTTCCCAGAATCACAATTAATACTGTGAACGATTTCGTCATAGGCATCTTTTTGTTCTTGATTTAATTTTGGAACATTTACAGCCACTGTTTCAGTCAACCGAACACAATCATAGGACAGTTCGTTTAGGTATTGATGGTTGCTGATAACTCCTTGCTGTCGTGATGGTGTTGGAAGACCGAACTCTTTGAGTGTTTTACCCGATATGGATATGACAGTATCCTCAAGAAGCTTAAGGCATTGGTTGTAAACAATGTCCTGGCCTAAGTGGATGTCTCCGCGCTTTCTTTCTATTTGCCTTCTAACATCTTCCGCAAGACTGTCTCGGTATTTCTCCCACAATTTTAGGGGGTCTGCCACTTGGCAGAATACTAACATTATGGCAAATAGCTCACGAATTTTATTAGGAGAGTCAGAGATAGTAGCTTCTTCAAGAGTACGGTCCCAATGGGCATCATCCTCCAGCAAGCCAAGTGCTCTACACGCCGCTTGAAATGTTGGCTGAACTACCCCTGCGATAGTTTTTAATGCAGTAAATGATACAGGACCGCGGATCTCATGTAAGAGGAGGTGTAAATAGTAGCACTCAGCATTGCCAGGATGGACAGTGTATACTCTACCCAACACCTGATCTTTTTTTACCACTGGATAGCCTGTCACAGATTTACCTTGCTCCCTCCTGCAGAATTGATTGCTTTTCGATATGTAGTAGGACGGAAGTTCGCAATATAAAAGGGTCCTTGCAAAGGCATCAACTTTACACAGGTCAAAAAATCCCAAAAGTGTCGTTTTTGGAGGATTATTTATCGTGTCAATGACATTGTCCTCCGTAAAATAAACTCATTGACCGTTTTCTAGATGTACGGAAAGGTGCATAACAGGAGGAAACCTTTCATGAATAGGGAAACAGATGATGCGCCAGACTGCCTCAGAGCTGCTGATGTATCGTCCTGTTTCGTACCTTGTCACCTCATCCAGATCTTCAACGGGGAACGCTGCTTGATCAGACCCTTTATTCACATACTTGCAGATATATTTGATTGATTTGACAGAGTTGCAATATTCAACATTTATGTGGGCTGAGAATGTGCGAGACAGGACGGGGTTGTACGGAACTACCCAGCGATTGTCAAGAATAACCTCATTTATTTTTACTGTAAATCCGCCGTCTGCCGGCGACCGTCTGCGATACTTAGGATAGCCATCCTCTCCTGTCTGAGTCTCTTTTAAGAATGGCTGTGGGTAATTCTTTGTACAGGCGCCATCCACCATGCATGGTGAGTTCCTGTTAAGCGGTCCACATGGTCCGTGAATCATATTTGTCTTGACAGTCTCATGGAGGGCTGGATCTAGGTTGGGATCAGGTACTTCAGCTTTGATAATTTTATCTATGGACTTTGGCCTTATCTTCTCCTCCAACCACAGAAGGATATGAACGTGAGGGAGCCCACGCTTCTGCCACTCCATGGAGTACATGTGACACCTGGTACGGCCAAAGATGTAACCTTTAGTGAGGAGTTTCATCATATGCTTCACTTTTATGTTGAAACCCCTCGCTACTATGTCATGTCTATCGTGAGATTTTTGGCCTTGTGTCAATATCTCTGTGATTTCCGGCCATTTTGGATTGCAAGTGAACGTAATAAACAGATCTGGTCGTCCAAAATGGCTCACATACGTCATCGCGTCTTGAGTTCGCTCATGCATGTATCGGGGTCCTCCAGTGAAAGTGGATGGCAGCACAACCATCTTGCCTATTTCTGATAACTGGCCGTCCTTTCTACTCATGGCATCCTTCAGGTGGACATAATTCTCACTTCTCAGCTTTTTCTGGTTGTTATGTATCCAATTGAGTCTCTCAGTTTCAATTTTCGCATACATATCAACCAGAAATTGGTTGAGAAGGTTGCAAAACAGTAGTAGGTTGCATTGTTCACCATCACGCTCCATTATCCTGTAGCTGTAAAAGTCAATAGCAGACACAGTTTTCTTGAGAGGAGCCTTTGTCTTTGGGTCGCGCTGTGGTATGTCTATAGAAAAGCCATCTTCTCCACGACAGAACATCAAAGGGTATTGAAGAGCATCATAGGCACGGTGCGTCTCACTGATTCGTATCAATCTATTGTCTCTGCTATGGAGAACGATATCTCTTTTATCAAAATCCTGGCCGACAATGAGAATTGCCACTTCTCTAGTTGTTGGAACATTGAAACGACCATGGTGTTCTCCAGAAGGCTTCATATTTGCTTTAATAACTACCTGAAACTCCTTCTGGTCCTTGGGAACAGAATCAACAGCAGCCTTAAAATCCAAAATATACTTGTTGTGTTCATGAAGTAATTTCTGCAGCTGGCTAACCAATCCTGGCTTGACTCCAGGGTATATTCCACAACGGATATCCCTCTCTTTGTCATCATCACCAACAAAGTATATTTGGAGAAATGAAGGCTGTTGCTCAGGCTCAGCCATAAGACTCCTTATCCTATGATAGACCTGGCCCTGTACTTTAAAAGTTGGCATAAAGTTTCCTCCTTTTACCTCTTGGCTCCAAAAGACGTCATTTGGAAGCATCCGTTGTACTTCCGGGTAGCAGGAAGAAAGTGCTTAGTCATTGCATGCTGGTGATTGAGGAGACTGTGTAAGGGTTCAGGATAGGGCTCAAGGAGAGGAAGCTGGACCTTACCATTATTGCAACACAAACCAGGAGTCTCATCCTTCCACTTCAGTGCACGGCACCAGTTACATGGTGACCGAACTCCAAGCTCAACGAACTTGTCCATGGAATAATCTATTTCTGGTTCATATTGAAATCCGGAGAAAAATTATCCCAGGTCAATAATCTATTATGTGCTCTCTTTTCATTATATTTCGCAGAAGCTACTGTATTGATATGGGGGTTATTAGATGCATATTTTTTAACAGCCTCCCTATGAACTGTTGGATGACTTTTATTGTATTTTTTTACGGCCTCTCTATTAACTGTTGGATGACTTTCATTGTATTTTTTTACGGCCTCCCTATGAACTGTTGGATGACTTTCATTGTATTTTTTTACGGCCTCCCTATGAACTGTTGGATGACTTTCTTTGTATTTTTTTACAGCCTCCCGGTTAACTGTCGGATGACTATCACTATATTTTTTGACTGCCTCCCTATGAACTTTTGGGTCGTTTTTGGCATATTTGGTAGCAGCTTCCCTTACTTGTTTTTTCCTGATTGCATTTGTAAACCTTTTTCTGCGTTTGTTTCCTCTTTTCCCTTTGACTGATGCTACAGTCGAAGCAACAGATTCGTCTGAACTTGGACTGGAGAGGTCAACGTAAGGAGAGGATTGGGACTGGGAGACAGTGCAAGACAAATTCAGTTGACATTCCGCTGGGTTATTGGTATTCGGGGATTCTAAATTAACTGTATTATGTGTTGATTCGGCCAAGGGAATTAAAACATCAAAATGCCCTTCATTGAAATTCTTTTGACTCCCTGTAATGCCTCCCCAAAAATAGCAAGAATAGAGCCACCTTGAAACACCTGAAACTCATAAGGAAATATTTCTCCAGCAGCTTTGAGCTCGCAAATAGTCCCATACATGTACGGCCTAGACATTTCGGCGAGGTACAGATGTTTGGTACCATAAGCAGCTCCAGACCGCTGGTGAGTAAAGCATTTGAACCTTTGCCAGTTATTGGACACGTGATTCACTATTTCTGCATGAATTTGAGTGGCCCTTGAAACGTCGCCGTGCACCAGATAGGACAGGGAGGAGAAGAGACACGCGCTGTCACCACTTATCTTTCCTATTCGGTAAAGAATCTGTAATCCGTTGCTTATTATAAACTCAATTTCCTCGTCCATTTTCTACTTTCAAAATAGAACGTTTATTTAGCTAATAGGTATCAAAATTCGTAGCTGCTTACTTAGGTACTTAACTAAAAAAGCGAGAGAGCACAAACCGGTCAGACCGACTGACTTAGCGTAGTGTAGGTAATTATGTAATTTTATTATACTTAACATAATAATGTTAAATTATTATTATGTTATTATTATTATTATTATTATTGTTATGTTAATGTTATTTTATTATATTTAGCATATTGGTCTGTATCAAACTTTACATAAATTATGTTAAAATTTGTATAATCTGTAATATTCAGTTGATTTTTTGACTGCTAGAGCGCAGACTACGTTTCTTCACTGACAAAAAAAAACAAACACTATTTACTTAGTATGGCTATAATGTTATTAACCATGTATTATTAACCAAAATAATGAATTTACAGAGATGGTGCTGTTTCTAGAGTTTTAGATTTGTAGTTGAGGTGTAATTTTGTTAACTTGTAAACAGAAACGATCTCACCAAAAGGTTTTCAATGATGACGTCTGGATTGAGCTGAAATTAGCAGAATTTATTGTTTGTTCATCGATTTTCTGGTGTGGATCAGTTTATTCCAATGGACATCTCGGATGTAGTGTCTAGTGCTGACTTGTTTTCTTAATTTAGAAGTGGTTAAATCCGAATATACTTTGAAATGTATTTAACTTTTATAGGACATTACACTTTTTCATCTCACATTGAATTGCATTTAACAATTAATATTTCTTGTTAGTCAGTTACTCCTAGTAACCAATAAATGTTTATACTTTTTTATTAGGTAACCTAGATACCTTTTTGTAAATAGGCTAATAATTATTGTTATTATTTTGTTTCTTCTTTTAGAAAAATAATTCTTTACAAATTTTGGTTTTAGTTAAATTCATTTATATACGATTTTTCTTTTTGTCCTTACTTAAACTTGTCTACTGACTTTTTGGAATTTAATTTCTTTTATTTTAGTTTATTTATGATTTAACTTTTAGTGAATGTATCATTACTCTGCCCTACTTTTACTTGCTATCTCTCTAGCAAAATACCCGTGCTTCGCTACGGAGTTTCACGTTGTACGTAATTGTACAATTATTGCTCGCTTAATAGTATAGGATTAGATAAATTGTACAAATTCTCAAATCTTAGTTTATTTATTTACATTCATAGCAACAGCTATTTATTATTTATTTCGAGAAAATCGTTAGAGCCGTTTCCGAGAAAAAAAGCACATACATTTATTAATTAATTGAACTTCGAAATTTTCTCAACTATAAGAACCTGCAAACAATGAAGTTTTTCTCATTTTAAAACAATTATTAAAAACTCAGAACTAAATGTATTCGGGGTTTCCAATAAACTGAGATGTCAACCACTTCATTTACAAAGTATGCAATTCCCGCGATAAATTTCATTATTTGGTTTTTTGCCCCTTAGGAGTGAAAGTTTTTAAAACCGTTTCTTAGTGAGCACCTAAGACCTATGATGAAGTTATGTTCAAAGTTTCATTGATATCCATTCAGTGGTTTCAGAGATATCGTGATCAGTGAGTCAGTCAGTGGTATTTGGCTTATATAGATATCTATATCTAGCCGATTTACCCAGTGTTGCTCGGGTTCATAATTTATTCATAGGCTCATAGGCACCTATTCTTGTTCTAACGTTATATTACTTGTATATTGTATAATCTTCCTTATATTGTTACGTTCGCATTCTCACTGGAGGAATACTCTGTAGCGCACCTGTTTAAGAACATGTCATAAACTGTATTCTTATATCTGGAGAAGAATTCTGTTGCGCGTGATGGTCCTGCTCGATTTCTAACTCTGGGAGAGGGCGAACAGCTAAATTAGTTTTCAATAAAATGTCTACAGTACTTGCACGCGCTGCGTATTTACTGTCTTTTATAATTCATTGTGTTAATGTTGAAATAAGGCATTTGTTAAATTAGTGTCTCCTAAACTTATTCTAACAATACAATACCTCTATAGATTTCAGCTTATCAATTTTTAAATTCAAACTGAAGCAAGTGCATTTATATTGTCTGAACACTATGATCTGAATACATTTGCTATCAAAACTTTGTTTTTTATACTCGCTTATAACTTACTTCGATCTTAACTTATCCACTTTTAAATTCAAACTGAAACAACTCTGAATTCACACACTATTAAGAAGTTTCTTAAGATGCATACACCACCTTTGATATCATAACCTATATCTTTATTTATAAGAACCGTGGACTCTGGCCCCGTCGTCTTTCGCGGGATCCGACCTAAGACTCCCCGGGTTCCGTGGATGAACTCCGGGGAAGGCCCGTCGGACGACTCCCACGCTATTTCCTACGCGGGAGACTTCCACCGATGCTATGGTAACCAGAATCTATTCTATTGGGTTGCCATAGTAACCAGATCTAATAGTTTTTAAGACCCAAAGGACCCCCCAAAGGATCGTATCGAAAAAAAACACTTGTCCTATGTTGGTTCTCCCGTTGCGTAAAATATTTGTGCCAAGTTTGGTTGAAATTGGTCCAGTGGTTTAGGAGGAGATGTGGAAGACCCCAAAGGACCCCCCGAAGGATCGTATCGAAAAAAACACCTATCCTATGTTGGTTCTCCCGTTGAGTAAAATATTTGTGCCAAGTTTGGTTGAAATTGGTCCAGTGGTTTAGGAGGAGATGTGGAAGACCCCAAAGGACCCCATCGAAGAAAACACCTGTCCTATGTTGGTTCTCCCGTTGCGTAAAATATTTGTGCCAAGTTTGGTTGAAATCGGTCCAATGGTTTAGGAGGAGATGTGGAAGACCCCAAAGGACCCCCCCCCCAAAGGATCGTATCAAAAAAACACTTGTTCTATGTTGGTTCTCCCGTCGCGTAAAATATTTGTGCCAAGTTTGGTTGAAATCGTTCCGGTGGTTTAGGAGATGTGAAGACCCCAAAGGACCCCCCGAAGGATCATATCGAAAAAACACTTATCCTATGTTGGTTCTCCCGTTGCGTATAATATTTGTTTCAAGTTTGGTTGATCGGTCCAGTGGTTTAGGAGGAGATGTGGAAGACCCCAAAGGTCCCCCAAAGGACCCCGTCGAAAAAAGCACCTATCCTATGTTGGTTCTCCCGTCGCGTAAAATATTTGTGCCAAGTTTGGTTGAAATCGGTCCAGTGGTTTAGGAGGAGATGTGGAACATACATACATAGATACATACATACAATGGGGGGGGTTGCCCCTTAGGAGTGAAAGTTTTTAAAACCGTTTCTTAGTGAGCACCTAAGGCCTATGATGAAGCTATGTTCAAAGTTTCATTGATATCCATTCAGTAGTTTTTGCTCTACGTTGATTCTATGTCAGTAAGTCAGGCAAACTTTCCCCCCTTTTTCCCCTTTTAAAGGTCGAATTTCCAAAAATCCCTTCTTAGCGGATACCTACATCACATAAGGAACCTACATGCCAAATTTCAAGTTTCTAGGTGTTATAGTTTCGGAGATTTCGTGATGAATCAGTGAGTCAGTCAGTGAGTCAGTGGTATTTCTCTTTTATATATATAGATTGTCAACACTTCACAACCAACAAACATTATTAATGTAGTAACGTTTACCTTTTTATAAAATGTACATTAATTGAAAATTGAGGTTAAATATGGTTGAACTCTTAGTCACATGCTAACCTCCAAATTTTACGTCAATGTTCTGACGGATTTTATTGTATTAGATTAAGAATTTATTATTATTATTATTATATGTAATCACTCTCCTATTACGAGGTTTTACATTAGTAACAGACATTTTTTGTTCCGTATCTTGCAGTTAAAAAAACCTAATTGTACATAAATAACTTAGATAATTTTGTCAACAAAACGGTTTAGGGACTGTGTTACCAACCCTGAGACATGAGTTTCAACAAAGTTGCTGACTATTCTAAAGTATGAATAATTATATATATCACAAACTTCCACAAGTGAACTTACTTTTGGTTTTTTGTCCCAAACGTTTTGACGTGGTGTCCGTCTTCCTCAGTGGGATTTGAAATACAGAATGTCTGTACAAAGTAACCGTTATGGGTTGTAGGTGTGTGTGGTGGGGGTTGCTGGTGAGAGGGAATTGGCGCTGGGATTCAAAGTGTGTGTTTGAACAAGTGTATCAAAAAGTATATGTGATCTATAGTGTAACTGGTCATTTAATATGTTGTTTGGTTGTAGTGTGTGATGTCTGTATATTTCATATTGTTCTGCTGTGTTTAGTTTTCTACTTTTAGGTAGGTAGTGTAGTATTTCCATGTTGTGTTCTATGTTTGTGTACCCGTGGTTTTCATTTTGTAAATGTGTGGCGAATGTGGAGTGTATGTAGTTTGTGGTGAGGGCTTTTAAATGTTCAGAGTACCTTGAGGAAAAAGATCTTCCCATCTGGCCGATGTAGAACTGATCACAATCACTGCAGTTTAATTTGTAAACCCCTGTTTTGCTGTATGTGTCTGTGTCTTTGCCAGTGGCAAAGTTACATGGAGGCAATTGAGGCAATGCCTACCCTAAAAATTCTGTAGAATAAAAATTATAAATACGTATGAACTACGTAACGTAAAGATTATACATTGTTACTGGTGTGACTGTCGAATTTATTAAGCCGAAATGTGCTTTACCGAGCGACCGCTAGATGGTGACAGGTGAGTTCGGCATAAAGCGAATGAGGCAACGTGAACTTGCCTCAGCGTTTTCTGTATACATCGTATGTAAGCTATGTTCTGGCATGATAGGGAAGTGCGGGGGAGGGGGATTGTCCCGTGCTGTACACAGAGCGTTGAGGCATGTCTCACTTCTATGGTGCAAACAGTCAAGTTAAAGTGAGCTGTGTTGTTTATAAGTGTGCTTATTTTATGTGGTTATTAAAATGTGTCTGTTATTCCGCTGAACTAACAGATGATCAAGATTGTTTTTTGAATTGTTTGTAACATTAAACATATAATATATAGAAACTAATCAAGTTTAAAAATTTGAAGTTCAATCAGATGTATTATTGTGTATGACTTATACAGGGATTGTTCAATAGAACCACGTTTAGAGCTGTAAAGCATTTTTTATTCAACGATTTTAAAAGAAGTCTCCATTAACATTAAGACATGAGTCCCACTCTTGCACTAATCTGTAGATTTCCTGCTAGTAAAATTCTTACGGCTGTTTGGGGAACCATTCCCTAACAGCAAACTCTACCTCAGCGTCCGATTTGAACCACCGTCCTTTTAGTGATTCCTTAAAAAAAATTTAAGGTAAGATTTTGCCTACCCATTCATTAACTACTAGCTTTGCCACTGGTCTTTGTTAGTATTATTTATGTATTTCCTGATGGTGTTGTTAGTCCTGTATGCTACTTTATAATTGTGTTTCCTGAATGTGTTAGCAATTTTGTGTGCGTTGGAATTGTAGTATGTGAGTGTGATGTATTTATTGGGTTGTGTACTGTTGGTTTTATGTGTTTTACTTTTTGTGTATAGGATGCATTTGTGTAGTTTGTTTATTAAATCGGGATTGTAACCATTTTTGACTGCTATATATTTGATTGTGTTGAGTTCTTCTTGGTAGTCATGTGTGTTTTGGGGTATTGAAGTGAGCCTATGGAGCATGTAGTTGAAAGCTGCATGTTTGTGTTGAGTTGGGTGCTTGGATGAGTTATGTATGACCATGTCTGTTGTGGTGGGTTTTCTGTATATTTTGTATGTGTGTGTGTTGTTTGTTTTGGTAATTGTAAGGTCCAGGAAGTTTATGCTATTGTTTTGTTCTAAATCTAGTGTGAATTTTAATTTTTGGTGTATAGTGTTAATGTATTTGTGGAAACTTTCAATTTGTCTTTTGTTGCCGTTGTATAGCAGTAAAATGTCGTCAATATATCTGTGCCAATATATGATTTTGTTTGTGTATTTGTTATTGTTTAATACGTGTTCTTGTTCTATGGTATGTACGAATATTTCGGCTAGGATTCCTGATATAGGGGAGCCCATGGGTAGTCCATCTGTTTGTGTGTAAATCATGTTATTGTGTGAGAAATAATTTTGTTCGGTGATAATTTTGGTGAGATGGATGATCTCATTTATGTGTGTTTCTGGTGTGTTATTTAGTTTTCGTAAGTGTTCTAATGTTGTTATAGTTTCTTTTACGGGTACATTGGTGTATAGGTTTGTTATGTCGAAAGAAGCAAGTGTTGAATTGTGTGGAATGTGGACATGTTGAGTTTTATTCACCAGATCTACATTCTTTTTGACGGTGGTGTTGTTTGTTAAATTTATGTTGTTTCTGATTAATTTATCTAAGTGTCTAGCTATTTTGTGTGCGGGTGCTTGTGTGTTGTTTATAAGTGGTCTGATGGGGATATTAGGTTTGTGTAATTTTGGTAGTGCATTCAGTGTAGGGGGGGTTTGGTTTAATTTGTTTCAGATATTTGATGTTGTCAGGTGTGATTATGTGTTTTGTGTTATTTATGATTTATAACTTTATGATTTATTTATCTATATATTAATACGTGAACAGAAAACTTTGTACCCCTTTTTAAGCATATTTCGCGCACGGAGGAGTGTGAGATTTGGCATAGTTAAAGTTTATATGGAGAAGGAGTGCAGAAAGCTAAAATTTATATATAATATGTGTTACAAATACATTAAATAAAATAAAATAAAACATTCATTTGCACTTGAAAATTCATTTAAACTTTTTCAAACAATGGTAATTGTTAAAAATAAAATAATTTTATTGCCAGGCAACAATAGTCTGTGGAGTGTATGTCAAGGCAAAAAAGCGTTTATTTTATATTTTGTATATTACATATCTGTGTTTTATATATTAATGTGCAGTTGAAAGTGAAGTACAGCTTGCTTAATACTGACAGATTGACTGAATGAGCTGTGAATTTTGTGTGATTTCAAATGTTCTTTTTTCAATAGTCTGTGGAGTGTATGTCAAGGCAAAAAAGCGTTTATTTTATATTTTGTATATTAGATATCTGTGTTTTATATATTAATGTGCAGTTGAAAGTGAAATACAGCTTGCTTAATATACACCTGTTGCAAAAGGAAAATTTTGTAGCAGCAATTTGAATTGACTTACTCTCGCCTAATTATTGTTGGTGGTTTCAAAAAAGTGAGTACATTTTATTATTTTTAAATTAAACCCTGTCTAATCTTAGTTTCAGTAATTTCATTACATGTTTTTTTTTACATTCAGATATTCGCATCTACTTCCATTATGCCTCAACATAGAACATTGACGGGTCAGAGTGAGAGACAAAGAAGAAGGAATATATATTCGCGTGAAAGTCAAAATGATAATAGACCAAATGCAAATTTAAATAGTGTAAATAGTATAACATTGACGGGTCGGAGTGAGAGACAAAGAAGAAGGAATATATATTCGCGTGAAAGTCAAAATGATAATAGACCAAATGAAAATTTAAATAGTGTAAATAGTATACAAAATGATGAAATTATTTTGAGGGATACATTTAAATGCGCACTGAATGTCATTCCAAGAAATTTTAATACTTTTGATTGTGGATTAATGCATTTACAATGCAGGTTTTGCAATGCAAAATATTTCGAATCTGAGGTCACTTTAGGTGAAAGGACTGCATTCACTTCATGTTGTCATAAGGGTAAAGCAATATTACCGGCCTTAAGTCAAAATGAATACTTTAAATCATTGTATGATGGACGTACTTCAAATGAACCTTCAATAAAAAGAAAGTCAAAAAATTATTTTGAAAACATTCGTAAATACAATTCATCATTTGCTATGGTTAGCTCAGAAGCTAAAATTTCGGATACAGTTACGCGTGGAGTGTATCATTTTAAAATACATGATATTTTTTATCACAGATCAGGTCCAATGACTGCTGGATATGGTCGCTCACCATGTTATGCGCAATTATATTTTTATGATGTTGGCACTGCTGTCAATTATAGATTACGTGAACACTATAATCAAACATGCAATAACAATATAATGCACGAAATCTCTCTTGAATTGGAACGCATTAATCCTTTCGTTCGGTCATTCATTGCAATGAAAGATCATTGTCAGAGAGTTGAAAATAAAAATAAAAAATGTTTATGCTCATTAAAGTAAATCGTGATTTAGATCTACGCCATTATAATGATGCAGTTCAAACTGATGTAGCAGTAATATTTAGTACAGTTGATGGTGAGCCACCCTTTGAACGAAATATGGTTTCGTTTTCAAAAGTTAATGGTACCATTAAAAATATCTGTTTTGGATTCATCATTGGACCCTTTAGCGTATCCATTACTTTTTCCAAATGGTGATACTGGGTGGCATATCAATATTTCTCATAATGTACTAACTACATCTAATTCAAGAGTGCCCAGAAATAAATTAACCATGCTTCAGTATGCAGCCTATCGACTTGCAATTAGAGAAGATTTTAGCATGTTGCACCATTCACAAAAATTATTTCTGCAGTGGATAGTTGATATGTATGTGAGAATAGAGGGCACAAGGTTACATGTCATTTGACAAAATCAAACAAGTCTTAGGTCTGAAGTTTACAACAATTTAACAGATCATTTAGAATTGAACCCCAATGCCAATAATGTTGGCCGTAGAGTAATTTTACCATCTTCATTCAATGGATCTCCAAGAAATATGTATCAGAATTATTTAGATGCAATGTCAATTGTACAACATTTCGGAAAGCCTTCTTTGTTTATTACAATGACTTGCAATCCAAGTTGGCCTGAAATAGTTAGCAATATTGGTGTAGGTGAGTCAGCTAATTTTCGACCTGATATTGTTGTGCGTGTATTCAAGTCCAAACTGAAAGCATTAATTGAGGGCCTTACACTAAAAAAAATCTTCGGTAAAGTTGAAGCACTCATTTATACAATTGAGTTTCAAAAGAGAGGATTGCCTCATGCTCACATTTTACTCTCTTTAAATGAGCAAGATAAAATTGTTACCGCTACCGATATTGATAAAGTAGTATCTGCGGAGATTCCTAACATTCAAACACATCTTACATTACATGAATATGTTGTAAAACACATGATGCATGGTCCATGCGGTGTACTTAATCCAAATTCTGTATGTATGAGAGATGGAAAATGCACAAAAGATTATCCAAAATGATTTAATGAATTTACATGTGAATCATTAAATGGATATCCATTATACAGAATGGTATTAATGCTGAAGTTCGCGGTAGTTGCCTCGACAATCGTTACGTTGTTATATTATTTTTATTACTGCTAATAAAATATAACTTTACACTTAGCCAATAATTGTATTTAATTTCAAATGTCAGGCGCCATCTTCTGATATATTAAAACATGAAATTTTACTTACCTTTAAGGGCAGAAATTCAGTTAAGCGAACTAGAGTAGCGGAAAGTGTTATCTGAATTAATGACACTTTGTTATATTGTTTACCATATGACATTACCCTTTTTATTTATATAATATGGAATTTACTTACATAAGACATTACTACGTGAAACAAACAAGCTATTATCCGCCAGGTGGCGACATTCAATTTAAATTAGATTTCCCCTTCACAAGCCCTCCAAAATACATAGTTATTACCTTATTGAAATATTAAACATATTAAATATGTGTATAGATATATAGGCATTTATTTTGCACAACCCAGCACTTTTTAATAATCTTTTATTATTCACTCTCTCTCTCTCTCTCTCTCTCTCTCTCTCTCTCTCTCTCTCTCTCTCTCTCTCTCTCTCTCTCTCTCTCTCTCTCTGGTACAATTATTATTATTATGAGCTCATTTTAAATTACGGTATACCATTTTTGTTAATGAATTTACTGAATTTTGGTCATTTTTATAATTTTTTGAAATATAAAATGGTTGTAGCTGGAACTTAGCTGCGTTACAAAACTTCGATTGCACTGTCACAAAACCTGAACGGTCACATTGTGAATTATTACACTCTTCCGTTTTATTACTGCATCGGACCACTGGTGTTTAATCCACTTTTGGTGGTGTAAAGTTTAAATAAAAGCACTTAGTGAATACGCCGGCTGTGAATCGCCGGCTGGCACACTTCACGGTCCGGACGAGAATGCCACTGTTTCATCAGTCAACATTGCAGAGGTGGGGCAAAAATACGTCACTGGCTCTTTGTTCAAAAGCCCAGCCCAGTCGAATACAAAGCGCACTTTATTCTTTGCTTCTGACGTAAACATGGGCTTGGTTGTTTACTGCTTATTTGAGACAAACAGTTTTTTGCGGCTTTTGTAATTTTCCAACGAATTTGACAGAAATCCTGTTAAATCAAATGTGCGTTGTTTAAAATATTCACCAAAACTTTATAGGGATTATGAAATAAAATTATTATTATTAAAAAATAAATGGTTAGAGAATAAAATACAATAATTATGGTTTTTTAGGACCATAGGTTTACAGAATTATTATAGTACCAGAATTGTACCGTCACAAAACCCCCTCAATGAAAGATTTTATGCCAAAGGATAAAAACTTTCATTGACACATTCGTACTTCGTAAAGGGATCAGCCAGGATATGTCGCCACAACTCCCTTACAATGTATATGAAAAGAAATACAATAACTCACCCGTGGTCCGATGATGATGACAGTACCTGCATGACCTTACTGGACTTCTCCTTCGAGATCCCAACACCATAATAAGGCCAGTCAGGCGTGTAACGCTCCTGCTCTGACGCGCTGGCCAGCTCAGGACCGCCGTCACAACATCACCAAACACTGAAACAATAAATCAAAAATATCAAAATAGTGGCTTGGTATATGCTATATCCCTAACTGATCTGTTTCCCCTTAGCTATGTGCTGGTTTGCGTTAAGAAGCACTGGGTTTGCTTCAAATCAACAAGAATTATATAGAAGTGCCATTCTCTTCATTGACTACCCTTAACATTATAAAATCTTTTCGATTCCCATCGATAATAATTAACCCTTTTCTGTTTTCATAATTAATATAATTATAGAAGAAACACACGTTTTTATATAAATGAAACATATGGATAAAATAAATATATAAATCCCAAGTTTATGGATACAATTACCAAAATCTCCCTGTTTGAGTAAGAGGGAGAAAAACAGTTTATAAAAAAATTTAACTATTATTATTATTATTATTATTATTAATATTATTATTATTAACAGTTAATAATCTGGCGCTGTTAATAATATTTACCCCTCTTTCTCCTCCACACACACTATTTCTTATACATCATGTTCAAATTCCTATGCTAATACATAATACATATGCCATAATAATACACTCATCTATATTAATACAGTAATACGGTTAATAACCAATTTACATTTAAACTTGATTAATATTTCTTTAGATTTGCTTTAAACATTATTTTTTAATTAATTAATTCTTTTAATTATTTGACTCCTATTAATTAGCCATCAATTATCTATCATTTAATTCTTCACAAAAAATAAAATTTATTATTATTATTCATATTACATTATTATTTGATTTCCTATTACCTCTCTACTCTGAATTTTCTACCTAACCTTTCACATTTTATCCTGATTAGTCTGGGTGACTCCTGTATTCACTATGTTTTGACTTATCCATATAGGCGCTAACATTTATACTCTTACTCACCTTTCTTCTAATTAACAACCAAATTTACCTATCATGACACCAATTTCTCAATTATAAACACCTTCACTAATTCCATTTTAAATCCTATGGCACCGCGCGTCTTTGTATTCGGATGGGTGTTCCCTAACTGGCTATATACATTCATTATTTTTTTGCCCTTCCAAAATATCTCGGCAAACACTCTCTTAAACTACTCTATTACCTGCCACAACGCTATACATTGACCACTCCTTATCACCTCACCCCCACTACAAAATATCATCAGTAACAAATAAATGTTTAACCTTTACTTTACTCACCTCTACATATAATCACTAACTACTGTGTCCCTAAAATATCTAATACTCCCTTTGTATACTAGTTTCTTCAAAATTCTTATCTATCTAACTCCCATTAACTTTGATCAACTAACTCACATGCCTCTATTTTAATACACCCAGGCTCTGTCCCCTTTTAAACACTTACTGTGATCATTGACAATTGCATCACATTAATCTCTCACCTACTCATAACAGTACATCTCAATATTCAAATATATATTCTTACTTAATCATTTAGTATTCATTAAAATTTTCTTCATCACAAATTAATAATGTAACTTCATTACTACTGCAATTATAAATTTAGTACAACTTTCTTTTGTACCACATTAATTCAGTAATCACTCTTTAATTATTATTCAAATATTTAATTTTTTCACAATTACTTTCACTTGTTTAGCCAAATTAAAACATGTTAATTGTTAATTATTAAAACAATACATAATACATGGTGTACATAAAATTTACCTGTAATACACAACATCAAAATACATGAATACATTGACATTAATACACTTAATACAATGAAAAATATACAATCCAAACTCATTATTATATCATTGATCAAAATCAGTCCATATGCAGTCCATTTCAAAACCATTGTTCACATATATTAAATGTTCATTACACAATAACACAATCTATCCTCAATCATTGAATAACATTCTAATCTTAGGTCGATACAATATATTTTTTATCATATAAATGATATTATTATTATTTATATAATATTTGTTTAAAATTTTATACTCTTCCACAATCTCATTTCCAGAATTAATAGGTTTATTCTGTAACTTTTTATCATATACCATGTCACGATCGGGTATGGTTCGGTCTACCTCAGTATTATCTGTCATAATCATATAAGTCATATTGTCATCATAATTGTCTACTGCTACCTCCATTACTACCCAAGGTAAGTAATTCTTATCATTTTTCTCACCATCTACTGTTATTGTTATCTCAATTTTACTACAAGGTAAGTATTTACTATAATCATCCACCATCTCTACTCCTAACCTTTCTACAAATTCCCTATACTTTCTATTTATCATAAAAATCTCTATTACTCTCTTATTCTCTCTCTCAATATATTTCTCACCATAACACCAAGCTACACTCTCTCTCTCCAAATATGCAGGGGTCCCTAACTCATAATTTCTGTACCACCTATGAGGTACACAAAAACACCAAGGAACTCTATTTTTGACCTTTCGTCTCCCAAATATAAATCTAAGGAACTCTCGACCTTATTAAAAATACGTGAAGACTTGACTTCACCCCTACCACAACATCAAAGAAAAATTCTACCCCCTGCACCCTTTTTACAAATGTTCTTCCTCTATACTTTCTCTCTGACTCAACACACACAAACATCTCATTATCACTCCCCATATTCTCATTATCATTTTCTGACACCATATTCTTAATTATACCATTGTTACTACCTGTAAACTCATTATACGAATTATCATTGTTACTCACCTTGTTAGCACTTAAACTAACACTATTTTCTGTAAATGTATTATCATTACTACCCCTACTATTAGTCTTGTAATTCTTTTTACTCTTTGATATATCAAATATCTCGTCTACTAACGTTACTGTTTGTTTCTGTATATTATCGAAATGAGCATGCATTTCGTCTATTCTTTTATCAAAGTGACACTTTTGGCTTTTAATTTCAGTCTTTAATTCATCAAACTTTACATCAAAAATATTTCTGATTTCATTTTTCTGCTCGTTAAATTGTTTATCAAAATTATCAAATTTGTCATTCAAGTTAGTAAACTTTTCATCAAATTTGTTACTTTGTTCATCGAATTTATGTAATAGTAACTGCATCAAAGCAGCTGTCTCATCTGGTTTATTTACGTCTTGAGTTGAGATGGGGGTTAATGGAACCGGATTTAATTCAGTAACACTGGTTTCACTGATCTGACCAATTGGGTTCAATTTAACATCCATCTCACTCGTAACTGTTTCATCTACATCACTTTTACCAGTATTCATTTTGCTTTTTATAATACACGCATGCATATAACCTTATAACATAACCTATCTTCGATTATGCTTAAGTTTTTAAAATTATGTCTATTATTTCAGATAACCCTTCCGCTCTCTCCGTAGGCTTACCCACATAAAATAAAATTTTAAGTAGTGTCCCTGTTCGGGCGCCAATGTTATATTATTTTTATTACTGCTAATAAAATATAACTTTAAACTTAGCCAATAATTGTATTTAATTTCAAATGTCGGGCGCCATCGTGAAATTTTACTTACCTTTAAGGGCAGAAATTCAGTTAAGCGAACTAGAGTAGCGGAAAGTGTTATCTGAATTAATGACACTTTGTTATATTGTTTACCATATGACATTACCCTTTTTATTTATATAATATGGAATTTACTTACATAAGACATTACTACGTGAAACAAACAAGCTATTATCCGCCAGGTGGAGACATTCAATTTAAATTAGATTTCCCCTTCACAAGCCCTCCAAAATACATAGTTATTAACTTATTGAAATATTAAACATATTAAATATGTGTATAGATATATAGGGGCATTTATTTTGCACAACCCAGCACTTTTTAATAATCTTTTATTATTCACTCTCTCTCTCTCTCTCTCTCTCTCTCTCTCTCTCTCTCTCTCTCTCTCTCTCTCTCTCTCTCTCTCTGGTACAGTTATTATTATTATGAGCTCATTTTAAATTACGGTATACCATTTTTGTTAATGAATTTACTGAATTTTGGTCATTTTTATAATTTTTTGAAATATAAAATGGTTGTAGCTGGAACTTAGCTGCGTTACAAAACTTCGATTGCACTGTCACAAAACCTGAACGGTCACATCGTGAATTATTACACTCTTCCGTTTTATTACTGCATCGGACCACTGTTGTTTAATCCACTTTTGGTGGTGTAAAGTTTAAATAAAAGCACTTAGTGAATACGCCGGCCGTGAATCGCCGGCTGGCACACTTCACGGTCCGGACGAGAATGACACTGTTTCATCAGTCAACATTGCAGAGGTGGGGCAAAAATACGTCACTGGCTCTTTGTTCAAAAGCCCAGCCCAGTCGAATACAAAGCGCACTGCATTCTTTGCTTCTGACGTAAACATGGGCTTGGTTGTTTACTGCTTATTTGAGACAAACAGTTTTTTGCGGCTTTTGTAATTTTCCAACGAATTTGACAGAAATCCTGTTAACTCAAATGTGCGTTGTTTAAAATATTCACCAAAACTTTATAGGGATTATGAAATAAAATTATTATTATTAAAAAATAAATGGTTAGAGAATAAAATACAATAATTATGGTTTTTTAGGACCATAGGTTTACAGAATTGTTATAGTACCAGAATTGTACCGTCACAAAACCCCCTCAATGAAAGATTTTATGCCAAAGGATAAAAACTTTCATTGACACATTCGTACTTCCTAAAGGGATCAGCCAGGATATGTCGCCACAACCCCCTTACAATGTATATGAAAAGAAATACAATAACTCACCCGTGGTCCGATGATGATGACAGTACCTGCATGACCTTACTGGACTTCTCCTTCGAGATCCCAACACCATAATAAGGCCAGTCAGGCGTGTAACGCTCCTGCTCTGACGCGCTGGCCAGCTCAGGACCGCCGTCACAACATCACCAAACACTGAAACAATAAATCAAAAATATCAAAATAGTGGCTTGGTATATGCTATATCCCTAACTGATCTGTTTCCCCTTAGCTATGTGCTGGTTTGCGTTAAGAAGCACTGGGTTTGCTTCAAATCAACAAGAATTATATAGAAGTGCCATTCTCTTCATTGACTACCCTTAACATTATAAAATCTTTTCGATTCCCATCGATAATAATTAACCCTTTTCTGTTTTCATAATTAATATAATTATAGAAGAAACACACGTTTTTATATAAATGAAACATATGGATAAAATAAATATATGAATCCCAAGTTTATGGATACAATTACCAAAATCTCCCTGTTTGAGTAAGAGGGAGAAAAACAGTTTATAAAAAAATTTAACTATTATTATTATTAATATTATTATTATTAACAGTTAATAATCTGGCGCTGTTAATAATATTTACCCCTCTTTCTCCTCCACACACACTATTTCTTATACATCATGTTCAAATTCCTATGCTAATACATAATACATATGCCATAATAATACACTCATCTATATTAATACAGTAATACGGTTAATAACCAATTTACATTTAAACTTGATTAATATTTCTTTAGATTTGCTTTAAACATTATTTTTTAATTAATTAATTCTTTTAATTATTTGACTCCTATTAATTAGCCATCAATTATCTATCATTTAATTCTTCACAAAAAATAAAATTTATTATTATTATTCATATTACATTATTATTTGATTTCCTATTACCTCTCTACTCTGAATTTTCTACCTAACCTTTCACATTTTATCCTGATTAGTCTGGGTGACTCCTGTATTCACTATGTTTTGACTTATCCATATAGGCGCTAACATTTATACTCTTACTCACCTTTCTTCTAATTAACAACCAAATTTACCTATCATGACAACAATTTCTCAATTATAAACACCTTCACTAATTCCATTTTAAATCCTATGGCACCGCGCGTCTTTGTATTCGGATGGGTGTTCCCTAACTGGCTATATACATTCATAATTTTTTTGCCCTTCCAAAATATCTCGGCAAACACTCTCTTAAACTACTCTATTACCTGCCACAACGCTATACATTGACCACTCCTTATCACCTCACCCCCACTACAAAATATCATCAGTAACAAATAAATGTTTAACCTTTACTTTACTCACCTCTACATATAATCACTAACTACTGTGTCCCTAAAATATCTAATACTCCCTTTGTATACTAGTTTCTTCAAAATTCTTATCTATCTAACTCCCATTAACTTTGATCAACTAACTCACATGCCTCTATTTTAATACACCCAGGCTCTGTCCCCTTTTAAACACTTACTGTGATCATTGACAATTGCATCACATTAATCTCTCACCTACTCATAACAGTACATCTCAATATTCAAATATATATTCTTACTTAATCATTTAGTATTCATTAAAATTTTCTTCATCACAAATTAATAATGTAACTTCATTACTACTGCAATTATAAATTTAGTACAACTTTCTTTTGTACCACATTAATTCAGTAATCACTCTTTAATTATTATTCAAATATTTAATTTTTTCACAATTACTTTCACTTGTTTAGCCAAATTAAAACATGTTAATTGTTAATTATTAAAACAATACATAATACATGGTGTACATAAAATTTACCTGTAATACACAACATCAAAATACATGAATACATTGACATTAATACACTTAATACAATGAAAAATATACAATCCAAACTCATTATTATATCATTGATCAAAATCAGTCCATATGCAGTCCATTTCAAAACCATTGTTCACATATATTAAATGTTCATTACACAATAACACAATCTATCCTCAATCATTGAATAACATTCTAATCTTAGGTCGATACAATATATTTTTTATCATATAAATGATATTATTATTATTTATATAATATTTGTTTAAAATTTTATACTCTTCCACAATCTCATTTCCAGAATTAATAGGTTTATTCTGTAACTTTTTATCATATACCATGTCACGATCGGGTATGGTTCGGTCTACCTCAGTATTATCTGTCATAATCATATAAGTCATATTGTCATCATAATTGTCTACTGCTACCTCCATTACTACCCAAGGTAAGTAATTCTTATCATTTTTCTCACCATCTACTGTTATTGTTATCTCAATTTTACTACAAGGTAAGTATTTACTATAATCATCCACCATCTCTACTCCTAACCTTTCTACAAATTCCCTATACTTTCTATTTATCATAAAAATCTCTATTACTCTCTTATTCTCTCTCTCAATATATTTCTCACCATAACACCAAGCTACACTCTCTCTCTCCAAATATGCAGGGGTCCCTAACTCATAATTTCTGTACCACCTATGAGGTACACAAAAACACCAAGGAACTCTATTTTTGACCTTTCGTCTCCCAAATATAAATCTAAGGAACTCTCGACCTTATTAAAAATACGTGAAGACTTGACTTCACCCCTACCACAACATCAAAGAAAAATTCTACCCCCTGCACCCTTTTTACAAATGTTCTTCCTCTATACTTTCTCTCTGACTCAACACACACAAACATCTCATTATCACTCCCCATATTCTCATTATCATTTTCTGACACCATATTCTTAATTATACCATTGTTACTACCTGTAAACTCATTATACGAATTATCATTGTTACTCACCTTGTTAGCACTTAAACTAACACTATTTTCTGTAAATGTATTATCATTACTACCCCTACTATTAGTCTTGTAATTCTTTTTACTCTTTGATATATCAAATATCTCGTCTACTAACGTTACTGTTTGTTTCTGTATATTATCGAAATGAGCATGCATTTCGTCTATTCTTTTATCAAAGTGACACTTTTGGCTTTTAATTTCAGTCTTTAATTCATCAAACTTTACATCAAAAATATTTCTGATTTCATTTTTCTGCTCGTTAAATTGTTTATCAAAATTATCAAATTTGTCATTCAAGTTAGTAAACTTTTCATCAAATTTGTTACTTTGTTCATCGAATTTATGTAATAGTAACTGCATCAAAGCAGCTGTCTCATCTGGTTTATTTACGTCTTGAGTTGAGATGGGGGTTAATGGAACCGGATTTAATTCAGTAACACTGGTTTCACTGATCTGACCAATTGGGTTCAATTTAACATCCATCTCACTCGTAACTGTTTCATCTACATCACTTTTACCAGTATTCATTTTGCTTTTTATAATACACGCATGCATATAACCTTATAACATAACCTATCTTCGATTATGCTTAAGTTTTTAAAATTATGTCTATTATTTCAGATAACCCTTCCGCTCTCTCCGTAGGCTTACCCACATAAAATAAAATTTTAAGTAGTGTCCCTGTTCGGGCGCCAATGTTATATTATTTTTATTACTGCTAATAAAATATAACTTTAAACTTAGCCAATAATTGTATTTAATTTCAAATGTCGGGCGCCATCGTGAAATTTTACTTACCTTTAAGGGCAGAAATTCAGTTAAGCGAACTAGAGTAGCGGAAAGTGTTATCTGAATTAATGACACTTTGTTATATTGTTTACCATATGACATTACCCTTTTTATTTATATAATATGGAATTTACTTACATAAGACATTACTACGTGAAACAAACAAGCTATTATCCGCCAGGTGGAGACATTCAATTTAAATTAGATTTCCCCTTCACAAGCCCTCCAAAATACATAGTTATTAACTTATTGAAATATTAAACATATTAAATATGTGTATAGATATATAGGGGCATTTATTTTGCACAACCCAGCACTTTTTAATAATCTTTTATTATTCACTCTCTCTCTCTCTCTCTCTCTCTCTCTCTCTCTCTCTCTCTCTCTCTCTCTCTCTCTCTCTCTCTCTCTGGTACAGTTATTATTATTATGAGCTCATTTTAAATTACGGTATACCATTTTTGTTAATGAATTTACTGAATTTTGGTCATTTTTATAATTTTTTGAAATATAAAATGGTTGTAGCTGGAACTTAGCTGCGTTACAAAACTTCGATTGCACTGTCACAAAACCTGAACGGTCACATCGTGAATTATTACACTCTTCGTTTTATTACTGCATCGGACCACTGTTGTTTAATCCACTTTTGGTGGTGTAAAGTTTAAATAAAAGCACTTAGTGAATACGCCGGCCGTGAATCGCCGGCTGGCACACTTCACGGTCCGGACGAGAATGACACTGTTTCATCAGTCACATTGCAGAGGTGGGGCAAAAATACGTCACTGGCTCTTTGTTCAAAAGCCCAGCCCAGTCGAATACAAAGCGCACTGCATTCTTTGCTTCTGACGTAAACATGGGCTTGGTTGTTTACTGCTTATTTGAGACAAACAGTTTTTTGCGGCTTTTGTAATTTTCCAACGAATTTGACAGAAATCCTGTTAACTCAAATGTGCGTTGTTTAAAATATTCACCAAAACTTTATAGGGATTATGAAATAAAATTATTATTATTAAAAAATAAATGGTTAGAGGAATAAAATACAATAATTATGGTTTTTTAGGACCATAGGTTTACAGAATTGTTATAGTACCAGAATTGTACCGTCACAAAACCCCCTCAATGAAAGATTTATGCCAAAGGATAAAAACTTTCATTGACACATTCGTACTTCCTAAAGGGATCAGCCAGGATATGTCGCCACAACCCCTTACAATGTATATGAAAAGAAATACAATAACTCACCCGTGGTCCGATGATGATGACAGTACCTGCATGACCTTACTGGACTTCTCCTTCGAGATCCCAACACCATAATAAGGCCAGTCAGGCGTGTAACGCTCCTGCTCTGACGCGCTGGCCAGCTCAGGACCGCCGTCACAACCATCACCAAACACTGAAACAATAAATCAAAAATATCAAAATAGTGGCTTGGTATATGCTATATCCCTAACTGATCTGTTTCCCCTTAGCTATGTGCTGGTTTGCGTTAAGAAGCACTGGTTTTGCTTCAAATCAACAAGAATTATATAAAGTGCCATTCTCTTCATTGACTACCCTTAACATTATAAAATCTTTTCGATTCCCATCGATAATAATTAACCCTTTTCTGTTTCATAATTAATATAACTTATAGAAGAAACACACGTTTTTATATAAATGAAACATATGGATAAAATAAATATATGAATCCCAAGTTTATGGATACAATTACCAAAATCTCCCTGTTTGAGTAAGAGGGAGAAAAACAGTTTATAAAAAATTTAACTATTATTATTATTAATATTATTATTATTAACAGTTAATAATCTGGCGCTGTTAATAATATTTACCCCTCTTCTCCTCCACACACACTATTTCTTATACATCATGTTCAAATTCCTATGCTAATACATAATACATATGCCATAATAATACACTCATCTATATTAATACAGTAATACGGTTAATAACCAATTTACATTTAAACTTGATTAATATTTCTTTAGATTGCTTTAAACATTATTTTTTAATTAATTAATTCTTTTAATTATTTGACTCCTATTAATTAGCCATCAATT